>OZ005736.1:8025994-8390994 GCA_963930755.1 Eudasyphora cyanicolor
AGGGTAGAAGGCACACATTTATGTTTCCTGCATACATGTAGTATTGAGGACTTCGAATGAGATATTTTGGCTCCTGATGATTTGCTCAAGTCTATAATATCGGTTATGATGTTAGAGAAATAATTGTTTGTGGTGGTAGTTTCTTTGTCGATGCTGATTATATATAAGTCATCCGCATACAGACAATGATATATTTTTTGGGTTTATTAATTATTTCACTGATTTGATTGAAGGCTATGTTAAACAAGGTTACTGGGGAATTGCATTGTCCAAAGAGAATTGTTTGGAGTAAAAACCATTATTTATTCTAACTTTAAACTTGCGACCTGTTAGAAAACGTTTGATGTAGTTTAATAGTTTGCGACCAATTACCATAGAGTGTAAAGCATCTAGAATGACGTGTATACCAATGCGATCAAAAGCTTTTTCGAGATCGATAGCTAAAATGGAGGCGTGGTTTTTTGAGGAAAGGGCCTTGGTTACATAGTAATCTATGTGTAGCAAGGCATCAGCGCACCCTTGATGAGCTATGAATGCAACCTGATTTGTAGAAATTAGTTTCGGAGTGTTCAAAAACCAAGATAATCGATCTGAAATAATCCGTTCCATCAGTTTTGAAATGCATGGTATTAATGATATCGGCCTATATCCAGAAAAATCACATTTATTTTTATTCGGTTTGGGCAAGGCCACTATTATAGCCGTCTTCCAAGTGTGTGGTATAATACCGGTATCAAAAATAAGGTTATACAGGGCAATAAGTTTTTCTTTGCTTACATTAGATAGGTTTTGCAACATGGCATAAGAGATACGGTCGTGTCCCGGTGTATCACCCTTGACTTTTTTTAACGCCAGTGATAAGTCAGCCATAGTTAATTCGTTTTCTAACATTGAAGCTTGTTTGTTAGTAGGTTGGTTACAGTAGTTTCCACTTATTCGATATTTTGCTGAACAGAATTCTGGCGAGAAGTTGTTGTCCGTTGACTCAGTCTGCCATCGATTGCTAAAATAATTGGCTATATCTGTGGGGTCGTTTAGTATTGTGTTATTGTCTTCTATGGCGGTGATTTCATGTTTAATGTTTTTGCCCGATTACTTATTTATTTTATTCCAAATAGTGGATAGTGGGGAATCTCTGCAAATGGTTTTAGTGAATGTAATGAAGCAGGAAATCTTCGCCTTTTTGCATTCGTACCTAAATTTGGCATTAGATTTTTTTGTATTGAATTAAGTTTTCTAAGGTAGGTTTTTTTCTGAATAGTCTGTATTTATGGATTTTCTCTTTACGGAAAGCGGCAAGTTCTTTGTTCCACCAAGGAACGCATTGTTTTGATGTTATTATATTCATAGGAATATTATTATTTGCTGCTGATCTTAATAGTAATAGTAGCATTAACTTTATTGGTATTTTGCATTATATATGTGTTTTTCAATTTCTCATCGACTTGTAGTTGGTACGAAGTCCATTTGGCCTTTTTCAATATGGTAGAGATCATCCAAAGTTTGGCTTGAAATGATCGGTAGTAACGAAGGTGAACAGCAACAGATGTCGATATTGGTATAAGTGTTGATGTGGATAGATGGGTGGGTTTTCCATCATTAATTATGCAGAGATTTTTTCTGTTAAGCCCTTGTTCTAATATTGTTCCTCTGGTGTTGTTCTTACTAGAACCCCATAAAACGTTCCAACAATTAACATCTCCTACTAGTAATATTGGTGTTCTTATATTTTTGAATAAATCAGTTATGTCACTGATTGTAAAAGGTTCGGTTGGATGTATATATAGGGACACAATGGTGACTTTTGTGTTTAATGTGACTTCAATAGCTATGTTTAATAACTTGGATGAATTAAAAATTTGTTCATGAGGGATATGACTTTTAATAAGGATAGCTATGCCGCCTTTGGATTGGGTGTTAGTTAAGTGATTTGCCGAATAACCTGTATAGGAATTTGGAGGTTTGAGGTAGGAATTATGTGGTATATGTGTCTCTTGCAACGAAATAAAATGAGGACGGTGATTAGGGTGTCCAAAACCGGGACCGGTTAACCGGTTTTGCAACCCAACCACGTAACCGGTTTCTTAAAAAATGTCATTTTCGGTTAACCGAGAAAGCCGGTTTTTCCATGTCGGTTAACCGGTTTTTTTATTTATTGTTTAAAACAAAAATTAAAGTATTGATATATTTTTTCTACTTGTTGTACATACAAGATGCAACAAATAACAACGATGAGGTGATAATTCGGACAGTTGTTCTGAATATTCTGAAAGTGAATATGAATTCACTGATCTTGAAAATGATTTTGGCTTAATTCCTGATATCATGATGTAATAAATAAAGTCAGGAAGTGCAGCAAAGCATTTAATAAGTCGTCCATGAAGCACAGAACACTTCAAGCATATGTTCAAGAACGGAAAGACAAATAGCTTCGACTTTTTTGCGATTTTAAATCCCGACAGAACAGCCAGTTACCTTTGATTCGGTTTGATATATAAGATGTTATATTGATGAGTCAAATAATTTAAATTTGTATTTATGTCACACACAGAATCGGAAAAAGAAATGCAAGCAACATTGTATGATGACTTTGCTTTTTTTGAAAAGTTTAAGAAGAAAACGGAGAAACTGTGATACTTATACTATGCTTTAATGACTAGCGGACTAATATTGACTACATCAACGTTTGTGAGCTTTTCAACGTCAAGTTACATACAAAATTAAAAGAAAAATCATTTAAATTGTATTCTACACTCAAAGAATTTTGTGAGTATCATTAGCAAAAATGTTTGTTGTTTCAACGGTCTGTGTCTGCTGAAAAAGGAAAAGCAGACTTCGTCTGTTATTTTAGCTATGGTTGTTGTTCTAGCACACAAATTTGCCTGCTACTATAGCAAAACTAAAACAGTCGTTTTAACAAATAATTTTGCTATTATTCAACAAAAAAAGGCGGCTGGATTAACAAACTATTTTTGTTATTCTAGCATACGTCCTTTTCTTTTTTATTTCAATAAAAGAAATACAAATGTTATATTTTCCTGATATTTGAGATGAGTAGTTAGTTCAGCCCATGTATTGATAAGCGTTTCGAACTGTGAAATCTGTATGTACGCTTGATCTAAAAATATAAATGAAAAATAAATCATTTAGTAAAATTGAATAGCAATAGGAGTATCTACAAACAATACTAACCGGTCACTGGCATTAACAATTATCTTCGTTTTGTCGGAAGGATAAATATAAAAAACATAAATCGTACGGCATCGACGCGTTGGCCAATGTGTTGGGTTCAACCTATAGACACGGTAATTGTACATGTCCAGAGCCAAATCATTGGTCAAAACTATCTTATCCATGGATTACATCCAAATTAGACTACATTATTCCGAGTTTTTTTGGAGCCAAAAGGTTGTTTCGTGATTCGGATATTAGCGACCATCGTTGGAGCTTATGGAGTAAAAAATCAATGTTACCATTTCGTTAAACGGATCACAAAAGGAAAAAAAATACTTACGAGTTGTTGCAGGTATTTTCATCAGGGTCACACTTCCAAGAGGTGTATGCTATTTGGAAAAGTGGACAAGGAAATAAATTGCTAGTCCATCGCTTTCACAAGTTCTCTGTATGGACAGCATATACATACATATTTGCTATGAAATGTAAGTTCATCTTTTGTAGTCGTATTTAAGTAGAGGGTTTTAATAGGACACTGCTTGCTGAAACCTGAAAACAACCAGAAATAAGCCTTTCACAATCATAGTGAATTTAATTTGCAATTTGGGTACGCTTACCTGTTGCGACTTGATAAATTGATAACGCGGTTCTTTATGTGCCACATCCCTTATGAATTTGATTAAGAAATCGTAAACACCCATCCACCGTTCAATATTTTCAATCCTGTATCTTCTATCCTCCAAGTCGTAAACAATTTAGCCTTTTCGGGAAATATTAAACCGACTTCTTTCTTTAGCCATTTGTAAGCATGGTCGAAGCTGTCCCCCGGAATAGTTTTACTCATTAAAATCATTTGCATTATCTTCTTTGATGGTTTGCCAGAACATGAATCTACTTTCCCCATTATCTTCCGGATGCCTCTCTCCTTCAAACACCAAATTGCCTTGGAAAACTGCCGCGTGTGTTGATGGGGTTTATGTTCTTCCCGCTTTACACGAGGCAATTTTATCAGCGGCTTAACGGTGTTTGTAGGGGTGGCAGTTGGAAAGGGAGGGGAAAAACCTCCTTGGAATCAATCGGTCGTTTTGTTTTTCATTCGCACTTTGAAACAACAACAATACAATTAGGAATAGCCGTGGGAACACAAAGGCAAGTTAGTATTTGCCATCCTGTGGTCTTGTGTTTTTGCATACACATCAGGGATGGAAAATTCAATTTCTCAAAAAGTACTAAAATGGTACTTTTTAACTGAAAAGGTACTTTGTTTCTTTAATAATAATATTTTAATGCAAATATAATGAAATTGTTGAATTTTTCAAGAAAAATATTAACAATGTATTAAATAATGTTCATCAATAAAGCACGGTACTATGTTCCCGTTTCACGGTGAAATCCCATACAAAAACCAAAGTTGTGAAAAAATGAGTGAAATTTTTTCATTTGTGGTACTGTGTTTATTTCAACGTGAGAAATTGACATTTTTCGCCGCTGCAAATTAATTGAACGCCGCAACAAATTGAAGCCGCCAGCATTGTACTCGTATTTATTTATATTTATATTTGTCCGCGAGAACTTCAACTGTTGTAAATATTATGAATAAAATTTCCTAATAAAGAATACTAAATTAAATTATTTGAAACAATGAAGACTAATGAAAAGCTTTGGAGCGGATAATAATTATGTGTATATGGAATAAACGAGAAGAGCGACATTCCGATTGGATAGCAAAGCAAAAAATGTGCAAAACACTGGACGGACATGTAACTATATGTAATAATGTGAAATTTGTCTTGTAATTATGTACATTTACGTTTGTATGTTTAGAACAATCGTGACGAAAAGCCTGGAAAAATATTGTGGACGTCTATCGCCGCCGAACCAGTAAGACAATGGAATTGGGTAGTGCCTGTGATCATGTTTTTAAATGGTTATAAAGAACATAGTGAGTTCTTGCCAACCATAGAAGTTGGAAGAAGAAATTCCGTTTATGGATGGAAGTATAATTTGTATAAGTCAACAAATATAATGCAAATCCTTAAAAATAATAATAAAACATCTTTTTCGGTTCATCAAAACATCATTTAATTTATTTATATTCGTACAACAGTAGGAAATTATTTTGTTATTAGCAACATTGTATTACGCTGGCTTCTGATGCCTCACAAGCATCGCCATCATATGTATAACATTAGAACAATTATCTTCAAAAATATTTCCTTTCTGCAATTTAAATGAAATATTTTCTAAGTCGGCATTATTTCATTTAATTATTTGTTGATTGTTTATAATTTAAACTCGTGTTTGTTTTCAAGAAAAGCAAGAAGGAAAAAAATGTACATTCTTACACACACACATTCATATAAAAGTGACATTTCGACACACACACACACTTCAAAAATGTAATGCGACCTTAGTAAAAAAAGCGTTCCATTTTTCAACTTGAAATAACATTTTGTGGAATTTTTTCAAGCTGAAAAAACATAGTACCCACCTTAACTATGCAAACTTCTATAATAAGGCATCCTTAAATATACCTTCCACTAGTTTCAATTTCCTAAAATCTTTTCATAGAATTATGAAATTTTCAAATGCTATTCTATTCTGAAAAAACTTCAAATGCTTGCAAAATGAACCCATTTTCAGGAAATTCATCAACGAAAAATATATAACAAGATTAAAACTCTCGCGCCTAATTCAAAACTTCGGTGCTTTTTTTTAAACTTTAAAAAGTGCATATGCATAAAAATTGCCTTTGATAGAAATTACACGTTTTATTCTTACAGAACTCAAAATTGGCTTTATATAAGGGCATATATTGGATTAACTTCTGAAGAATAAGTGGATGGGAGAAAATGGTACCAAAATGGTCGTGGGGGTACTTCGGTACTTTTTAAAGTGGAAAAGTACTGAAAAAAGTACTAAAGTACTGACTTTTCCATCCCTGATACACATACAAGCAAGTGACAAATTTGTAGGAGAGAGAGGCTGGCGGAAAGAGCTCTCTGCCACTCTCCCCTACAAACTTTGACACTTGCTTGAAAAAAATTGCCTTATGTGAATCAGGACTTTATAAACATTTTTACAAATCGCCCTGAAAATATTAATGTTTAGCTTTGGGTTCATTAAAATATAAAATATTAGAAAGTAAAATCTAAACGCAATAGATTAATTTTAATTGTATGTCCGGTACATAGATTTTGAAATTCGTTATCGATTTGCAGATTTATTCGACTCCTATTTCCAATATTTATAAAATCCAAAGAAAAAATAAAAATATTGAGAACCGTAACTCGGAAAATAGATATCGCCGACAAATTATTTAATTTTTTTCAAAATATACTTTTCTCAGCGCACGAATGACCTTAACCTTTTTGATTTTCAATGGTAGTTGAACTTTATCATGTAAATTATTGCAACTTTTGTCTTACATATTTACACATATTTTGATTAACAGCAAACATTTTCAGCAAACTGCAAATTTTTCAGCAGTGCGTTTGCTAATGCAAAACTGCAAACTTTTTGCTATTACAGCAGAAAATTTGCAGTATTAGCAGACAAAATGTTTGCTGAAAATTAGCAGACGTTGTTTGTTATTAACAGCAAACTTTTTTTTTTTGGTGTATTTTTAAGATATTTGTTACGGGAATTGCCCGAGCGCAAAGTTTCCACGGAATTTTGAACACCAAATACAAAACTCAAGATTTCGAAGCAAAGGATCTATATTTAAGTATTAAAATTCCTATTAAAAGGCAAAGAAATTATACGTTTATAAAGGAATGCACAATGTCTATTACACTGTGCGACACGACTTCCCTCCCAAGAACGAGACTATATAGGAATGAAACTATAGGCCAACAGCAGATAAGCTGCATACTCAGTTTTTTATTTCGTGATCGTTTGTCCTTTTTACAGGACTTTGAAAATTTCAAGGATAACAATTTTAAAATATTTTTATTTGCACTTACAACAATGCGAATTGATAAATATGGGTATCAAATGAAAGGGGAGAATTCCCGCTATTTAATAAAATTTTTGGAAAAAATTCCAAGGACGAAGGCTACAAAAAATGTCCTTTTAAACTTTAATCCTTTAATATCCTTCAAAGTTATGCAATTAAAAATCGTAAAAAAATACATGTTACAGAACTCTAACTGACACAACACATATTAAAATTTCAGCTTTTTATCTTTAACGGTTAAGGAATAACAAATATTTGAATTTCACAGCCTATACTCGTATATCATATTTAGGACACCGATACAAAAAAATATTTTATTCCCTCCCACGAAAGGCACTATATAAAATTTAAAATATAGGGCACTAGTAAGAAAATAATGTACTAACTTCCTTATTTCGTGATCGTTTGTCCTATTCACAGGACTTTTAAAATTACAAGGTTAACAATTTTGATATAACTTTTTACACATTTTAAAATGTGAATAAAATCAATATGCATATCAAATGAAAGGGGAGAATATTCTCTACACATATTTTTCTTTGTTTTTGTCGCTAAGGACAAAGGAACAAAAAATATCCTTTAAAAAGTTGAATTGAATTAACAGCTTTATTCATTAATAGCACAGTGCAACAACCAAAATGGGAATGGGATGAAACCAATTGGAAATGAAAGAATACATTATCCATAACAGAACGTTTAATGGTTTTTTAGTGCAGTGCGAGATTTTTTTTACACGCATTTGCAGTTGGTAGTTTTGTAACGCTGTCTAACACGAAAAGATCATTGCAAATTTAATAAAATAATGGTTATTTATTTGTATTATCGTGGAAAGTTTTGGTATCTTGCTGTTTTTGGGGTTCATTTTTGATATTTATTGTGCCTACAACTCACGCTGGATGTGCCTACAACTCACGCTGAACGAAAAAACCCCTTGGATGTTTTGTTATGGATAATGTCAACTTCCATTTGCAATTGGTCTCACCCATTCGGAAAGTTCGATTTTGTATCACAGTGTAGTTTACAAAAAAAATATTATTTTAAATACTTCTACATTCAAGATTTATTTTTGTATTAATGCAATATTTTACTGTATTAATTTTAAAACATGTATAATAAGCAGGCACAACAGCAGATGAACTGCTAGATCATAATTATTGAAGAATGGAAAGCAGTTAACGAGTACAATAAATGTGATACTTTAAAAGAACATTAGCGATGTTGTTGTAAAACCAGTTTTTGTGGTACCGAAGATGAGCAATTGGAACAATTGAATAATAATAGAAATCGGCCTAACTGAAGTATTTAAATTTCAACAAGATTTTGAAATCCAATCATAACATCCGAATTCCAACCAAAATCAAAGCGAGTTAGGCACTAATCCTCCACATTTGATAAGCCAGGATGACTTTGACGATCTTGTTCGTGACATTAATATATCACAGACAAGTGCTGAAATACTGGCATCTCGTTTACAGCAGTGGAGATTGGTTTCAGAAAATTTCAAAGTTACATCTGCTCGAAAGCGGACAAATAAACAATCTTTTGAGGAGTGTTTTCAGATGGATGACACAACTAAAATAACATTTGCGCCAAACATAGGAAAACTATTCGAAGTCATTGGCAATGCGTATGATCGTGAAGAATGGCGTCTATTTATTGATGGTTCTGTAAAAAGCTTAAAAGGGGTTCTGTTACATATTGGGAATAAACATCCATCAGTTCCCATAATTTATGGTAGTGATATCGTTGAAGACTACAACAATATGGAAAGCATCTTGAAGCTAATTAACTATGAAAGCCATCAATGGGTAATATGCTGCGATTTAAAAATAGTAGCTATACTAATGGGACCCAAAAAAGGATTTTCCAAACATGTTTTTCGTGTCTCTGGAAAGGAAGATCCAGAGAACTACATTACACAGACCATAAATGGCCAAGTCGTCGTATATATCAGATTGGACGGGACAGCATTGAAAATAAGCCTCTAGTGCCAGCATCAAAAATTATTCTGCCCCCTCTCCATATAAAATTGGGACTTGATACTGAAGGATCGGCAATGGAATATTTAAAGATATTTTTTCCGAAATTAAGCAATGCCAAAATTAGTACAGGTAAGGTTTAATGATTTAAATATTACGGTATTACAATTATATTTAATATTAATAGGAGTTTTTGATGGCCCGCAATTAAAAAAATTATTACAGTGTAATGAGTTGGCAGGAGTACTCTCACCTGTTGAGAAAAGGGCATGGGTATGTTTCCAGAGCGTAGTAGAGAATTTCCTAGGGAACAAAAAAGATGAAAATTATGAAGACATTGTTCGCAACATGCTGGAAAGTTTCCGAGAAATGGGTGTTAACATGTCGCTAAAAATACACTTTCTTGCGAGCCATCTCGATTTCTTCCCCGACAATTTGGGAAATTTCAGCGACGAACACGGTGAACGGTTTCACCAAGACCTCGCCACCATTGAAAAGCGATTTAGTGGAAAAAATGATTGTCATATGCTTTCGGAATACCTGTGGTCTATATGTCGCGATTCAGATTACTTACAACCGAAAGAATATTATTTAGCATAAACATTTAAAATACATACAATATAAGTAAACATGAAAAATATTAATACATATATTAAATATCATATTGTCTTTGTACGGTGCGCGTGTGTTTTCCTTTCTGTTTTAAATACTTTGCGTATTCTTCACGATATTTTTTTGTTGACATTTTTTAAAAGTCCTGTGAAATGGACAAACGGTCACGAAATAAGGAAGTTAGTACACTATTTTCCTACTAGTGTCCTTTATTTTAAATTTTGTATAGTGCCTTTCGTGGGAGGGAATAAAATATATTTTTTTTGTATCGGTGTCCTAAATATGCTATATAGGCTGTGAAATTCAAATAATTGTTATTCCTTAACCGTTAAAGATAGACGGCTGTAATTGTAATATGTGTTGTGTCAGTTAGAGTTCCGTAACATGTATTTTTTTCGATTTTTAATTGCACAACTTTGATGGATATTAAAGGACTAAAGTTTAAAAGGACATTTTTTTGTAGACTTCGTCCTTGGAATTTTTTTTATAAAAATTTTATTAAATAGCGGGAATTCTCCCATTTTATTGGATACCCATATTTATCAATTCGCATTGTTGTAAGTGCAAATAAAAATATTTTAAAATTGTTATCCTTGAAATTTTCAAAATCCTGTAAAAAGGACAAACGATCACAAAATAAAAAACTGAGTATGCAGTTTATCTACTGTTGGCCTATAGTTTTATTTCTATACAGTCCCGTTCTTGGGAGGGAAAAAAGTACTTTTGAGTAGAATTTATTGAGTAGTTTCTCATTGTTTATTGTTGTGTTTGTTGTTTTCCCTTTAGGAGATTTCCCAGCGGTAAATGAAACGAAGTCAATGACATCAGTATGACATTCTAAGCGAGCGATTAAAGTACTTAGAATGTTATACGAGTGTAATGCAATAAATATCGTCCACTAATTATAACTCCGATTACAATGTAAACGAAGAGTTAGATAGCGTGTATATGACCAAAAAATTGAAAGAAATAAAAAATACCGTTATAGTGGCTTTGGAAAAAAAGAAAAAATACGTATCGCTTTTATTGATGTTAGTTCAAAGTTGATCGTGCAACAAAAAGGTTGTTGAAATTTGTGAAAAGTTGGTAAACAAAATAATCATTATAAGTTAATAAGTTTAATTTTGGTAAGATAAGTTTACATATTTTATATTTTTATTTATACCGATAAATTTATTTTTGTTTCTTTGCAGATGCTGCCTGTGCCTTTTTTTGAAGTAAATCGAATTTATTGTGATTCTAACTAGGATTTGAATTTATTTATTTTTAAGTAGTTTCTTCAATGTTCGTGTATGTATTAATATAAATCGTATGTTTTTAAAAAATAAACAAATGACACATTTAAATGCATGTTTGTTAGACTTTAAATTACAAAATCATTAGGATTGCCTTACATGTGCAAATCGGACTGTAATCGACGTGCATTACATTCTAATTTGCCTGCATTTATTGACGTGTCATCAGGCTCGCTTAGAACTCCACTTAAAATGTAAGTGCAATTGAAATGACACTTACTGATATCTCTCCTTACATTTTAAGCAAGAGCGCACCGATTTAGCAGCCTATGACACTCGTGTGCAGCACTATAAGCGATAGAATCATCACTGATTGCTACTAAATGTTGCTTACATCAGCGATTAAATAATGGGTATTTTTACCGCTGGGTTGTTGATTGTAATTTCTCTATTTATTGAGATGATGTTTGTTGGGGTTGATGTTGGTTTTGTTATATTATTTTTGAGTTCTTCTTTATTTGTTTCAGACCAGTAAACATTTATTTCAGATCAGTCTGATGTCCGAAAATGTATGTTATTGAATCAGAAATTTAACAGAAACGGTTAAATTCCCCTTAGTTTCTTTGAAGATTTTTCCAAAAAATATATGTTTTTTGGTAAGTCATTTCTGCACATTTTCTAAAGTATTGTTCGAGTTCTATCCGAAAATTCCGCACATTATATGAAAAGTGGTCAGAGTTTAAAATGATTTGTCGAAATTTCCCTAAGCAAATGTTCTGAATCATCTGCACATCCTCTAAAATTATTTTATACATTTCTGAATATTTTCTAACAAATCTTCAGAGTTTATGGAGATTACTCAGATGTTTGGTCAGACTTCCAAAAAAAAGTTTCAACAGAATTCCTGCAGAATACTCTGTAGGCATTCTGAGCTTCTTTCTGACATTTCATGTGATTGTTCTGCACATTCTCTGATGTTTTTTTGTGTTGCAAATTCAAATGTTCCAAGAATGTAACACGGTAAATAAACGATCGTTTTCTTTTTGTTTGTTTTTGTTTTCTCTTCTGTTAAGGTCAGTTATAAGTGTGGCATCGAACTGATAAGACATTTGAGTGGCTTAAGCAAAGTATTAAAATTAATTTACATATTTTAGTTAAATTATGTTATGTTTTTTTTGCACAACCATTTTAAAAATTACAATTAAAATGAATTTATTTATTATTTCTTTAAAATAAAATGTTTGTTATGTTTTTTTAATTGCTTAAATATTGCATTATAATGCAAATAAAATAAAATTATTTAAATATATTTTTAAAAAAAAAATGTATTTTTTTAAAGGGAATTTACCAATTTGTCCATAGAAGTCCGAAAAATCTGATAAATTTCTTATAATGTATCACACATTTATACGACATAAAAGGGATGCTACTTGTAAAATTTCCGATATAAGTCCGAAAAATCGGAGAAAGGTCAGATACGTTAACAGATTTTGTAAGACAATTATCCGACAATTATTATAAAACGGCAGACCAAAGTCAGACAAATCTGACGAAGTTCGTATCAAATGATGGACAAATATCCGACAACACTATAAATTGTCTAATATTTTGTCAGACATTGTAACTACGCGGTATATAAATCAACCGATTATAATAAGACTGATATGGATATTTTCCGTTATCGAAGCCGATTTTTGTTAGACGTACATATCTAAAAATCCTTCCAAATTTCCCTCAGACTTTACTTTTGAATTCTGCTACAATTCGTTACGAAATGTCTGCACATTCTTCCTAATTTCCCCAGACAAAACGTTCAGACTTACTGTCAACACCCCAAACAACTTACGTTACATTCTCTGGCCGCCATCGGCATCAGAATCGGAAACTTGTGCAGAATTTCGGTCCGGATTCTGGAAAAATTCTGAGAAAAATTTTCACTGGGAGTTGTGTTGGTGGTAACGGCTTTTTTTTGTTGATAATTCTTTTCTTATGTTCTGCGACTGCATCTTCGAGTGATTCGGTTGGAATTTCATATTCAGCTTGTGGTGTGTTGCTGATGGCCTCTCTGAACGAACATTTGTTTTTGTTTTGATTTTTTAAGATCTCTTTTCTCTGTATTTGTGGGCATTTTTTGTTGTTAGCTCTGGGGGCATGGTTGCAGTTAGCGCATTGAACTTTAGTGCATGGTGAGGGATCGTGGCTGGAAGAAGAACAAACTTCGCATACAGTATTTTTTTGCAATATTTTATAACAATTTGTGCATTGCATACACTGAGGGAAAAAAGACGTTGCAAAATAAACACCGTTTGGTACCAATTTATAAACGTAACGCGCATGAAAAATCGCCACCGATTCGTTCATTAATTATCAACGAAACGGGGGTGATTTTTTGATCGGCGTTGCGTTATGTATTGTCGCCGTAAGGTTGCTGATTATTTGTTCGGCTTTGTGTTGTTCATTGGATTTGTTATTGTCTGTTCTTAGAAGAAGAAACCACGAGGATTTATAAAGACGTGAAAAATGAAAATTAATGACGAAGAAATAGAATTTAATGACCCGTTTCATATTGTGGATGATTCTCTGGGCTATGGAATGAGAAGGATAAGGTGATTGCAAAATCCAGTGACATCTTCCTATTGCAGACATTTCTAGAATCAATAGAAATGGTGTCGGCCTACAAATATTTAACAACCTAAGCTTTTCAATTTTAAAAGTTAATAATGAGTGTTTTTTTTTATAGAGCACAGGATTTAAATTTTGTAGTACATAAAGGCGAATGATACGAAGGAGACTGCCACCATTAGGGTTACGAGCTGAATTCCGAGAAAAAACAGAGGTAATAAATACTGTGTTGCTGCACATTCGAATGTGTTTTGTTTAGACGTGATTTGCTTAGTGATAAATATTCAAATTTACAATTATATCGGGTATGTTCTGTAGCAAGGTGATTTGAAATCACGGTGATTTTAAAATCACCGGCGACTTACAATCGCTGTTGGAGTTCGAAATCGCCCGGTTTATTATTCATAGCCTCCCAAAAAAGATTGTTCAAAATATGTTCGGACGATTTTGAACTCCAAAAGTGGTGTTAAGTCGCCGGTGATTTTAAAATCACCGTGATTACAGAACAGACCCGTATGTTTGTTGTGTTCACGTTTTATTTTCTTATAACATTAATAAATGTATTGAAACGCTAACGCTAAGGGGGGATTTAGAATGGAAAGTTATCCCAGCGCGTGATTTATTCGTCCTCAGCAAGTGCTTTAGTCTCCCCCCGCACGTTCTATAGTTGTCCCCAACACTTGATTTAAATTATACCCAGTTCGTATTCATTTTGCAACGAAGCGTTGTTGATTTTTGATGCTTTATTCATGCACAGCCTTGCTGGAATTCGCAACATACGGGGTTGGTTCATTATCATAAAGGAATTTGCAAAAATTAAGCACGTATATGCTTTGTTTTTCGCTGGGTGTAGGGTTTCGTACATATTCCTTTATTTTACATTGGATGCCAATTGTGCCAATTTCCACTGTTGTAGGCAATTCGGACAAATTAAAACTTAGTATATGTGAAGGTGTATTAAGAACAAGTCCATCTTTGTATGCTGTTATTTTTTTGCAGTCTACAACACCTTGTGTCTTCATGCCTTCTACTATTTCTGGTTCGCTTAAGTTCATGAGCAAATCACAATTTAGGAATCCCTTGATTATTTTTAATGTAGGGTGCAGTATACATTCTATTGGATATGTTCCAGATAGACTTTTGTCTTTTAAAAATCGGAAAGCTTGAGCTTCGTTTTTGCATAGAAAAAACAGATTTCCGTCTCTGGTGAATATCGTTTTTAGAGTTGGCTCATTAGAAATTCCTTGAATGGCCTTCGATATTAGAAAAATGTTGAAACATTTTAGTGGTTTATCTGGAATGGTGCTTTTCATAACTACGTATTTTGGACATGGTTTGTTTTTTTGTTTGGTTTGAAGAAGTTGAGGATATTCCAGCGAATTTCCCAGGCTTATTGTTGTGGTATTTGGTTTTTTTCGTTTCGGCGATTGCGCTTTCTTTCCCCCAGGATCGAGGCAGTCGTAATAATTTCCTCCGGAGGAGGAAGCCATAGTATTTTGTGTGAATAAACGCATTCTTTATTGAACGTTTGTTGAAAATAAAGAAAGAAATAAACAAGAAAACGCGATTTGGATGTTTTGTTATGAGTTAAAGAAAACAATCTCTTTTTTTTTTGTACGATGCAGAGAGAAAACGACGAACTGTTCACGACGGTAGTTCAACTTAAACTGTGAAAATTTTTAATTTATATATTTTATAAATATTAGAAAAGTAAAAAAAGCAATCGATAATGATTTGACGTAGATTTAGAGCGGTTTTAAATGTCTATATCCATTTTTAATATTTGTATCAAAATTAAAATGAAGCCAAATAAACGAAAGCGGTGTTAACGGCCTGTTTCTGTATTTCTAACGAAAGTCTCTGCGAACGAAAACCAGTCACTCACATTCGTCAGGAATTTGGTTTCTCTAACGTTCGTTCGCCTGGCCTTACGTCAATGACGTTAGCAATTTACCAATTGGAAAATAATGTAATTGCCAGATCAATAATTTCACAATTTCCGGTCTAAAAAAGCACACATTTGTGTATGGTCGACCTTAGCAAATACATCTCTGCACTATTTACACTAGCGGTGGCCAAAAAAGCAACCCTGGGTGGTCAGCTGAGCTGCACCAAGACTCTCATTTATTTCTCTCTCTCTCTCACGTCTCTCTCATTGTGCACTGATAATTTTTTTTTCATTTTAGCGAGCAACTTCTTGACTTCTTTATGCTAAAATATTTACACATATGTAAACAATTGTATTATTCTTTAATTGTTTTTACCATAATTATATTAATATCTACTTATTTTTTGCTTTTAATAATGTTTATATTGTCATTGTTCCTATCAGTCGACAAATAAAATAATGTGACTAGATCTGACATTTGTGTTCGCCGAGATGACAGCAAAGATATATAGAGAAACCAAAATTTGCTTTGAAATGATTACGTTTTCGTACGAGTTCATTATCGTACGACTTCTCGTTGTGATGATAGTTAGTGAAACCCAAATCAGCTGTTTGTCGTCTGGCAGGCGAACGAAAGCAAATTTTTAAGTTACAGAAACAGGCTGTAAGGCCTATTCCAGGATCACACAAGGCAACTGTCAAAGTTTGTAGGAGAGAGAGGCAGAGAACTCTTTCCGCCTGCCTCTCTCTCCAACAAACTTTGACACGTTCTGGAAAAAAATTGTCACGTGTGACTCTGGACTAAGCTTTAGCAAACACACTGCTGAGAAATTTGCAGTTTGTTCAAAATGTTTGCTGTTAAGAAAAATAAGTGAAAATAATAGTGGTTTCGTTTGTGAAAAAAATTTAAAATTTTTATACATTTTACACTGAAACCGCATTATTGGGTTCGTTTGTAAAAATGGTGCAGCCGTTTGAACGGGTTTTAATTTCGTTTGTAAAATTATTACACTCCGCAAATGCGAAAATATCGCATTTTCCACATTCAGCCCAGCCCACGGTGTGGAGTGTTGCACCGTCAAAAAGCAAACTTCAGAACCAAACCTAATTGAAAAGTACCTACAATGCAGTGAAAAATGGGCATTATTGCGACACTCTTTTTGGTACCTCCCACACAAATGGACCATTTTGTACCAAAAGTTCCCAGCTTATAACTTTAATACTAGTGCATACAAATACCAATGACAATTAAATACTATAGACGTCGCATGGTGTTGACAGTTCGTTTAGTTTGTCTGCACATTGTAGATGGCGCTTGTACCCGGAGGAACACCTGCTCTGCAAAGAGAGAAAAATACTTTTTCTCTGTCGTAAATAATGTGTGCCAAGAGAGTAAAGAAAATATTTTTTTTGTATAAAGCAATATCAGAGTTGGCAGGTTAAGAGTTTTGCCCCAAGATTTAGGGTTTTTATGCTAAGAATTTGTTAATGTTTTTTGGTGGGGTGGTGGTAATTGACGCAATGCGATTTTTATAATCAGTAGACCAGTTAGTACTGTGTGGTGGTAATTGACGCAATGCGATTTTTATAATCAGTAGACCAGTTAGTACTGTAAATATTTTATAAAAAATGTTCAGACATAGTATTTCAGATATACGTTTAATTATTAAGAGCATGCTGATCATAGAACATTTTCTAGAAACAGCAGATTGTCAAAAACATGATCAATACCTACTTATGAAGCTGATGTGGAGATTTTAGAGGCTTCCAAAGAACAGTATTACGTCAAACTAACTGTATTTATTTCAACAAAATGATGTTAAAAAATGAGCTAAGAGTTTAATTAAATAAAACACTATGATATAATTGGATTTTCGTAATAGTATAATTGTTAACATCATACTTTTTGAAAATAGCTCTAGGTTAATTATTTATTATAAATTTTCGTAATAATATAATTGTTAACATCATACTTTTTTTGAAAATAGTTCAAGTTAATTATTTATTATAAAATGTTTTGTTGTAACATTTGTAATCTCTTGTAGTTTAAGGGAATTCATCGGCGACCTTCATAAGGATCATATGCTTATTTTATATGTTGAAAATACGCCGGCCCGTTTATTCATTAGTCAGAGCACGGACATTATTCTGGCTCGTTCTCGAATGGTTTTTATGTGTATATGCTTCGTAATATCACAATGCCAATTCCAGCGGTATGAGCCCAAAGAACATTGCAATGGAATCTGGAGGCTGTAGAGGTCTAGATTAAACAATGAGGGCATTTATAGACTTTCTTAAGAGGCGATTTGTTGTCCTCTTCTTCGGGTGTTGTTGTAACAGTTTGGAGACGCTATAGATTGAAGATAAATAGATTGTTTGTACAAAACAGATCTCAGAATGTCTGTCAGATGATGAATTGACCCATTACCTGTCTGACATTACCTATAGCTGACGATTTCCCCTTTGACAAAATACGTGTGTCTGATTGCAAAAAAATATCCCAAACAAAAACTCGATTTTCCATAGGATGATATGATCACACAATCCCTACACCGCTGCTGCCAGAAACACCATTAACATTGCCATCCATCATCAGACGTCTTCCTCCAACAACACAACTATCGACAGACAGGGAATCAAGGCGACTACACTGAGATTGACAAACTTTAAACCACTAATACACCGCGTTATCCCTAAAAAACAAATTCATAAATATTTATTAACAATTAAAACGTCTACAAATCTCAATTTACCTCCTTTCCATCATTAATTTTATTATGCCCTATTTAGGTTCACAACAAATAAACTGAAAAATTCAAATCCGTTGTCAGAAATTTTCTGATAATACAAAAAAAGTCAGCATGTTTTGAGAGAGATATTGAGAGGAATTTGAGAATGAGAGAAAGGCTGCTCGGACGTCATCTGGCGGATGAAGTCTGTAAATACCATGCGACGTCTATAATATTCAATTGTCATTGCAAATACTTGAAATTTTGTACAGTGTTATTCTTTTATAGTACCTAGAGTCAAGAGAAAAAAATGGGCGTTATTTGGCCGCCCCTTTTGGTACCTCCCACACAAAAGTACATTTTTGTAGCAAAAGTTAACAGCTTTTAACTTAAATACCAGTACATACAAATACTTGAAATTTCATACAGTGCAATGCTTTTATAGTACATAGAGTCTAGAGAAATGTGGCCGTAAATGGCACGCCCCTTTTGGTACCTCTCACACAAATGGACCTTTTTGTACCAAAAGTAAACATACTGTTATTAAATGCAATTTAAATTGATAATAATTTAAATAAAACAAAACGTAAATAAATGTAATAATATTTTTTGAGACTCAAGGTATGGGATTCATTAGTCGGTTTACCCGACTGAACTTTCTTGTTTATATACATATATATCCATACGTAACCGCAGAATTGTTGCATTTGGGACTCGAAAAATCAAGAACTATTGTAGAACGCCTTTACATCATCTTGTATTTGGTGCTGTATTTGGTCTAGCGGTGTCATTGGACCTTACCTTTTCGAAAATGAGGCTGGAGCAAAGATGAATTGCAGATTTGATTGTGAATTGATTGCGCTATCGAACAAACTTCCTACAAACTTTGACACTTGCTTGAAAAAACTTGTCTCGTGTGAATCTGGACTTAGTGATTTTGTATGGCCGAAATTTTAAAATATTGAGTTAATTTTCAAAAGACGGCAATACTTGTCGCGCAATTACCGATACCATCGCTCTTTTACGTCGAAAGTTCCCTGACCGTGTGATGATCGAAGAGGCGATCACAATCAGCTACCGAGGAATTTAACGCCTTTGCTACTTTTTCTTTTGGGGCTACATTAAAGACAGCGCACAATCGATTCAAAACCCCATGGAATTCGTGAAGATATCGAGGACATACAGCCGCAAATGTGCAAATTTATGATAAAAAATTTCAGAAATAGTATATGGCCTACAAGCGTAACCGTGGATTATACCCATTTGACGTACTATACTTTTTTCCATTATTATTGGCATATCCACCTGTCATATAGATTTCGAGAGCCATATTAATTGTTTCTTTCACAAATAAAAAAAATTAAACATTTATGCTCCTATGGGTACGACTTAAAACAAGGCCTCGACGTATGACGTCTGTCGATATATTGAAGAAGGAACCATGTTTATTTCAACGCGAAAAAATAACATTTTGCGCCACCATAAATTTAACGCCGCAACAAATTTAATGCCGCCACCGTCACACTCCCACTTGTTTATATTTATTTTTGTCCGCAAAAAACTCAACTGTTGTAATAATAAAGAATAATAAATTAAATTATCTTCCGAAATAAAGAAAAAGAATGCAAAGATGTGATAGGAAAAATAATTATGGAATAAACCAGAAGAGCGAAATTCCAATTTGATTGCAGTACAAAGGCAAACAAAATGTGCAAAACACTGGAAGGACATGTAACTAATGTTTATTTCGTTTCTGATAAATAATATCACCACATCATGTTGCGATATTTTAAAAATTCCCCCTCCACCCGCTGTTAATTTCGTATTTTGCATGCGAACAATCGAACAAAAATCGTGCGGTGAGTAAAACCCATTCCTACATTATGGCGCAACAATGACAATTGAATACTATAGACGTCGCATGGAGTTTGACAATTCGTTTAGTATGTCTGCATATTGAAGATGGCGCTTTGTCTGGCTAAACTGTAAAGAGAGCGTTCTGCAAAGAGAGGATAGATACTTTTATTTACTCTGCAAAGAGAGAAAAGATTTTCATCATTAGTTTTATTATATTCCAACTTCAAAACATTCAACAACAAAACAAACTGAAAAACTCACCCCCTTCTCAGAAATTATTTGAGAATACAAAAAAGTCGGCATGTTTTGACAGAGAAATAATTGAGAGAGGAATTTGAGAATGAGAGAAAGGCTGCTCGGAGGCCACCTGGCGGATGAAGTCTGTAAATACCATGCGACGTCTATAGTATTCAATTGTCATTGGGCGCAACCATTTGATAGTGGTTGTAAAGAGAAAACATAGTTAGTTCTTGCCAGCCATAGAAGTTGGAAGAAGATATTCCGTTTATGGATGGAAGTATAATATATATGTCAACAAATATAATGTAAATCTTTAAATATAATAATAAAACATATTTTTCGATTAATCAAAACATCATTTTATTTATTATATATTCGTACAACAGTAGGAAATTATTTCGTTATTTATAACATTGTACTACCCTGGCTTTTCATGTCTCACAAACATCGCCATCGCAACAACACAAAATAAATAATTTATGTATAACATTAGCACAATGAACTCCAACAATATTTCCTTTCTGACATTTAAATTAACTATTATTCCAATTAATTGTTTATTGATTCGAATTTTATCTTTTGTTTGTTTTCAAGAATGTTAGCAAAAAAGAAAAAATACACATACATGCATATAAAAGTGACACTGACACACACACTTCCAAATTGCAATGCAACTTTGTGAATAAGCGTTCCATTTTTCAACTCGAAACAATAAATTTTTTCGTGCCGAAAAAACATAACTTGTGCGCCGTCTTACGAAAAATACTTGCTCCGGCGTCGAAAAAATATATACCTCTCCAATAAATCCGGTATGATATAATTTTAATGGCATTAAACACGTGCACTGCTTCATGCATTACCACACCCAAAAAAAATTGTTTGCTGTTAATAACAAACAACGTCTGCTAATTTTTAGCAAACATTTTTTCTGCTAATACAGCACATTTTCTGCTGTAATAGCAAAAAGTTTGCAGTTTTGCATTAGCAAACGCACTGCTGAAAAATTTGCAGTTTGCTGAAAATTTTTGCTGTTAATCAAAATATGTGAAAATAAGACAAAAGTTGCAAAAATTTACATGATAAAGTTCAACTACCATTGAAAATCAAAAAGGTTAAGGTCATTCGTGCGATGAGAAAAGTATATTTAAAAAAAATTGAATAATTATTCGGCGATATCTATTTTCCGAGTTACGGTTCTCAATATTTTTATTTTTTCATTGGATTTTAAAAATATTGGAAATAGTCGATTAAAACTGCAAAAAGTAAAACACAAATCGATAACGAATATGATTTGACGATTTCAAAATCTTAGTTCCGGACATACAATTAAAATTAATCAATTGTGTTTAGATTTTAGTTTCTAATTGTTTATATTTTAATGAAACCAAAGCTAAACATTAATATTTTATGTGCGATTTGTAAAAATGTTTATAAAGTCTGATTCACACAAGGCAATTTTATTTCAAGCAAGTGTCAAAGTTTGTAGGAGAGATACAGAGAGCACTTTCCGCTTGGAAGAAATTGCCTCGTGTGATCTAGGACTAAGTATTGTGTATGCAAAAAAAGTTAAAAAACGAGAGAATTCCTAAAGGCTTAGGGTGAGTATTAAGAGAAAATTTCGCAAGATTGTATCATACTGTGCAAAGACGATTCTTATACGGTTTCCACGGCTATTCCTGTGTGTATTGTTGTTGTTTCAAAGTGCGAATGAAAAACAAAACGTTTAATCGAGTACGAGAGTTTTTTCCCCTCCCTTTCTAACTGCCTGCAAACACCATTAAACCGCTGATAAAATTGCCTCGTTTAAATTGGGACGTACATAGACACCTCAACACACGCGGTAATTCGGTGTCTCTCTCTCTGTCAAACTTTGACACTTGCTTGAAAAAGGTTGCCGGGTGTGAATCTGGACATAGAGGCATACGGAAGATAATGTCCAGATTCACACTCGGCAACTTTTTCCAAGCAAGTGTCAAAGTTTGATGGATGGTCGGAAAGAGCTCTCTCCTACAAACTTTGACACTTGCTTGGAAAAGTTGCCGAGTGTGAATCCGGACAATGGGGAAAGTAGTTTCTTGTACTGGCAATCCGTTTTGTGTTTTTCATTCGCACTTTGCTGCCTTTATTTCCAACAAACACCGTCCTATTAAAACTCGCATACACCTCTTGGAAGTGTGACCCTAATGATAATACCTGCAACAACTCGTAAGTATTTTTTTCCTTTTTGTGGTTTGTTTACCGAAATGGCAACATTGATTATTTACTCTATATGTTCCAACGATGGTCGCTAATATCCGAATCACGAAGCAACCTTTTGGCTCCAAAAAACTCAGGATAATTTAGTCTAATTTGGATGTAATCCATGGATAAGATCATTTTGCCCAATGATATGGCTCTGGACATGTACAATTAGATACCTGTCTATAGGGTAAACCCAACACATTGGCCAATATTGACAGAGTTCGCGTCGATGTCGTACGATTTATGTTCTTTATATTTATCCTTCGGACAAAAAGAAGATAATTGTTAATGCCAGTGACCGGTAAGTATTGTTTGTAGATACTCCTATTGCTATTCAATTTTATTAAATGATTTATTTATCAATTATATTTTTAGATCAAGCATACATACAGGTTTCACAGTTCGAAACGCTTATCAATACATGGGCTGAATAACTTCAGGTTGGAGTCCTGGTTGATATACTCTTCTCAAATATCAGGAAAATATAAAATTTTTATTTCTTTTATTAAAATAAAAAAGAAAGAAACGTATGCTAGAAAAACAAAACTAGTTTGTTCTCCCATCCGCTTTTGTCTGTTAAATAATAGCAAAATTGTTTGCTGAAACGACTGTTCTAGTTCGCTACAGTAGCAGGCAAATTTATGTGCTAAAATAACAACCATAGGGTTGCTAAAATAACAGACGAAGTCTGCTTTCCCTTTTTCAGCAGACACAGACTGTTGAAACAACAAACATTTTTGCTAATGATACTCACAAAATTCTTTGAGTGCAATATTCTTGTCGGTCCACTAATATCGCGTTTTAGATAAGTATTTCTAACAAAAAAAACGAAAATTACATAAAACGAAGTATCAAATGTTTATTGTACAAGTATATGCAATATAATAAATTTTTGTAATTTTGTCATCAAAAAACTGTAGAAATATCTTGCTGTAAATTTAAATTTTGGTAACAAATTTGATTGAAAATGTACTCGGTCTGTTTATGCATTATGCTATGAACACACGATTGTCAGATCGGACAACGTTGTCAACCCTGTTTAAGTGCTGCAAATGTACGGACAATGTCAGTTCAGACGATTGAGTTGCCAATAAAACATTTCTCTGACAATGGCGCCATTGTCACATGTATAAACTTCGAACATCTGCCACAGCTACAACGTTGTATGTTTAAGCGTGGTACTACATATATTCATTTTTCGCGTTGAAATCCCATATAAAAACAAAGTCGCGAAAAAAACTGCGAAATGTTTTCGTTTGTGGTACTATGTTTATTTCAACGCGAAAAATTAACATTTGCGCCACCACAAATTTATTAACGCCGCTACAAATTGAACGCCGCAACAAATTTAATGCCGCCACCGTCACACTCCCATTTGTTTAGTCCCGATTTACACTGGCTGAATGTTCAGCAGATTATAGGTGTTTTGTAGGAGAGAGAGGCAGTCGTCAAGAGGGGGGGGGGGAAACTCTCCCTGAACGTTTTGAGTTATTCGTGCAAGTTCAAAAGAGAATTTGATGATAAGCTGCTGAAAAAACTTGCCTAGTGTAAATTCGGACTTATATTTATGTTTGTCCGCAAGAAAAAATAAATATATTGTAAAATTAGAAATAAAATTTCCTAATAAAGAATCTTTTTCAGTTCATCAAAACATCATTTTATTATTTATATTCGTACAACAATTGGAAATTATTTTGTTATTTGTAACATTGTATTACCCTTCTTTTGATGCCTCACAAGCATCGCCATCGTGTCAACACAAAATAAATAATTTATGTATAACATTAGCACAATGATCTTCAACAATATTTCCTTACAGCAACTTTAATTAATTTTTTCTAAGTCGGCATCATTCCATTTAAGTGTTTATTGATTAGTATTTAAACGCGTGTTTGTTTTAAAGAAAAGAAAAAATGGACATGTTTATACACACACACATTCATATAAGACTGACATTTCGACACACACACTTCAAAAATGCAACGATACTTTAGAAAAAAAGCGTTCCATTTTTCAACTTGAAATAATATTTTGTGGATTTTTTTCAAGGTGAAAAAACATAGTACACACACACATTCATATAAGACTGACATTTCGACACACACACTTCAAAAATGCAACGATACTTTAGAAAAAAAGCGTTCCATTTTTCAACTTGAAATAATATTTTGTGGAATTTTTTCAAGGTGAAAAAACATAGTACCCACCTTTACGCGTCTGTCAGATGTCTACCAATATTATTCTACAATGACTTTTCTTCCAACGTTGCAAGAAAAAAATTATGTTCACAGGGTTATAATTTTCCTGACAATATTCTAATATATAGCTTTACGTATCATATGTTAATAGTTTTCATAGAATTTTTGAATTTGAATCAATTGGATTTTTTATGTTAACCTTTTATTTTTTATGTGAATTTTTGATTTTTTATAGCAGTTTTCGTTATATAAAAACCTAAAAAAGCGTGCCACGTTATTCGATGAACGTATGCCCCTTTTTTTCCAAAAAAATCCCCTTTTTGAAAGTTTGCAACGGTAAGCCTGACCAGAGTTGCAGATAATTTTTGAGCCGATAGCAATTATCGATAGCGAAATCGTACAAATTATTTAATTATCGAATTAAATTCTATCGAAATTAAATTTATTATTATTTACATAGATCCTTATGGCGATTTCGTTTGCCCTTTTCCCGAAAACTACCATTTTCTATTAGAGTTATGTTATCTTCGAGGTACTGCATTATTTCGACTTCAAAGGTGCAACTATTTTCTAGTATTTCAAGTCGGCGGGCAGAACCTTGTGAAGAATCACCATTAAACACAAAAGAAGTTGCTGAAAATGTAAAGGCCCAACTAAAATATGCATAAGGAATTCCGTACGGAATGTGCGTTAAGTTTCGCACCCTGCTTAAGCAAATGGGAACTGAGAGAACTTAACGAAAAGTTTACTTAAGTACATTATAGTTTGGCACATACGATTTCATGCATTCGCACAGTTGCTTAAGCTAGCTTATGCATATTATAGTTGGGCCTTAAGCCTCTGCATTTTGCATAGAACTTACGTGGATAACTTCGGTACTGTAATTTCAGCGGATTTCAACAGAGAAATTAAATTGTAAATTAGTCTCAGGAAGAAACATACATATAAATCAAAATATGGATACAAATCGAATATGTTGTCGCACATGTATGCATGAAGAAGAAGTTGTGGTTGTGGATTGGCACGAGGAGTTGTTTGAATTGAGTGGAATGTCGTACAAAGACTGTTACTACAAATATACAGATTTGAAAGAACATGGTAACTAAAATAACTGCTAAACAATGGTTCGTCTTCATCTTCATTTTATTCTAGTTCCAGATCCATTTCCGCAATCACTGTGTTCGGATTGTTCAAGAAACTTGCAAAATTTCCACTTGTGGATTGAAAAAGCCATTGAGACGCAGAGACTTCTTGAACAAAATCTTAAAACTACGTCCTTATCATTTAATGGTGGCATAACAGATGATTTGACAGTTACTAGTAATGTCGAGTGCGTCTATGATGATGAAGACTCATTTTTGGTGGAGATGACAGAAGCAAGAAATCTTAATAAATCTATGCCTTCAGATAAAGATCTAGATGACTGCCATCACACCAAAAGGCCACAACGAAAAAGAAAGAACCAAGAGGTACAAGCAACAAGACGAAATAAATTGAGTCTCCCACAGCCAACCTCAGGTAGAACCTGTAAAAACTTCAATTATATTACAGAAGACTCTAAATTTATTTGTAATATTAAAGAAGAGTGCTTAGATGTCGATATTAAAGATAATCAAAATGAAATACAAAGAAATAAAGAACAAAAGTTGGATACCTCAGGACATTCAGAAATACCTGTAAATATTGAAACCGAGTGTGTGTACTTCCATGAAAATACTGAGTATAACCTTGAAATGGTGGAGGAATTCGAGCATTCAAAGAGAAAAAAACGAAAAACTGAAACGGCAGATCCTAGTGAAGTCTTAGAGCAAAAGATGGACATTTTAGAAAAACTTGTTAATAATGAAAACGAGCCAAACATTCGATATCCGGAATTGAGAGAACCGAAAACTGAAAAGATCAAACACAGAAAGAACAAATATTCTGCAACCTTAGACTTACAATATAACGATAACCGCAGGAAAAACAAAGAGAGAAAAATGTTTCAAAAAGCTAAAGTAAAGGATGAGGCAAACCTGGCCACTGACGTGGCAACAAATGAAGAGGTAAAAATCAATAAGAGAAGAATAATGTCACTGTGTTCCATTTGTTGTAAGTTCTATAGAATTGGGACTTAATTGTTATACTAGCGCCCTAACTACTTCTGTACTTTTAGCCAAAGTTTTAAACAGTAGATTTGCTTTGCAAAAACACGAACGAGCACATCAAAAGGATCGTGAACGGCATTTGATTTGTTCCAAATGTGGCTTTAAAACCTTCGATAAGACTGTTTTGAAGCATCATGAGGAAATTCACGACACCAATCGTGAAAGGAAATATAAATGTGAATTCTGCGACAAAGGATTCTTCAATCGTGGAGCATGCAATATCCATAGAAGAATTCATTTGGGTCAAATGATCAAGTGTCCCCTATGCCCGAAGGAGTGTTTCAGACAAGTTGACTTAGACAGACATATGGCTTCGCACTCCTTAGCTCCTGTAAGCACAAGCAAGTCGTCAGTACGTACATACATATGTGTATATCACTCGTCGTCTCTGATGTATGTAAATATTAATTTGTTTTTATAGACAAGAAATGTATACTTGGTCCATTGTAAGGATTGTGGCAAAAAAATACGAAGTGATAACTTTAGAGCTCATCAAGAAAATCACATAAAAATACCCTATTCAAAATGTACAATTTGTGATAAAGATTTCTTCAGTCGAGTAAGGTAGGATGCTGCTATCGGCATACATACGTATTTTGTGGTCTCTTGTCATTACCTTTTTCCGTTTTGTTTTTTAGATGTACTCAACATATGCGCCGAATCCACAACAGAATTGCAGGTCAATATGAAGATATAGCATTCTTTTACGTACAGGAAAATGCTCGTCCACGAACATCGCATATTTTATTGAAACAGCAAGATTATCTGATCGAAAAAATTGAATAGAGATGTGTGCAATCTTACTTTGAATTACTCTTTTTGAATATGTGTATGTATGTCAATTTTAATTTATCGACAAGTATAATAATTATTTATTTTATTTTTAATTTTAATTAAATTCCGCCCGAAGCTGGAGTAGTTTGGGGATATGTATATTGGATCAGTATCTGAATACGTTTACTAGCTGAATCCGAATCTGGTATCAGAATAGTTCTACCTCTTAGAGGGTATTTACTATTTTCCAAAATAGTGGACAAATTTGTACGTTATTTTTTGTTTCCCCATGAATTGAATTGAATTTACGTTATTTTAAGTTATTCGGTTACCTATTACAACTCTAAAATAATATGTAAGAACACAAAATATATCCAATGTACAAATTATTCTGAAAACTGTTGTTTATGTTGATTTTTGACCTACGTATTCCTATTATTCTTCATTATTGTTTGGTTCAAGGTTCGTGATTAAAAAACTGATCTTATTCTTTTAATATCCAAATTTTCGTCGTCGTCGCGAGAAGATATTAAGAAATTGTTCAACTTAAAGGAAATGTTCCGATAATACTTTGCAAAAATATAGTAAAACAATAGCAAACGGAAAATGTTAAGTGGGCCACTTCGGTCTACGGTCTAGCACCAATTAAGCGACCCTTACAAAAAAAAACTAAACTAAAAACTAATTGAGTTATATTTAAGTAAAGGTCTTTGCTTATTCATTGAAATTTAATATAGCAAATTTACGTTTAAAGACAAGGAGAGCATCATTTCATAAGCTTTTTAAAAATTACGATAAAAGTACAGAACGCGGTCATGAAACCTGGTTTTCTTTAGTCCAATAAAAGATAACCATTAGACAGACGACAGCCGTGTTTTACTGACTATTACATTGGCGACGAGGAGAAAATCAAAAAGGAATTTTAAAAATAAAATACTATTTGGCGAAGGTGAACGTTTGTTGGTCTTACGCTGAATGAATTTGGATAATATAGGTGAGAGAAGCGATAAGAGGAAAATTGGTGCCGCATTTAGCCGAAGGACTTCATTGTGTTCTCTCTTGGTAAGTACATGAAGTGCATGAGTGGAGGTTAATATTGGCACGCCGAATATGAGCTGAAAAGGAGGATGAAGACCACATTTTATCAAAATGGGAAAAGTGTGGAATTGGAAGTGAGAAAGAAAATATACGAATTTCAAAATTTGAAATTGAAGTGGCAACAAAAGAAAATATCCTTGGTATTTTACTGATTGTTATTCTTGTATGTCAAATATGACAAATAATGTAATCACATTTTGTCGAAATGGATACAAGAAACAAAACATTACAGCTATTGTTTTCGAGGATTCGAACTCTTTGCAGCCGCAAATCGCATTACTGATGCTGACGAAAAATACAATTGGTTGTTGCACTACGCAGGTACGAAATATCAAGACGAGTACATCAATTTGCTACATCAGGTTGAAATTGCGCCCGTTTCGACATTCATAACGAAGAGAGGTCTAGGTCTTTTCAGATACACTCGCTTGATGCTTGGCATTACGTGCGCGCCAGAAATCTTTCAAAAAATCATGGAACAGGTCTTGCGAAGGATGTCTTAATTTTTTTGATGATATTATTGTGTATGCGGAGACAAAAGAAGAACATGATAAACGCTTGGAAGAGGTTTTGGATCGTCTTCGGAAATTCAATGTGATGCTAAACAATGGGAAGTCTATCTTTGGAGTTACAGAGCTCGATTTTCTCGGATATCATTTGACGGCAAACGGTATTACACCTTCAATTGATAAAGTAGCAGCCATCAAACAGTTTCGAAAACCGGGGACACCTGAAGAAGAACGTAGTTTCTTGGGCCTGATCAATTACGTATGAAAATGCATACCAAATTTGGCGGCAATTACCGATCCACTACGCAAAGATACGCGGTTTTGGAATTAAATTCAAGCGAATGCATTCAATGAACTGAAGCGGTATATGTCAACAGAGAGAATGCTAGGTTATTATAGTACTGTTCTGACACAATTCAATGAAGCAGGTCCACGGATAATTTCATACGATAGTCGCAGCCTGTCCGCTGTCGAGAAAAGGTACGTGCCAACAGGAAAAGAAGCTTTCGCGCTGGTATGGGCAGTAGAGTGTTTTCATAACTACTTTTACGGAAAGCTATTCGAACTGGTCACCGACACAAGCCACTGGAGATGATCTTTGCGCCAAAATCAAAACCAAGTGGCCGAATCGAGCGATGGGTGTTGAGATTACAATCTTACCGTTACAAAGTAATCTATCGGCCAAGAAAATCGAACATAGCCGATCCACTTTCACCGTAGCCAATGCGTAGAACAGAGCTACCTTCTTCTGTTGACACTGTAGTGTCAAATCCACAGACCAGGGTATGAAGGCGACGCGGCGCAAATCGGCGGCGCGCCACAGCCGGCCATTTATTTCCAGCCGGCGCCGCCGCCGATTTCAGCGGCTCACATCGGCTGAAACTCAGCCGCCGAACATTATTTAGTGAGTTAAATCGATTTATTTTATGCAACCATGAACATTAAGAAAGTGACTACTAAGTAATACAATAGGGTCTGAAATTTTAATAAAGTTCATTTTTGCATACAAATTTATAAAAAGTTTCTAAATTAATCTCGCTATCATTTATTTAAAGAAATGCGTGTTTTTGTTTTTTACGGAAAATACAATAGCTCTTGAGCGGCCGAACCAATTTTTACAAAGTCTACGTCGTTCTAGAGAGAAAACAACAGGCGTTATGTCATTCACAATAAATTCTCTTTCACAACAAAGACTAATAAGTAGACATTTATTGAACTGATTTTCGACATTAAATCAAAACGTCCTTAACTTTTCTTAAATTTTTGTGTTAATTTTAGGTTTTGTCATCTAATTGTAAATATCGTAAAGCGCCATTTGTGCCTGAGATTGACATTCGTGCGCTATAGTTTGTTGGAACTTTGTCGGCTCAGCCGATTGTTGAAATTTGATCGGCTAAGCTGATCAGCCGCCGCCGCCGATCGGTATTTTTCAATGCGCCGCCGCCGCCGATAATTTTGGTCGGCTTCATTGTCTGCCACAGACATACTTATGTGGAATATAAAGGCGACACGAGACACTAATGGTGTTTTCTTTTCTAAAAAAAGATGTTGCCCTGTCAGAGAGCAGCATTTTAATAATGTCGCCTACACCCTCTTGTACTGCTGCATTTTTTATGGTCAGAATCGATAACAAAAATGCAAAAAACTAGCCTTTTAACTCAATAAAAGTAAACTAAAAACAAAGAATACTCCACGGCGCCGCCTAAATAAAGCATCAGACCAAACTTCATTATAAAAAAGCACGCACGGACACACGCAGTTATTTAGGCTATTCGCTCGACGCCGAAAAAACATGTTTTGTAGGGCAGCGTCCACCCCTTCGATTAAATACAGGGCTGAAATGTTGCATTTTTGCCCCGTGCAAGTGCGACATTTTTTACAAAAGAAAACGAAACCCTTTCACAGTGCAGCATTTATTTTACAATCGAAGACAAAAAGGCATTTTTGGGGCGAAAGGCATAAAAAATGTAGCATGGTTTGTATCGCGCCGCAGTCCCAGAGTCTTGAGGCGACGATGCCTATCCTGGCAAGATGATCTCTCGTCTTGTGGTGACCAAACCTTAATGTACATATCATTGTTATTATTCCGCGGAGAAGATGTTGATTTTTAAACCATGGTTCCTTGTTCACGATCGGGGTAAAGGATAATGTGCGGCCAAACTCGCTCGCGTTCCTTCTATCCTGCCACGATGCAATAGCTCTTCTCTTGTCGACATTTCTTATATTAGTGTATGGTATCGCCGGGTATTGGGTGGAGTCTATGTGGTTTACAGCTAGTCCATCTACGTATTCATTTCCGTCAATACCAGAGTGGCCTGGTACCCATAGGAGTTGAATGTGTTGAGTGTGTTAGTTCATCTTGTCCATCTTGTCCTGTGCCCCTCCTCGCTTCAAGATATTTGACCTTGGGTTTGATGATATTTGCCTACAAGGGGATTTGGTATCGTAGGTGTTTATCATATCTTTCTACACTTATGCCATTAATTTTCTCTTCATATCTTGTAAACAGAATTGGTCTTGCATTAAATTCTCTGTTGTAATCTTGTATAAATTGATGTGCAGGGTGATTTTGATTTGATAACATACGGTTTATGAAAGTATCGCTCATGAACGATATTCTCTGGGGGATGGGCATGATCCCAGCCTCCTGCTCCAAAGCCAGTGTATGTGTCGATATAATCGCCCCAATAGATATTCTTATCGCTTTGAATTGTATCCTCTGAGGGACTAACATGTCCGCCTCAGGACAGTCCAACAGGAGCGGTGCCATGTATTCAATTCTCGGCCGTAGTACTCCGTTTTATAGGAGCAACAAGTTCTGCGGGTCCGCACCCCATGTCACACCGCAGAGTGCTCGCAGTATATTCGTGAATTGAAAGCATCCTGAAAGTTGAAGTGGTTGACATATTCCAAGTTATTACCATCTATGTTTATATATGGATACGTCGATATTGATCTCCTTCTACCAGGTGGAAAAATCATGGCCTTTGATTTACGCGAGGAGAGCGAAAGCTGTATGTTCCTAAGCCTGTCATTCAGCCTATTGACAGTCATTTGTATACGGTGAATAGCGTCATATATCGAGACGTCCGAACAGAACATGACAATATCATCCGCGTATCCCAAAATATGGACGCCAGTCTCATCGAAAAGGTCATTCACGTAGGCATTGAAGTTCAATGGGCTGAGTACCGATCCTGCAGAACTTGTTGCTCCGTTGTATAGGAGCAACAAGTTCTGCGGGTCCGCACCCCATGTCACACCGCAGAGTGCTCGCAGTATATTCGTGAATTGAAAGCATCCTGAAAGTTGAAGTGGTTGACATATTCCAAGTTATTACCATCTATGTTTATATATGGATACGTCGATATTGATCTCCTTCTACCAGGTGGAAAAATCATGGCCTTTGATTTACGCGAGGAGAGCGAAAGCTGTATGTTCCTAGGCCTGTCATTCAGCCTATTGACAGTCATTTGTATACGGTGAATAGCGTCATATATCGAGACGTCCGAACAGAACATGACAATATCATCCGCGTATCCCAAAATATGGACGCCAGTCTCATCGAAAAGGTCATTCACGTAGGCATTGAAGTTCAATGGGCTGAGTACCGATCCTTGGGGTGCCCCGGTAAAGGATCGTCTGTTGATGGTTTTTCCGTTATTATCAATAATCAATTCCTTATATTGAAATAATCTATGGATTATTTCGTAAGTGTGTTGGTCGATTCCCAGGTCTTTGTACTTCTCGATCAGAATATCTTAACATTCTCAAATGCACTCTCTATGTCAAGGAAAACACAGACCAAAAATCTTCTCTGTCTTCTGGACAACTGTATCGCTGACCATAGCGCAATGGTGTTATCATATGTGGACCTTCCTCTTCGGAAACCCGCTTGAGGGTTGTTGAGTTTCGAATGAGATTCCAGGTAGTGGTCAATTCTGTTTTGTAGTATCCTCTCGAATAACTTCCGAACTCCAACTCTGCCATTGTAAATACCTCCTGTCCCTGGGTGACAGACAGGCGTCCTGTATTGTTCACCGGTCCAACAGGGCCTGAGAGGATATCGCAAAATGCCTCGACACAAGTGTCGGGTAATTTCTTTGGTCTGGATGAGTACATTCCTCTAAATTTCTTTATCGTTCTCCATAATTCGGTAGGTGTAGTGTCACTATCTATTTTCTCACAGGTTGTCTTCCAGCCAATTCTTTTCTCATGTTTGAGTGTGTAGAAGTATGATTTCTTCTTCATTAAATTTTGGAAATTTTCCCTTGAAGGGAAACGATTAAATCGTGATATTGCCCTTATTTGATCCGCCTTGACCTTGTTGCATTTTACGTTCCACCATGGGTTATCCGGATGTGTTCTGGTCTTGATTTCATGTTTAAAGCCGTTGTAGAACAATTCAGAGAAAATATCGATCTTGTCCTCTTCAGATCCCTTTTTGAAAGTCTCCGAATTTATAATACTTATCAATCTCTCATTCAATGTACTCTTAGGAATATTCCTAGGGACTCCATAAGTTATCATATTTTGATTTCGTGGTCCTAGCTGTAGTTCAGTACATATGAGACAGTGGTTGCTGCCCAAGGTCTCATTCAGTGTGGTCCAATCGGATATGAGAGCGATAGAAGGGCTACATATTGTCAAATCAAGAGCAGATGGGTTCCCGCAGCCAAAAAATGTCTTCGATCCATTATTCAAAAGTATTGCATTGTTAACATCTATAAATTCCATAATGGCCTGTGATCACTCCTCTGTCCGCCCCACATCTCTGGTGCGCATTAAAGTCACCACAAAAGACAAAGTGTGACCCAGATGGAATCTGTGCGATGATTTCATTTAAGTGTCCGGTATCGTACCTGGCAGACGGTGGAATATATATTGATGCTATTACAACGTCTCACATATGAGTATTGATCTGGCAGGTTACAATCTCGATCTCTCCATTCGAGAGGTGAAAAGAAAGGAGTTTGAATGATATCGATCTCTTTATTACGATTGCAACGCCCCCTCCGTGGGTGTGAGATGGTCTATCCGTTCGAATAATATCGTAAAAATGAATGTTGTATACATCCGTTGGTTTGAAAAACGTCTCGGATATACATATTATATCGACATCCTCTTCCTTCAGAAATTGTATCAGTTGTGGTCTTTTATTTCTCAGACTTGTTGCATTAAGTTGAAATATCTCATCATCAGCATATTTCATCGGTTGGACAGATTGTGATTGGTAGATTGAAATTCGTCGAAGCCCGTATTCGTACATCGGCGTTCATTTCCTATCAAAAAATATTATGGGATTCAGATCCCAGATTGTTTGTATTGTCATGGGATACCTCGACATCGGTAACCTCACGTGTATCATTCCGTGATTCACGGTCGTCGGTCTCCACAAGTAGAGGTGTGTTGTCGGGCATCCCCTCCTCGGGTGGTAAATCGGGTCCATCCGAATCCACCCGGTCATCCTCGGCTACAACATCCTCTACCCGAACATTATTGCTCGCTCTGGTACCGCGTTTACGTTTCATCTTGGGAGCAATCTTCTTATTATTTATTACCTGTGTGTCAGGAACAGAGAATGAAGCCGAGCCAAAATTGGCGGCGGCGGCTGCCATTGAAAATTATAGATCGGCGGCGGCTAGGCGTCTAAGCCGACATAAAATTGACATACGGCGGCTCTATGATAGACATTTTAACAGTAAAATTAATAGTTGAAAAGTTAAGCTCTGGTATTTATTCTTAAATAATAGATGCTTTTAAGTTAATTGTAAGATTTTGTGAGGTGAAAAAATCATCGATTCCATACCGCTAGGCTCTATGATACACTCTATTTTCAAAGTATGCTAAAGCTATGTATAGACGATTGTCAGATCGGACAACTTTATCAACCCTGTTAAAGTGTCGCAAATGTACGGACAATGACAGATTGTTAGGCAAAGGTGAAGACGATTGCAAGAAACCCTTACAATTTCATATATTTAAATATATTTTGTAAATATTTATATGCAGGATTGCCAATAAAAATATTTTATAGACAGTGGCCAATAAAATGTTAGCGCCGTTGTCACATGCATAAACTTCGCAGATATTACAATCTGCAAATTATCTCACAATGGCTTTTCTGCCAACGTTGCAAGACAAAAATTGTATGTTCACACGGTTGTACGTTCACAGGGTTGCATTATCACGTTTTAGTGAAATTTTAAATTTGTGTGGATTACCTTTTGGTTTAAATAGAATGACCTCTACTGATTTGAGCTTAACTTGATAGATTCTTTAGAATGGAGGTATTAATTTATATGTTATATTATTCTTTAATACTCCATTGATTTTTTTCCGAAAATATTGAAAATATATTTTTATCTCTATATGTACATAATCTAATAATAAATCTTATTTTTTCCTTTAAACAAGAATTTTTATAATTATTTTTCTATTTCTATCAATACTATGATTTTTAAGACATGTTAAGCTCCCGCTTGTGACAATAAACGAATCAAAACGAAAATCACTCACTTCCATATCGTCCACCCAATAAATGAATAGCGTATAATTTATTTTTCGTTTCGAGAAAAACATATTTGAAGTTTTTGTGAAATTGAAACTCGATATTATTATTTATTAATGAACAATTTCAAACATCCAATAACCCAATTTGTGGAAGTGGAATTTCACCAGATATAGAACCAATTGCGTAAATTCTTAGAATGCAATAAAAAATAATAGTGTATATGCGTACACATTATTCCTCTATTAAGGGGACGATATATCTGCTATATAGCTATTTGCTTAACAAAAATGTAAATTTTATCTATCAATATTTTAAAGTTTTTCTATGGAACGGGGCTGTGTTTCAGCCGATTATAGCCGCAAAGATCGGCGGCGGCTTCGGCTTGTGAAGAAAGTTCGGCGGCGGCTCGGCTCGGCGGCTTCATACTCTAGTCAGGAACCTTATCGCGTCTCTTTGGCGCCTTCTCTTCTGCCTCTTCCTTGGCCTTCTTTCTGAGTCGTACTCTCAGCTCGCATTGATTCGATTTAGCATAATGAAAACCATCGCAGTTTACGCACACTGTCATTTGGATGCATTCGCCATCGTGGGTCATTCCGCATCTGGAGCATATACGTTGCGAGCGACGACATACGCCCTCGGAATAACCGAATCTCCAACACTTTCTGCATTGTGTAACATGGTTTATGAATGGTCTTACCGGGTATATCCTGTCCAATTCAACATGTGATGGTAGCGCATCACCCGTGAAGGATGCAGTGACCAGATCAATGTCGACTCTTCTATCCCTATTATCCTTGTCTGGAATTGAGAATCTCTTTATCTCAGCAATTTTAACATAACCATACAGTGGGCCGTATTCTGGGAGTTGTCGTATTTTCATATTATCGTATATTCCGCAGGTATCTCCACTACTGCCTTCGTCTCGCAGAGCTCCTGTGGGATACATATACGGTAATTCAGCTACGAAACTGTTGATCATAGTTCTATCGTTACTGACAAGTTTAAGCTTCCTCTTCGAGACATAGTGGATCTCGAATCCATCTCGATTGGTGTAGAGCATCTTACCCCTCTTCACGAGAGGTATTGTCGCCCCCATTTCGCAGTGGTTGAACCACTGCCTCTTAACGGCCAGTCAGGTGGTGGTACTGCCTTACTCTTGGAAGAATGATATTCTCACCTTTTCCAGGATCGTGTGCAACCGATTCATCTTTAAATATTCAGAAAATTGTCTTCAAAAGCCTCAAAATTATATTTCCACAAATATGATCGAGGATCGTCACGCTAATTTTTTTGCCGGCGAAGTTTATCTTTCTGTCAAAATAAAATCTATATTATTTGTTGTAGTTTAAAAATGAAAACCTTGGAAATATTTTATTTCCTCTGAGAAAAAATAAATTGTACAGAAAAATCAGCTGATTGTCAATCAACAGAGCTACCATCGGATCCGTGGCAGCATCTGGCAATTGATTTTTGTGGGCCGTTGACATCCGGTCACCACCTGTTTGTCATTGTTTATTACTACAGTCGATTTATCGAAGTCGATATAATGAAAAAAATCGATACGTTAGAAAGCATAAACCGGTTGGAAACTATTTTTGCGAGATTCGGATTCCCACTATCAATTACAGCGGATAATGGACCATAGTTTGGTGTTGTATTTCGAAATTACTGCGACACAAACAACATTAAATTGATCAATACGACCCCAGGCCCCAGCAAAACGGCGAGGTGGTGCGGCAAAATCGTTCACTCTTGAAAGTGCTGAAAATCAGCCAAGCCATGAAAGGTAACTGGAAGGAGGATTTGAAGAAATATTTGCTGATGTACATATCGAGCCCGCACTCAATTACGTTGAAATCACCAGCCGAAATGATGTTCAATCGGAAGGTAAGGGATAATCTTCCAACCATCACACAACCATTGGAAATCGATGAAGAGCTACGCGATCGAGACAAAAAACAGAAGGAGAAAGGGAAAGTGCATGCTGATACCAAGCGACACGCAAAGCTTATTGAGATAAAAGAAGGGGACATGGTGCTATTGAAACGACAAGTGGTAATGAATAAGTTGGAATCACTATTTGAGCCAAGGTGGTGAAGAGAAGTGGTTCTGAAATCACGTTTGAATCAATGGAAAATGGAAGGAAAAAACGGCGAAATGTCGCACACATAAAACGAGTTTCAAACGACGATGGAAACATGGAATCATGGCTCATTCGGCCATCGAACGAAGTGACTGTATCACTGTCAAATGACTTGTCAACAGCACAGCAGAGACAGACTTCCAGCGACGTATTACCGGTCAAACGAATACTCATAGCACCAATTCGATTAATTAAAAAATATATTTAAAACTTAATTAAAAAAAAGAAAGTATCTGTAGCATCGCAATACGTCATGTTATTGTGAAATACTGAAATACAGGGTTTTCCAATCACCCGATATTTCGGTAGCTGTCACTTTTGAAGCTTTTATTCTTTGACAATGGAACGATACACGATTCAACAACGCATTGAAATTATTAAAATTCGAAAAATCATGTTGACTGAGGATATCGTGGACATATGGCAGCCACTTTGCGATTTGGTTATGGAAAATTTCTTGAAAAGGATATGGTCCTGTAAGCGTGGTCGTGGTGGCCATTTGGCTGATGTTGGTTTTCATTATTAGCGGCGTACCTCTTTATTATGAAATAAACATCCGATCATTTATCTCAAAAAATTGCATTTTCTTTGAATACCAAAATAACACCTCATGTTGGAAAACCCATACTGGTTTAAGAAAATGTGCGAACGTTTTTGATGTTCTTGAACGATTGTGTTACAAAGAGTGTTCAGTGTTAATTAGTTTCATAAATTGCACTTGGACGAGGAAAGCTTTTAACTTTAGAAGAAAGAGGAAAAATTTAAGCCTATTATGAACGCTTGATTGTGAATGCTCCTCACATCCAAAGAATGAAACTTAAAAAAAGCCTGTACTAAAACCCATTCATAAAGAAAAGCGATTGGATTTTGCAGTAAAAAATTCGCAATAAAATATATTTTTTGCTGTTGTTATTTAAATGAACTGGAGTGTATGTTGTAAAATTTTGGTTATAATCAAACTTCTTGGCCTTACTTGAGTTTTCATGTATATCGTTTATTTCATTTGTTTACACACAAAATAATTTTGATATAAAACTGCAGCGTTATCTGCATAAACAAACATTATAATTTTTCTGTCTCTGGTCAAGATTAGCCAACGTCCGTCCATATATTCATATCAAAGTTTTGCTCTTTAGGAGTATACAGTGGAACTCTCCTTCAGAGTGATTCTGTGTATTTTAGTGGGTCCTTGCTGTATTACCACCTTTTTGGATTCTCAAGACCACACGAACGACCAAACAAACACAGTTTCTGCAATTGACTGGAGCATAACACACACATTGGCATACATATAATAACAACTGTGGGTGCGTGTGTATATGTATGTATGTATGGCGGCAACAACCTTTATAATTTTATTAGTTATAGTATTTTTCGTTTAATATTTTTTTATTAACATTTTCTCATATAATAAAACAAATGCAAAACATTCAACATACAATTACACCGACACTACATAACGCACAGAGAATGAGTTTGTACCTTCTTAGGATTAGGATTCGGGAGAATGTTTGGTTAGTTGGTTGAGGATGTTACACAGTATCCTGGGGGGAAATTATGAGGAAGGGGATGGGTCGTTGGATGTACCAAGAAGGATCAATCAATCACTTACAATCATAACAAATAGTCATATAGGTTTTGTTTCTTAAGATAGTGGTAGGGTGGTGGTATATAGAGGGGGAGACTTAACATATGTATGTATATTTTGTTTGGTCTTAGGTTTGCCCAAAAAAAACAATTATTTGTTTGCGTGTACATAGGTATGGATGTATGTAAATATAAATTTTGTTTGAGACTATAATTAACTACATAATTGTTTTTCTTTTAGTAGGTACATATAATTTGTTAGTGTAAGTAATATCTAGTTTTGTTGTTGTTGTTTATATAGATTTTACATTATATTTTACAATTAGAATTAGTATTTTATTTATTATAACAGTCTTTTATGGCATTTTCATCTTAATAAAGGTTATTTGTTGTTTATAACTCAAATACATCCCGACATACATACATACATACGTAAGACATTAAACATTTTGAAGTACGCACGAATATAGTAGATATATGTACATATATGTATGTATGTACGTAGTGTAGATAGGTAGAAAGTATGTATGCATGTTGTATATAAATATTTAAATATATATATTTTTAACAATTATTATTGATTTTCGTTTTTTTTTACTTATCTTTTGCGAGTGTCTCGGACAGTAATAAATTCTGTAATATTTAATTAGTTTTCTTTTCTTGACATTGGTCTGACAAATAGTTTGTCTCAAAATGAAATAAAAAAAATTTGAATAACAATAAAGACTTACATAGAATGTGCATACATACATATGTATGCATGTATTATGTTATGTGTGTGTAAAATGTAAAACCCGATTCTGTAATTTGAATAGGTGTTAGTAGGTATGTATCATAGAAGTCTACATATGACGTACACCATAGTACTAAAAACACTATGTAACAAGTAAAAATTCGTAGTTCCATTAACCATTATATTTCTTCAATGTATTACATCCCCTTTTAAAAAAATAAGCCAATAATTAATTTCGATGGGGTACGTTTAAAAATCTAAAAATATCGATGCTTTCGATGAAAAAACGGTTTGCCCGAAATTGTTGATAAAAATATAAAAAAAAAATCGAATAGCGGATATATTATAATAATTTAGATTAAGGCAAAGCCAAATCTGTGCAACAACTACTCCCACTTCCAAAATCTTGAAGCCTCCGTGCATCCCCATATAACCAAAAATATTGGAAATGATATCAATAACCATTAGTCATTATTAAAAAAAAAATTGCGCATTTTCCCATAATATGTTTGGCATTATAAGCCATTTTGCAGTTTTATTTGTTTTTTGAAACCGAAATTCAGTTAAATTGTCTACTGGCAACGCAACTGAAAAAATTATAATTGATATTATGTATGCTGCCGCCTGCTCCAATGGCGATAATGATGGCTCACCATCTATGATGTTAAGGTTTGCTTTAAAAGAACCTGCACTCTTTGCCATTCACCTAGATGATTCACCGAAGGAGATGCCTGGCGGACATTGGCCACAGTGATCAAACGCTTTAAATGGGCTATACAAGGAAACACGGTTGATATGTACAGAGGACCTTCCACTTCGATGGCACTCTCTTGCCATTTTTCTGATGGCGGGGAGCGGTGAGATAGGTGACAAGAATTTTGCTGTCTCGTGCAGCGGAGCGTGGGGAGAGCAGTAGATACACTGCGTAGAAGAGCAAGTAGGAATCGAAATGCGTATTTGATTGGGCACCGCCACCACAGGCATCTTCGTGGAAACTACGTTCCCAGGCGAAATGCAAGAGTATTAGCAAGAGTATGTCCCGATTTACAGTGGCTGAATGTTCAGCAGATTATCGGCGTTTTGTTGGAGAGCAGGGATGATAATTAAGAGTAACCAAATGGTACAAAAATCGTTCTAAAAAGGTACTTTTTCGACCCAAAAAGTACCAATTTTAAAATTTGTTTAAATTCTTCTTGAAATATTGAGATACAAATTAGTAAGATCCAGTAATCAATTTCTTGATAACAAGCTCCTAAAATCTTATACACGCAAATATAATCCGATATTTACGGAAATTGATACAATCCGTCCATGTTTTGATATAGACTCTACATATATAGAGGGATCTTCCGATTAGAATTCTTGACTCTCTAGAGAACGAATTTTTAGCCGATTATGATGAAAGATGTTTCATATTGCATAAAATCATCTGTAAAAAAGATAATTCATGTCGGTACAATTTAAATATAATATTAATTGACTTTACATTGTACTTTATCCAGTATCGCTCCTTGTTAGAATTGCTTCACGTTTTGATATACGATTATATATGATGATTCCAGACAAATTTGAGTTTTTGGTGTAGTTTTTTCTTATAGGTTTTTAGTTTTGTTAAAAATGCAAAATTTGTCAAATCGCAAATTTTTACACTTTTGAAACTGGAAAGGCGCGATTTCAAACACAATAAAAAGAAACTGAATTTTGTTGTAATACAAGAGCCAGACATATTTCTTGGCGTTGCGTAGCAATGTCGAACCATGTCGAAATAGCATGTGTACGACTTATATAATTTTTTGGAAAAAGTGTATATTATTTTCGTGCAATGACATGTTTGATAAAAAAAAGTATTAAATGTGTCGCGGGAGTATCACGGTACTTTGACGGTCTGAAAAGTACCAAAAAAAGTACTAAAGTATCAAATTTATCATCCCTGTTGGAGAGAGAGGCAGTCGGCAAGAGGGGGGGAGAAAACTCTGCCTGAACGTTTTGAGTTCTTCGTGTAAGTTCAAAAGAGAATTTGATGATAAGCTGCTGAAAAAACTTGCCTAGTGTAAATCTGGACAATGCTATTCGTTTAGGAAATGTCACAGCGTTCGGTTCTCTCTTGCATGTAGCTCCGGGATGGAAAATTCGATTTCCAAAAAGGAACAAAATGGTACTTTTTAAACAAAAACGACTTTTTTAATTTTTAAAAAATATTTAATGCAAATATAATATTATTGATGGCTTCTTAATGGAAAATTTTAAAATATATATGTATATGAAAAGATTTTGCTCCATAACTATAAAAATATATATAAAATAACACGTCTTTAAAGAGACATTCCACTTATAACAATATCCTAAAATCATTTCATAGAATTATGAAATTGTCAAATCCACTTCTATTCTGAAAGAAAACTTCAAATGGTTGCAAAAATTCTAATTTCTTCTGATTCAACTAAAAAAATTTAAATATATTCATTTTCAGAAAATTAATCATTGAAAAAAATGGCGGCCGGAAATTGGGCGCCAGAAAAAGGTATACCAAATTTAAAAAATAAGGTGGGCTTAGGATATTACGGCCAATCAAGAAAATAGAATGAAATGAAAATACACCAAAATATAGTACATAATAATGCGCGAGCCAATTTTTAAGATTTTCTCCTATGGACAGGACCAAAAGTTGGTTACGACGAGCAAATCTATTATGCATACCCTCTCCTATAAATCAATAGGTGGAAATAAGCCCTTCAAAATCGGACAACAAATGAAATTAAAATTTTAATTAGCACCAACAAAAATTTTGTTGTTTGACATGGTTGGTTCCCATTTTCACAAAAATATTGGGCTGCATTTTCATGGTGCCCATCTTTATTCTACCGAAAAATGTATGTCCTGCATCTACTTCACATTTTCGGTGTATATTTTTTTAAACATTAAAAAAGTAGTTTGATAAAAAACGTACGTGTTGTTTGTATTTTAGAAAATTAAATTTCGTTTGATTCTTATTAAATTCAAATAGGTGTTTCTATATGACATAAATTGGATTAACTGTATAGGAATAAATAGATATAATAAAATGGTACTGAAATTGCCGTGGGGGTACTTCGGTACTTTTGAAAGTGGAAAAAGTACTAAAGCCGTACCGCTCGAAGCGAGGAAAATACCGCAGCCGTAAGTGAATCCCTTCAAAATGAGCCAACTTAGTCGATTCCACGTCGTTCTCAGGATTTGGGCATCTCTCAAACCTGTGGTGTATTTTGCGAAAAGATCTTGGCCTTCATCCATATAAGATCAAACTGACACAAGGACTAAAGCCACTTGATCATTTGAAACGCCGAAACTTCTCCGAATGGGTTCTGGCAAAGTAAATGTTATGTCCTTAATGGAAAAGGCGGTATTTTGCAATACGTTTTGTAAATATTTATACGCAGGATTGCCAATAAATGCATAAATTTTGCACATCTAACACTCTGCAAATCATCTTACAATGACTTTTCTGTCAACGTTGCAAGTTATTGAGCTAGTTAATCTTCATTGTTTTGAAATCTCGATTCAATTGATGCAAATCAGCGTTCGGAAAAAACATCATGGCGAACAGTACGCAAACACATTCGTTACAAGAAGTACAGAATACACTAAAGAAATGTTGAGTGATTGTGTATGTGTACGCAAACAGAATACCGTACATTAAGAATATGAGATGACGATCGCAAACACTATCAGCCTGTTTCTCTATTTCGCACGAAAGCGAAGCGAACGAAAAACAGCTGATTTTAGACCTACTAACTGGCATCAGCCATTATGTTTGCAGTCACTTTGTCGTTCTGATACCTTTTAGTAGGTCTATAATCAGCTGTTCGCACCGCTTTCGTGCGAAATAGAGAAAAGGGCTGTATGATAACGTACGGTTCTTCGAACGCAAACGCTACCTCGTAGTGGTTGTGGTTTTTTTTATGAGAACGCAAACAGAATACACTACGTTTAGCGTTCTGTTCTTTTTTGTACGAGACACCACAGGTCGCAAATATGAAGAGATCTTTATGAAAATTGGTACAGAATCATATATAAGACTAGGGACGGCCCCTATTGAAAATGGGGCACATCGGTCCATTTATTGATATAGCCCCCATATAAAAGTTCCACCGATTTCACTTCTTAACGCTCTGGAGAACAGATTTCTCAATTGATCTGGCTGAAATTTAAGAATTTACACTATATGTTGAATCTAATAATTGCAAATAAACAATTTTCTGCGTCGGGGGGACGATAACTTAACAAGAAATATAACAGAAAATAGTATGGAAATCTTGGATTTCGTTATGTTTGACTTAAAAAAAACTATAAAAATATGTAGACATCTGTGATATAGTGTTTAGTGTAGCAGTATTACTTTAAAAATATAAAATTTTTGTTATAAATCCGAAATGATTCTTTCTTGGAGGAGCATCCCAACTATTTTATGTGCTATTCTGTCTCTTACCAACACAACCGTTTTGTAAAAAAATCTAGACTTTGTCGATAATTTAAATAATTTAAACTTTGTTAATTTTTAACAGATTTTCGTTCTCTAAACGAATTTGAGAAGACTGGTTGCATTTTTTTTCCTCATAAAATAAACTATACATCCAAATCAATTAATCGTACGGTTATCTCGCAATATAATTGGTAAAAACATTGCCTAAACTACAAAATGACGGACAAAAATGAAAAATGTGTTTGTAGGACAAATAAACATAAATTCATACAGCTTCAAATAAACAAGATATACATCGTTCGAAAGGTCTAATTCTTTTCTTTCCAAATTTTTTTAGAGGTTTAAAATCGGTTATTAATTAACAAAGTTATAGGCGTTGAAGTGAAAAATGTAAGAAACTCGTTTTTTTTACCCGTGAATCCGGATTTTGGGGGTGTCGGGCGGAATTCCAAAAAAAAGATTCGTGTTTTACTCGACAGAACCTACAGGAAAAATAGTATCGCATCATTTGCTTCTCTACTTGAGTTCATTTTGTCGCACTGTGTTATCATAGTCCAATATGTAGACTTTAATTGAAAGAAAAAAAACAAGAGCTCATCTTCAGGTAGTAAGGGTACTAAGGGAGAATGTGCATTTTCGACCAATCCTTTTTTTAATTTAAAAGTGTTAGGTGTACATTATAGCTAGCACTGGTCATATTTGTGTGTCTGTGTGTGTGTAAGGATAGCAAACATTATTATGTATATGGTGTACATATTGCGGTGTAGATAAAAAAGAATTTAAATTGGTTTATCTACATAAATCGAGCTATTTCATAACATTTCACATCTTTTCATTAAAACTTAGGCATATGGGCTCTTCTTCACCAGGTCACCAGGGAGAGGCTGGGGGTGTGCGGATGGGGCTTAGGTGAAGTAACAAAAAATATATCTTAACTTCTTCAACAAACAGTTACTCTTACTAATTATGGTCCATCATAAGTGCCGTTTTAGTTTATCGCTTGCTCAATCGATGAATTGGAATTCTCATTTATAGTTTATGTGGACAGATCGCCGATTAACATTTATTATTGAATTGAGTTTAATCTAAATGCTTTCGCATCAAACTGCAATTTTTATTGTTTCTCATCACTATTTCCATACGATTTTTCTTTTTGTGTTTAAAGAAAGGATCGAACATCCGCTTTCTATAAAAAAGTGCTTAAATTCTATAATGTTTTCATATATTTGTATGTATCTAATTGAAAATCATGTGGATGGTGGTTGGCTTAATTCGATCCTCCTTTGCGTCTCCTCTTATGTAATATCCTAATTAATTTCATGAATGAGGGAGGCTCTTCTCTTATGTAAGTATTTTTAACGGAAAACATTTTTTAAAAATTTTGTAAAAATTAAGTGTAAATTGCACCATTAGTAACTATATCGTTCATTATAATAATAATAATATAATAATAATAATATAACTATCTATAAATTTATATATGTAGTATGTATGTACTCGTATGTATTTTGAAGACATGCCTGCAGGCGGCATGCTTTTTGGGTAATTATGTACAAAATTATTATTATTGCAACAGCTTAATTGAATTAGTCTTTTTGAATGTCTGATCCAGTCATACATATAGATATACACATGCATATGTTTGCATGTGCGTGTGTGTATGTGTGTAAAGAATCGCATGACAAGTTTAAAATGATGGCATTTTTCTTTGTTTTCAATTATTTTTTTTTCCAATGTACCTATTCACAATTAATTTATTTTTTATTTTATAAATTTTGACTATATTTTTCTTAACATACAAATGGCGAATTTTTGTTTTCAGATGTGTGTGTGTGTGTTTCTGGGTGGGGGTAGGGGATTATCTTTCATATATTCCTTATACATTGTTATTACCGGCAATTCCGGATGTTTTAACGAATTTAAAATTCTATAAAATAAATAGTAGTACATTTAATTTTTATATATGAAACCTGTTTGAACATCATTCATTTTAAGGATTATTTTCATTTTGTTTCTTGATCACTTCTGAGGCATGTTGGTGATGGTGGAGCTGCTGCTGCTGGTGGCTTACGTAGGTAGTATTTTAGTCCTCTGCTCTCGGCGGTGATTATATTTCTACATCAGATTCTGTACTGAGTTGTTGTGCAATGGACTCTACACATTTTGTGTTGCTGGATTCATATGGAGGCGATGAGGACATCGGATGTTGTGCCACTGGTTCTGACAAAACATTTCCATGGGTATTTTGACTGTGGGTTTCATTGTCACTGTTGCCTTCTCCATTTTCAAACTGATCTTGAAATTCAAATTCGTCTGTTATATCCCCATACATTTCTCGTTGTTTCCGATGTTCTTCCTGCAATAAATGGAAAGATTAGCAATGTGGATTGCCTCTGCGTTTTGTAGAATAGACGCACCATTAAATTACTTATACTTCCTTCGCTTTGAGGAACATCATATATATGGTCTTTGTCTCTTAACTCCATCATGACAGCTGCATTAAACTCTTGATTGAGTCCATTGTCCAATTGTTGCAGAGAATTCGATAACACATTTTCTATAGCTAGAAAATAAAATAATAATGTAAGTTGTAATATATGTAAGTTGGAAAAAGCTTCATTTAAAAAATGAATAATAACCGGAAGAATATTTTTAATTGGAATGCCATGTCACTTTCCTCTCATTTCGTCAAAACTCTTTTTTTGGATTTCTGTTTAAAGGAATATATTTTGATAAAACACATCGAAAAACACCAAAATATCCAATCTTAGCTTTTACTCGTAAATATGCATTTGTCTAAATGACGTCGAAAAGAAATCTTTGAAGTTAAAAACCTTGCTAAATTTGTTATAACTAGTGATGTCAAACGGGAAATCCCGATCCCGAAAATCCCGGGAAATCCCGAATCCCGGGATTTTTTAAAATGAATCCCGGTATATTTTAATAATAATATATGAAGCTATCTCGTATAAAATATTAAGTGGAAGATAGTTAATCTCTGTCGAACATGTAAACTAATGAAGCACAAAACATTGACATAATCCAGTGAAAAAATTTGAAATTTGGAGAATAATTACAAAATATATCAAAAATGTAATTATAAATAAGTAAATTTAAAACAAGAACAGAAATAGAGATTGTTTCCCGCAAAACGAAGATCATTGTATTCTATTCTTTCAAATTGATGAAATATTCTTATATAAGATCTGATACGGATCGACAAATTGATTTAGTCCCATAAAACGGAATTAGTCAAACTGATTTCTCAAGTTGAAAAAAATATTTTTCGTGCTTTAATGATAGCAAATTATAACATCAATAATAATTCAGGCGACGAACAGAAATTTGACCAAAATCATTTCATAGCTAAGATGTTGTGAAATATTTTAATACAAGTTAGTATTTTTTAACAAAAGGTAATGTATGCTTTAGCTGCTTTTATCCTTATTTAAATTAATTAAAATTAAATTAAAAGTGAACTAAAATATTTGTATGCCATTTCGAAATATCACATTATTAAGAATGAAAAACTCCCGATTTAATCCGAAAACACCGAAAATAACGGGATAAGGAACAATTTCGGGAATCCGAAAATCCCGATTTATACCGAAAATCCCGATTTATCACGAAAATCCCGATTTATCACGAAAATCCCGGGATATCGAACAATTTCGGGATCCCGAAAAATCCCGAAAAAAATACGAAAAATTCCGGGATACCGGGATTTTCAATTTAAAAATCCCGAATCCCGGGATTTGTGAAAACAAACCATCTCTAGTTACAGCTTTTTAAATTATCCATCGATTTTCTTTGGAATTGGCTCATTTTAATCATGACCGATCAGACTTTGCTATAGAAAATTCTCAAAAAAATTTTTTTTTCATATATTTGGTAAGATATTGTCAAAAACGCTGAACGGATGGACAAAAAGGTGTTGCAAGAACTTGAAGGGTACTTAATTTTAACTTTAAAAACTTCCTGAACCAATTCGGATAAATGGTTCTCAAGTTATGCCAACATACTCGTACATACACATATGTGGTTCAACCTATCTTTTTTTCTTAGCCTAAATGGCGGTTTCTTTGAGTTGACACTAGTTCTCGCGATAAATCCTGATATTGAAAAATAGAGAGGTTGAACCACATATTTTGGCATGAATCGAGAACCATTTATCCGAATTGGTGCAGAAATGTTTTAATAATTTTAAATTAAGTAGCCTTCAACTTCTTACAATACAATTTTTCCATCTGTTCAGCGTTTTTAATAATGTCTTACAAAATATTGAAAAAAATGTAAATGTTCACAAAAAAAATTTTTTTTGCTATAATTTGTAAGATGTTGTAGAAACCGCTGAACGGATGGAAAAATGGTTTTGTAGGAAGAAAGGTATATAATTTTAACTTTAAAAACTTCCTGAACCAATAGATGGTTCAAGTAATGCCAACATACATACATATGTGGTTCAACCTCTCTTACAAAATATTGGAAAAATCCTATTTTTTGAGAAAATTTTAATAACACAGCTCAACAAAAAAATCATTTTTTGCTGCGGCACAGGGTTTCGCAGCCGATTTGGGTTTATGAGATAATACAGTTCTTAGCCTAAAAGGTAGTTTCTCTCAATTAGTTCTAGTTTATTTTAAAATTATTAAAATTTTCTCGAAGAATATGATTGATTTATCGCAAGAACGAGAACTAATTTAAAGAAACTAACTTTTAGGCTAACAACTGTATTATCTCATATACCCAAATCGGCTGCGAAAGCCTGTGCCGCAAAAAAATGTTGACCATTGTAATTTAAAAAAAAAAGCCACATCTATATATATAACCAGTAAGGAAAGACAGAAAGTCGGGCGGAGCCGACTATATAATACCCTACACCTACCTACCAATCCGAAAATGGGCATTGCGATAAGAATTTGGCAGTGTTCATACATGTAATAAGCAAACTCTCTCTGCCGATTTTCGTACTGATCGGATATAAAACACGGTTTCTACAGCGCTTACATGTCAAATCGGGTGTAACATATATATTGGGACTATGTTAAAATCTGAACCGATTTTCCCCGAATTTGGCAGTGTTTATTCATGTAATAAGAAAACTCTCTCTGTTAAATTTCGTACTGATCGGATATAAAACACGATTTCTACAGCGCTTAAATGTTAAATCGGGTGAAACATATATATGGTGGATACATCTAAATCTGAACCGATTTTCCCCGAATTTGGCAGTGTTTATTCATGTAATAAGAGAACTCTCTCTGTTAAATTTCGTACTGTCGGATATAAAACACGATTTCTACAGCGCTTAAATGTTAGATCGGGTGAAACATATATATGGTGGCTATATCTGAATCGGAACCGATTTTCCCCGAATTTGGCAGTGTTTATTCATGTAATAAGAGAACTCTCTCAAATTTCGTACTGATCTGATTTAAAATACAGTTCCTACAGCGCTTACATGCCAAATCGGGTGAAACATATATATGGGGGCTATATCTAAATCTGATCGGATTTTCTCCGAATTTGGTAGTGATCATTCACGTAATAATAAAACTCTCTCTGCCGAATTTCATAAAGATCGGATGTAAAATGTGGTTTCTACGGCGCTTGCGTGTCAAATCGGGTGAAACATATATATGGGGACTATATCCAAATCTGAACCGATTTTAACCAATTTCAATAGGGATCGTCCTTGGGCCAAAAAAGAGCACTATGCTAAATTTCATCACAATCGGACCATAAATACGACCTGCACTTTGATTACAAGAATACATGGACAGACGGACGGACAGACGGACAGACGGACAGACAGACGGACAGACAGACAGACGGACAGACAGACGGACAGACAGACGGACATGGCTAAATCGACTCAGAAAGTGATTCTGAGTCGATCGGTATAATAAACAATAGGTCTATCTCTTCTACTTTTAGGTGTTACAAACAAATGCACAAAGTCATAATACCCTGTACCACAGTGTGGTGTAGGGTATAAAAATGAAATGGTGTTCGTTGGTACGCGATGGACTCGAAAACGGCTGAAGAGATTTTGCTGAATTTTTGCATGAGAATATCATTTTGTGTGTGGAAGGTTCGTAGCTATATTCGGTTTTTATTGGACAAAGGGGCGTGGCACCGCCCATACAACGTAAAATTTAAAAGTGGAATATCTTGGGTACTATAGGTTGAAAATACTCGAAATTCGATATGTGTGACCTTGGTACCAGTACCCATCATGGAGCCCAAAACCGGTGTGATCGTGACAGTGGGCTTGGCACCGCCCATACCACATAAAATTCAAATATGAAATATTTCTAATACTATTGGAGCAAAAATCTCGAAATTGGGTGTGTGTGACCTTGGTGCCATTACGCGTAAGTACACTGATAGAAAAGCCGTTCGTCACCATGACGAATCAGTTTCGTCAATATATCTTCGTACTGGTGACGAAAACTTTCGTACATGCTATGTTTTTGTACGTCAATAGAACGAACACGATCATCAAGTCATGTTTTTGGTGATTTAGAAATTCGTCGAGAGAACGATAAGGTTTCATTCCCACGACGAAAAGATTTATTTGGCCATTTTGCTGAAAATATGATCAAATGAAGCAGTCAAATTATAGTTTCTGCTTAAATGTACTGTTCCTTAGTTAAATAATTTGTTGTAAAATATCAATTTAAAAAATCTAATAATTAATGACGAACACCGTTCGTCAATAAGATTATCCATTCATCGTGAGAACGATCGACTTATTCGCCCTTTACGGCAACGTCAACTCCTACAGCAAAATAAAGTAAGACATGCGACGTTGTTATGTTCGTCCACGTGTGTGTTCTACGCAGCACCGATTGGTTCAAACAAACCGCACTGGCACGGCGTAACTGATGTTTGTTTAACAAAACATCAAACACGTGCATACTCGTATATGCAGCTCGACAAGCTGTATAAGTGTGAAACATTTGTGCTAGTGGTCTGTTGGCAAATACATTACTTAATGTGATTATTTTTGATTTAAAATAGCAGAAGTAATGAATACTTCTCGTTTGTTTGATTTCAGCCTTACCTGATAAGAACTGCGTCTCGAAACGAATATTCACAACTGAACCTAGCAATGCAGTCAAATAATTTTATTTTCCATACCATTTAAAATGGTTTACAACTAGAAGAACATTTATTGGAATTTTTAAAATTTAAATAGTCGTGGGCATGAATTCGTCGTGATAATGAATGGGATTCGTCGTGGTGACGAATGGAATTCGTCGGAATGATGGATGGGATTCGTCGTGGTGACGAATGGAATTCGTCGTGGTGATGAATGGAGTTCATCATGGTGATGAATAGAGTTCGTCGTGGTGATGAATGCTATTCGTCGTGATGATGAATAGGGGTCGTCATGATGATGAATAAGGTTCGTCGTGATGATGAATGGATCATCCTGAGGACGAAAGTTTTTGGAAACAGAAATTCGTCATGGTGACGAACAAATTCATCAAGAGGATTATTCCGTACGTTAGCTGACTTTTGACGAAAAAATAATCGTGATGATGTACAAATTCGTCGTTATGACGAAGCTTTTTCTATCAGTGTAGCTGGGGTGAATTTATTCAAATATGAAATATTTCGAGTACTATTGCAGTAAAATTCTCGAAAATTAGTATGTGTGACCTTGATACCAGTACGCGTCACAGGAATAAAAACGAGGAAACAGTGAAATTGGACGTGGCACCGCCCACACAACCTAAAATTCCAATATGAAATATTTCGAATACTATAGTAGCAAAATTCTCAAAATTAGGAATGTGTAACCTTGGAGCCAGTACGCGTTATGTAGCTGAAAACTAGGGTGATAGTGTTAGTGGGCGTGACATGACCCACCCATCCAGAAATTTAAAAATGATATATCACGAGTACTATTGCCAATATTCCAAATTTGGAATATGTGACATTGATACCAGTATGCGTGATGGAACGATAAACTGGTGTGACAGTTATAGTGGGTGTGGCGCCGTCCACACAACCTGAAATTTACAAATAGTATATTTTGAGTACTATTGCAGCAAGATCGGCGATATTGGTAGCAGTACGCGTGTTGGAGCCAAAAAAGGTGTGATTGTGACAGTAGGCGTGTTACCACCCACACTACCAGAAATTTCGAAGTGTTTTGATTGCTGTTGGGCCAAAATTCCCGAAATTTGGTATGTGGACCCAGATCCTGCAGTATTGCAGCTAGCCTTCGAACCACAATCAATGATTGAACCAAAAACTGGCATCGTATTAACAGTGGGTACTCCTATACAACCTTATATTTCAAAATTCCATATTTCGATCACTATATCAGAAGTTTGGCTGTCTGGCCTTGGTACCGGTAGGGGTGATGGTGCTACAAACAGGAACGATGGAAACAGTTGGCATTACACCCCCATATAAATAAAAAATGTAAAACGCAATACATTTTTGAAATAGTATTGCGGCGACATGATAAGGGGGTGGCGCCGCACATGCAACCGAGATGTGAATTTGAAAAATTTCCAATATCATTGCAGGATAGTTTTGGAAATGTGCATGAAAATAGTGTCGATGGGCAAAGTACTAAAAACGAAATAAAGAGAGGCGATAGAAAATTTCGACGAAATTGAATTTTTATAGAAAATTTCGTCGAAATTTATTTTTTTTTATAAAAAATTTCGTAAACATTTTTTTTTTTATAGAAAATTTCGTCGAAATTTATTTTTTTTTATAAAAAATTTCTTCGAAATTTAATTTTGTATAGAAAATTTCGTTATAGAAAATCACGTAGAAATTTATTTGTTTATAGAAAATTTCGTTGAAATAGAAAATTTGTAATAGAAAATTTGTCGATATTACATCTTTATCGAAAATTTGGTCGAAATAAAATTTTTATAGAAAATGTTGTCCAAAATTAATTTATATAGAAAATTTCAATGGCCTCTAATTCGCTACTGACCAAGATTTAAAGTAAATGAAGCCAGATTAAAAAAATGATCGGGTTAAAGATATACATATGTACATACGGGACATATGTATGATATGTCCCGGGATAAATGGACATCAGACAGATTAAGGACACTAGAACAGATTAAATGTAATTGATCACATTAGATAGAGGTCATTGACCGGATTAAAGGTCATTGAACCTAACATTAAACGGATTAAGGACAATAGATCATACTAAATGTTATTGACCACATTAGATAGAGGTCATTGACCGCCAACAATTTTCTCGAAAAATTATTTTTTTAGATAAAACTGCTTTTAAGAAATGTTGACAACATTTTCTATAATAATGCAATTTTTTATAAAACTACAATTTCCATAAAATTCAATTTAATTAAATTGTATTTTTATAGAAAATTCCCTGAGCACCAATACATACATTTACATTCCCTTGCTTTTTTACCAACAAAATCATTATAAAGTATTTTCCGAAATATTGTAGCCATTCAGCCAAGTTTTAGTTCATAAAATGGCTCTAACAACCGTAATAAATACAATGCTCCTATTTAAATCAAGTCCAGTCTTTTAATTTGTTTACAAGGATTATTTGAACAAGTAACAATTCAAACAAAAACTATGACGATCACGCCCACTCTTGGAAAAATACAAATATTGACCACAACAACTAGTGAAATTATTAAAATTTGCTCCAATATGCATACTTGTGAGCTTACCTTTTCGTTGCATTGGTACTCTATATCCAACATCATCGTCGTCATCATCGCCATCGCCATTACCACTGCCATCATCCTCATTTTCCGATATGGAATATTGAATTTTTCTCTTCGTTGCACCAGTTGCTGTTGTTGTACTATATGGCACCGTTTGTTGTTCGGTATTTTGAGAGTACTCATCACTGTCCATATTACTCGAATAGCGTCGGCTTTCTCCACTCGTTGAGCCACCACAACCCGAGTCTTCCGCACCGTTCCGTTGGGATAGGTCACAGTTTTGAGTATGTAAAAATTTTCCGGCCGTCGTTTTCACCACACAAACACTCTTTGTAATGGAATTCTTAATTGAATCGGCTCCCGGTGGTACCAAAGCCAATGGCGGAGTTTTGCTTGAGCGGGAGACATGAGCAGGTGTATTATAGGACGAAAGTGAGTGCTGCTGGTGGTTGTGGTGTTGGTGACTATAAGGATTCTTTTGCGACTTGGACGAGGACGCAGATGTTAGAGAGGGTCCACTGGAGTCGGTCTCATCGTCTGAAGCCGATTGTTGCAGGTTCTGTATTAAACATAGAACAGCCTTCTCCAGTTGAAGAGGATTTTCCGAGGCTGGGACATCGGCAAACGATTGCGGTATTTTCGTATCGATTATTACAGAGAATTTATTCTTCATATTCTGGACGCGTCGCTTGCCCTCATCCTCAGTTAACAGCGTGTTGACACAGATGAACGAATGCACTTTGTTCGTAGTCTTGTCGATCTCGAGGAAACCTTTGGTATGCAAATAAATAATTTTTCCATTGCGGGTGAAAAGGCGATACGTGGATTCGCCATAAGAGCTGTTGCAATCGTACACTGAAAAACGAGAGAGAGAGAGGAAATTAACACATCCATTATTTAATTGCACTAGAGGAATTTCATGAAGAAAAATTACTCAAATTTGCTCCGAAGTCGGCCTAAGTGTTAAAACAAGGATATTTCTAACCTTAAATTTAGATAACTTCCTTAATAATAGGTAAATTTCCCTAATTATAAATATGAATTGTCCTTATTTGAAGGATTAGGATGTGTTTAGAGCAGAATTGTTAATATTAAGTAATTTTTCAGTTTAGTTTTCCGCGACGAAACTCACTTTGCCTTAAAGCCACAATTACCCATCGTACATCGTCCTGATGCATAAATGTGAAAGGACTCAAATTTCGCACTTCGTCGGTCATATAGCCGGCCACCAGACTAATGCGTTGGTCACAGTCAATAATGCGGCCATCAATCAAATGACGCGTCTTGTATTCCAGACGATTTGCCTCCAGAACAGGATTGATCACAGGTGGTCGAACAATGCGGGCAATTGCAATTAAGACCTGAGATTAAAAATGAAAATAATGAAAATTACATCGAATTCGAATCGAACACTGAGAATGAAAAGTTATAATTTTAAAGCTTTCACGAATGGCTTTCTAAATTAAGATCAGTTCCTTAGTGTTAAGAAAATTGTCTTTATTTTAAATATGAATGGTAGACATTTTAAAGATTTTGGACTTCAAAACTATGACATTTTTTCTCAGTGTATTTGATATTTCAAACATAGATCACAGCTACAAACAGATCGTGCAGGGGTAGGATTTGATGATACCTTATTCGGCTTGCCTTATTCTGTTGTAACAATATAATATACGAAGGAGTTCTACTTACAATATCATTTCCACTTATCGTATGTAATGGCATTATATCTTCACGGCCTCGACTTCGTCGCATTAGCTGCAGTGTGGAGGGAAATGTGCTGGTCTTAAGACCTCTTGGCGCCATATCACTGCGACGAAAGCTTCCATCAATTTTCACCAGTTCATAAGTTGTGGCTTCCGATCGTGGTCCAGATCTGGCCAATCTATTTGTGGACATATACAAAAGCATTGAGTCATTATATATATACTTATATAAGATATATTTGGGACTTGCCTTATGGTAAAACTACGTCGATCTTCTTTTAATCTTCGATCGATTTCTTCCTCCTCGGCTTGAGTTCGTTGTCTTGGTTCACCGTTTTCATCTTCGGGCTGTATATCGAAAAGACTATCAAGATCTGTGGGTATAAGTTTCTGTTTCAACATTTGATGATCTTCCGGATGTGTAATATTAAGAATGTTCTGTCCATATAAATCAGTCTAAAAATAGAGATAAATTTGTATAATGTTAGACAGTCGAAATATACACTGTTGGTATACAAGATAAATAGACCAATTCCGTCTCAATGGACATACAAAGTTAACTAAAAAATTCAAAACTGTATTGAAACAATTTGCAGAAACGAGCACTACAGCACAACAGCTTTCTCGTGAGAAGTTACAGTGGAGTGTAATAATATACGCGAGAGCAGTTGTGACAACTTAGCTCTTTTCTGGCTACATTTAACCAGTTTTATAGGAGGCTTAAAACACGAAAAAAATAGCCCGAAACGAAAGTATGCGCAACCTTATCTACATTTTTATTTAGCAACTTCTAATTAAATCGATCACCATTTGTCAGCTTAAGTAAATATCTAATAGGATTTTAAGAAAAAATTGGAATATCAAATGTAAAAAAAACAAGCAATAATAACGTAAGTTCCATTGTTCCCCATCTTTACATTTATATTTTATATTTTTATTATTCGAATACATAACCGAGCCATATGGTTAAAGATACTACAAAATTATGTCAAATAAAATATTAAAAACTATCTAAAAATAAAAAAAAAATAAGGAATTAAAAACTACTCAAACATCGAAAAGTTCATATTACTATTTAAAAAAAAACCTATTAATGATATTATATGTGGGTATTTCCATGGAAAGTGACACCTGTACGTACGAACTTAACTATCCGGTTAATTACATACAATTCTGCTAAATATAATTTGTACTATTTCTATTAACATAAACAAATTCAAAATTGTATTAAAAAAAATTAATTAAAAAGAATTTAATTTTTTGCAAGTACATATTTGGGAGAAAAATATGTTGACAAAGAACTTTTATTAAAAACAATTTTTAAACAAGTATGCAGCTCCTTCCAGAAATATTTTCTATTATTTGGAAATGCAATATGTTTATATGTATTCTACAATTTAAAATAATTTTTAATTTAGTTTCTGGAATATACTATTAACGAAACACTTCTTTTATTGAAAATTCAGGTAAAGTAAGAAGCTATCTCTATTCTTTCCTGGAATATTTATATAATTGAAATGTATCATTTATTTAGGGAGATATTTGTAATTTATATATCGGATTATATATATGTATATACATAATGGATGTGAGTACATGGTACCCGTCAAAAATGGACCTGATATGGTCAATATAGTGTTCACATTTTGTTTTTAGGATCAGTCTTAAGAATGACCCTGAGAGGCACCAGATAGAAACACCTAGAAAAGCAACGAGAAAGAGATGGGGAAATGAATTCACTAAAACTCTCGAAAAGAGATGGTTAATTTTGTGTCTACAGGTATAGTTAATTAACAATTTCCGATCTATGCATTACTTCGAATTGAATGATTCTAAGGAAATTCTAGGTGGTCTTACTGCCCAATCGGAATTACAAGTCATTTTCACAAAGAATAGAAAATTACAATGCAATGCAGTTTATACAGACCCTGAAAAGGGAGACTAAATTGTATTTTTGTTTTCAAATAACGGGTTTTCCAATAGGGATGATATGATTTTGAAGTGACGTTTCGACCATTTGTAATATGTCATGATCTGTCATTTGTTTTTCATTGTATTCAGTAGTGTTTACAATTTTATCATGGAGATATATGCGCAAGAACAACGTTTACAAATTATTCAGATTTATTATCAAAATAATCCTTCTCCAATTGCAACTTTTGGTGCGCTAAGTCCATTTTTTTAAAATCCAAAAAAAAAAAACACTTTCCAGTCGGCCTACGACCTTGATACCCATTTTAGCTCTCTCCCGATCCGACGTACCGTTAAGGATCTAAAGCAAAAATAAACTTTCCGTTCACATTTGAAAATTATGCTCAGTCAATTTTTTTTGAAATCCAAAAAAACACTTTCCAGTCGGCCTACGACCTTGATACCCATGAGCAATATTTTAGCTCTCGTTAAGAGCTATATTTTTGCCTTCGACCGATTGTGGCCACGTGCCGCAACGCAAACGAAACAATTGAATTGTTGCGAGAAAAGTTTGGAGATTCGATTATTTCAAGAAATTGTGATACCGAAATAAACCAGACTCTCTTCAAGCTTTACAAGTTAATATTGAACTTGTCATTCAAGTCATACGACTTTATTTAGTGGAAAAAGTGATCCAAAATTGGGTTCATCGAATTCGTTCCTGCAGAAGAATTCGTGGAGGCCATTTGAATGACGTTTTATTTAGAACTTAATTGTATCGATTGTACTTCACATTAAATACAAAACTTTTGAATATCCTTAACAATAAGTGTGTTTTTTTTAAAGAAATCATAACACTCTTTTTGGAAAACCCTGTATGTTTTTCATTAACGATTTTTATTGTATTGACGTTGTTAATACATAAAACGAAAATAATAAAATAATTTAAATTTATACTGTGTCACAATCGTTACAATTTGGTGTGCAACCCGTTACAAAATAAATATTTCATTACTATCATAGTAGGCGCGCAACACTCAGGACTTTCGAATAAGAAAATATTTGATTGAAACAGAAAAATTTTACATTATATACAAAGTTAGAGAGCCACCCGTTACGCTTGTTTTTGTGCAATTTCATTTGTATTTATTATAAGACGAATACGGCGTCTTACTTTCGCAGCATTTATTAAACTGACACATAGAAAATTTGGAAGATATATGAACATCTTTGAGTAACATTGTGACACCCGTTACCATGGAAATACCCGAGTACATATCTATAGGCAAGATATTAACGAAATTGACTTAACTGAATTAAAATGACTACTTTCTAACATCCCTACACTATCATATAGTGCTGAATCGCAATCCAGAAAAATAATTTTAACATTCGATATCGATAACTATAGTTTGACAGCTGATAATTTCAAACTATGTTGACATTTCTGTGCGTCTCTCACGTCAGAACAACGCTTCCAAACTGTAAAAATGTACTTTGAAAAATAAATCTGTTCACTAAGTTGAAATCAAAAAATTGTGTCAAAAATTGTATAGATTTTACTATGCGCTGTATACAGTTATTAAAGAAACTTCGACATACTGACCTGACAATGTCCCAAGTGTTGTTCTATGCTGGAAGATGCTAAAACAATTTGACCATTACACGTTAATGTCAGGAAGAAGCTGTCCAACAATTTCATGAGAGCATCCGTTGTCTGAACCGATTGGTTATTTAGACTTTTTCCAAACACTGCAACAAATCAAAGATGGCATTATGAAATGAATAAATATCAAGCAATACACAAGTACTAAGACCCATACCATATTTAAGACGCAGTCCATGGGTGGCAAGTTTTAGAACGGTCGTCTTGTCGACGCGTCTGGGAGATTCTGCGACATGAGGTACTATTGTTGAGAGTTCTTGTATTGAGCCATTGAGTTTATCTCGTCTATTCTTTTCGGCACGATTTCGAGCTTCACGTCCACTGAAAGAAAACAAGGGAAGTCAATTAACTCATATTCATTTGTCACATGTACATATGTATGGTTCTAACTGGTAGGTAGATGACTTTACAGTGGACTTATATAAGTTTTTTCAGTAATTTCTTCCAGGACAACGTTTGACGGGTTCACCAAATATTCTGGAGTACCTAACTCACAAAGTGAGGGTATGCCTTAGTCGGTTTACTAGACTAAAAATGTCGTACTAGTCATACCCAGGAGGGTATGTATATATCATTTGCTAAGTATGTTCGGCTGAAATCTGTTTTAGGAAATTTTAAGTCAATGGAGCAATGTTCTTTCTTCCGTTTGTCTACCTGGTGTGTACGATAACTCTCGTGATAATATTTTAGTCTATCTCGTGCTAAGTTGTAAGATGGACCATATTGGTCTATATCTTTTAGTACATCCCTCACATAGGTTAAAATTTAGTGAAATATTGATTCTCTAATAACTTCTACCTATCCGAATCCTCTGTAATCCCACACATATAATTAGTATATTTTTCGCTATCACCTTGAAGAAATGGGAGAAGTGGCCAGTCACTTTGGTGCCTCCCACACAAAGGGGCCATGTTTTAAAAAGGGTTAACTGCTTATCATTTTAATAATAGTACATACAAACACTTGTAATTTTGTCCAGTGTAATGATTTAATAGTACCCACAGTCTTGTAAAAAAGTCCATTATTGCCACGCCCCTTTTGGTGCCACCCACACAAAAAGGCCATCAAAATTGTACAGCAGTACAGCATTTTTCAGCTTATTGATTCGGGACTGGAATTCTGAGAATTGGACGTGAAAGTAGCCCCAAAATAAGAACTTCTGCATCATTCGCTTAGTCAAGTTGGCTCAATTAATAATTTAATGTCCATACGATTTTTTTGCTCAAGGTCGATTTTCAGCACTTATTCTATATTTGTTCTCGGTATACCGTGCAGAATATCTCTTTTGTGTCTGAAGCAAAGTATCTCTTATAGTGTTAATATCAATTCATAGTGGGCGTTTTTGGCAAGCCCCATTTGGTACTTCCCACACAAATGCCTTTAATATCAGGTCATACAAATACTTCAAATTTTGTAGGGTGTAATGCTTTTACAGTTCCTACAGTTCTACAGGCGTGCCAATGACGTCCATTTTTTACTGGAGTCGAAAAAACAACATCCCTATTCACCCCAGAGCCCTCAGCTGGGTTACAGAAGAACCATCCAACTCGGCTAATATACTTGAAATAATTAAATGTTCCAATCCTGGTCTGCCGACACATAATTGGAGAATTATTATATTAGAATAGTAAGGAAATTGGTAAATAAAAAACGGCAGGTCAATTTGATCCTTAATGCTGACTTCACCCCCCACTTATAACGGCTAAATGGGACCCTGCGATATGGCTTCGAGGCAATAGTTTTGAAGATATACAAGGATATAGCTCTCACTGCGGAAGGTAAGGAATCCACCGTGGTCGACATGTAACCTCCGGAAGTACAGAGATACCCACGCCCATAATTTCTGGAGCCTCAAATCCTAACACAAAGGATGTAACACTTTTAAATGAGGACGAGAGCACCACTTTGGACACTGTGGATCTGAGAAGCGTTTCTGGATTCCTTGACGCATCTGATGAGTTCGACAACACCTTTGTTGGGGTGGAGAATAATACGAATATTTTTTGGGACTGAAGGTGAGGGAATTCCCGAATGAATTTTCTCTCTTGTTTATAAATAATAAAATATGTTCAATATGTCTCCAGAATATTTACGAAAATGTAATTAAGGCAATAATGGAGTTTTTATTAAAACATTAATTTAAATTTTGTTAGACAAAACATAGATCAACTTTGCCTTCTTTTGCAATCTGCCTACATCAGTAGTACATTAAATCAAGTAAATTCTTTTAAATTTTATTAAATTCTGTATATGCTATTCAAAAGTTGAAATTCGTTCTTTCTTTTTTGAGCCGCAAACAACATTTTCGTAGTATACAATTGCGTATTTGAAGAATTCAAAAGGGATGCTGAATGAAAATTGTTTTCAAAGAAAAGAAGAAAAAATATGTTTGTTCTATAAAAAGAATTGACCTTTTTTTGTTAAATTTGAAACACACGACTATAATTTATATCTATGCATATGACACAGGGATCATCAGGAGTGTGGGGCCATCAAGTGGATAATAGATGCTCGACGGTCCAGGTATAGACTGGAAAGTTATGTCAAGTAAGACTATACAACAAAATTAAAAAAAATCAAGTAAAAACGATGTAGGGTCCGGAAGGCAAACAGTGAGAGGAATTCAGATAAAAGGGATATAATGCTAAAGTTTCTTAACCAGACAACCGATTGCGACCAGATGTCATCACTCCAGAAGAAATGAATACACGGAATACAGTTTGGTTGCCTAAACCCAATTATTTGCGATTCCATTAGGACAACCAACATTTTGGTTGTGATATACTTCTACTTCCATTTTGACAACAATCTTATTTGGATGCGCCAACTACCAAAATGGTTTCTAAAATTATCTGTTGTATGTTGCCACAACCAACTGTTTTAACAAATTGTTTGTTCTGACAATTTGTCAGTCATATACTACCGACAATTAATTAAAAACAGTTTTCATTAATTTTTATTTTATTTACTGAACAAAAAACCAAACAATTTATAACAAAATTAAAAATCCCATATTACAAATTCATCACTATTATGAGATGTGGAAATATTTGACACAAATTTTAGTACACGAAAAAAAACACAAAACTTTTATGGAAATATCGCTTAACCCTGTGCTTTCAATTTCATGATTGTTGCTTTTATTGTTATACCCTACACCACACTGTGGTACAGGGTATTATAACTTTGTGCATTTGTTTGTAACACCCAAAAGGAGAAGAAATAGACCCATCGTTTATTATACCGATCGACTTAGAATCACTTTCTGAGTTGATTTAGCTATGTCCGTCTGTCCGTCTGTGCATGTATTCTTGTAATCAAAGTACAGGTCGCAATTATGGTCCGATCTCGACGAAACTTTACACATATCTTTTTTTTGGCCCAAGGACGATCCCTATTGAATTTGGTTAAAATCGGTTCAGATTTAGATATAGCCCCCATATATATGTTAGCCCCGATTTGACATATAAGCGCTGTAAAAACTTTATTTTATATCCGATCAGTATGAAATTCGGCAGAAAGAGGTTTCTTATTATATGGATGAACACTATTAAATTTGGAAGAAATCGGTTCAGATTTAGATATAGCCCTCATATATACGTTACCCCCGATTTAACATGTAAGCGCTGTAAAAATGTTTTTTTATATCCGATCAGTGCGAAATTCGGCAAAGAGAAGTTTCTTATTACATGAAGGAATACTGCCAAATTCGGAGAAACTCGGTTTAGATATAACACCCATATATATGTTACCCCCGATTTGACCTGTAAGCGCTGTGAAAACTGTATTTTATATCCGATCAGTGCGAAATTCGGCAAAGAGACTTTTCTTATTACATGAAGGAATACTGCCAAATTCGGAGAAAATCGGTTCAGATTTAGATATAGCTCCCATATATATGTTACCCCCGATTTGACATGTAAGCGCTGTAGAGACTTTATTTTATATCCGATCAGTACGAAATTCGACAGAAGGAGGTCTTTTTACATGAATAAGTATTCAGGGAAGATCGGTTCAGATTTATATTAAAGCTCCATATATATCATTTGGTATCAAACCGCTATAGAAGTTGTATTTTACTTCCGATCATTACAATTTTCCAGAAAGATGTTTCTCACTTTAGGAACGAATATTGCTTAATTTAGCGATTATCGTTTCAGAAATAGATAATACGTTTCTACCCATTTACCAATTATTCCAAATTATTATGGCAATGACCCTTATCGCATTGTTAGGGAGGTGTAGGGTATTATATAGTCGGCCCCGCCCGACTTTCTGCCTTTCCTTACTGGTTTATTTATGTAAAACATTTTGCACAACATATTCAGCATTCCACGCATTATTATCCACACGAGATTATTTTTGATTACATATACCGTTCTTGAGCAAAATGTTGAAGATTTATTTATGTCGAGTAATTTTATTTTTTGTTTGTCATGTATCAGCAAAAGAACAGCAACCAATCTTTCGGTTGTTTTTCCCAAAAAAAATTTAATTATTCTAAATTTGGGAAATTATTGGGATAACCAAAAAAAGATTTTTTATTAATATTTTTTCTGTTGTAGTAACCAATTATTCGTTGCAATAATAATCTTTGGTCTATTGATAAAATTTCTGTTGTCAAGAATAAAACATTGGTTGTAACAACCAAAAATCGATCATATGGTACTTTAATAAAAGTTTAAAAGTAGTTACCACGACAAACCGAGTGTCAATGAAAAAAAACAATCTTAATTCGATTGATACAACCATCGATTTAGTTGCAAGAATTTATAGCAAATAGAAAACATCTCCATTTATACACAGATGGTTCGAAGCTTGATGATAAGGTTGGCTTTGGAGTGTACTGTAAAGAAATCAGTTTGGAGATAACTCATAGGCTACCAGATACCTGCAGTGGCTATCAAGTCGAAATGAAGTCGATAAGGGAATTCGACACGGGAGTTGTCATTTACGCGGACAGTCACGCTGTTATCAAATTTAATTCACTAAATTCACAAACAGGCCTCGACTGCCGCAGATATCTTAACGAGATGAGCAGTTTAATATACACCTCATATGGGTACCTGGCTAAGAAAGGAACGACATTGCCAATTCACGAAGTATTTGCATATATCCACATGCAAGCATTGGTTTAGGCTAGTGGCAATTAAGTGTCCTACGAAAGATGGACAGAAATCGGTACCTGAAGGGTAGTTAGACAAGCCTGGCCAAGATACGAACTGAGAAGTTCAAAATGTCTCCTCGCACTAGAGATGAAAAGAAGGGACACTGGCTGATCGGCGCCAGAAGGTTATGTATTAAGTCCATTGACTTCTGTAGGAACTGTGGTGATGAGGAAGAAGATTTTTTTTAAATCTGGAAAGGGCTATAGGTACTTTAAAAGCATTAACTTTACAAAATTTTGTTGTATTTTCGTGCATTGGTACTCACACTATAACCTGAGATAGAAAAATAATATTATCACATATCAAAATTTGAAGTCAATCCATTACTCCTTTTGATATCATATCAAAATTAGAAGTCAATACATTACTCCTTTTGAGAGTTATAGTGCGCGCCAGCCGGACAGACAGGCAGTCGAACGGACGGACATTGTTCAAATCATCAGTACGTCAATCACTTAATTGACGTACTGTATGTGTTTTAATAATCTTTTCGAGTAGATTCTACTTAAGGCACGATATTAAAAAATCATTATTGTAGCCTTTAATTAAATGTTCATGAAAATAATAATAATACTCGTAATATAGCTTGTATAGGGGATTATAATAACAGACAATTAGCGTGTTTATACATTAGATTACATACGAACATGCAAATTAATCATATTAACACAATTAACGCGCCAAAAATATTATGTACCCGTATAGAAATGAAATGCAGTTCATAGGCTATTTTACATTTAACACACAAAGATAACACCGTGCTAGTCAAAAAAAAATTAACAGGAAGGAGATCCTATGGATATACCTATTTCGACCTTGCTGAATCCTGTGGTGCTAGCCGTTTTTATAGGTTAGTTTTTGTTTCGCGATAATCGATTACTATGTTGGCAAGGAAATCAGAGAGTGTACTTATCTCGGAGGTGATTTTGAACTGGAAGACTTCGGAAGTCACGCATCAAGGGGACCCTTGGAGAATTATTTCTTCCCACCGCCATGCTCATACAAATTGCAATCAAACCTTATCATATGTGAAAAATCATATAAATGGATTCGTCGCCATGTTGTTTTTGGTCTTCCTTGGATTCTGGTTCCTTGAGGGTTCCACCAAGGAACCCAGGAATCCTGCAGGTTTCTTTGACATCCTTTCTTTATGAATGACCAATCCATCTCCACATTTCTAGTTATGGATATTTTGATGTAATGTCGAAAATCGGTTCAATAAATCTCTACTAATTAGTCTTTCTTGCGAAAGAGAATTTATTGTGAATGACAAAGAGCCCGTTATGTTCTCTTTAAAACGACGTAGACTTTGTAAAAATTGATTCAGCCTTTCAAGAGCTATTGTAATTTCCTTAAAAACCAAAAACGCATTTTTCAAATTAAAATCTCATACAATTTTTGTATTTTTTAAATAAATGATAGCGATATCCATTTAGAAACTGTATTTGATATCTGATCAGTACGAAATTTGACAGAGAGAGGTTTCTTAGTATACGAAAGAACACTGGCAAATTCAGGGAAAATCGGTTCAGATTTAGATATAGCCCCCATTAGTATCAAAGCGATATACTTCCGATTATTATAAAATTTGACAGAAAGAAGTTTCTTTATTTAGAAGCGAATACTGCTTGCTATAGCCACACACAGAAAACAGTTTGGTTGCCTCAACCGAATTATTTGCCAACCGAATTTTGGTAGTTCTGTCTACTATCATGCGATTCCTTCAGGACAACCAACATTTTGGTTATGGTATACTTCTGCTTCCATGTTGACAACAATCATATTTGGTCGCGCTAACTACGAAAATGGTAGTCAAAATTATCTTTTGTATGTTGCCACAACCAACTGTTTTTAAAAATTGGTTGATGTGACAATTTGTCAGCCATATACTACAGACAACAAATTAAAAACAGTTTTCATTAAATTTTATTTTTTTTTATTGAACAAAAAACCAAACTAATCAAAAAAAAAATAAAAATCTCATATTACAAAGTCATCACTATTATGAGATATGGAAATATTTGACACACATTTTAGTACACGAGAGTACAATGCATGACAAATTTTTATGCTAATATCGCTTAACCTCACACAGAATACAGTTTGGTTGCCTCAACCGAATTATTTGCCAGTTCTGCATGATGGTAGATCATGCGATTCCATCAGGACGACCAATATTTTGGTTGTGGTATACTTCTGCTTCCATGTTGACAACAATCATATTTGGTTGCGCCAACTACGAAAATGGTGGCTAAAATTATCTGTTGTAGTTGCCACAACCAACTGTTTTAAAAAATTGGTTGTTCTGACAATTTGTCAGTCATATAATACCGACAATTTATTAAAAACTGTTTTAATTAATTTTTATTTTATTTATTGAACAACAAACAATACAATTCATAACAAAATTAAAAATCCCATATTACAAATTCATCACTTTTATCAGATGTGGAAATATTTGACACACATTTTAGTACACAAAAAAAAAAACACAAAACTTTTATGCAAATATCGCTTAACCATGTGCTTTCAATTTTATGATTGTTGTTTTTATTTTTTATTTATGTAAAACATATTGCACAACATATTCTGCATTCCACACATTATTATCCACACGAGATTATTTTTGATTACCTATACCGTTCTTGAACAAAATGTTGAATATTTTTTTATGTTGAGTAATTTTATTTTTTGTTTGTCATGTATCAGCAAAAGAACAGCAACCAATCCTTAGGTTGTGTTTCCCAAAATACATTTAATTATTCTAAATTTGGGAAATGATTGGGATAACCAATAAACGATTATTTATTAATATTTTTTTCTGGGTGCTTGTCTTTCAATGTCATGATTGTTGCTTTTATTTTTTATTAATGTAAAACATATTGCACAACATATTCTGCATTTCACACATTATTATCCACACGAAATTATGTATATTTGACTCAATCTACCGTTCTTGAAAGAACGACAATCAAGCTTTCGGTTATATTACCCAAAATACATATATTGAGTTAATCTAAATTTGGGAAATTATTGGGATAACCAATAAACGATTATTTATTCATATTTTTCTGTTATAGTAACCAATTATTCGTTGCAATAATAATATTTGGTCTATTGGTATAATTTTTGTTGTCAAGAATAAAACATTCGTTGTCACTACCAAATATCGATCATATGGTATACACAACTAACCTAGTGTCAATGAAAAAAAAAATCTTAAATCGATTGATACAACCATCGCTTTAGTTGCAAGCATTTTAATTTGAGCGTATCCATGTTATTATTTTTGTTTTACTTATTTATATATAAATACAACTGACACACGGTATATGCAATAGGCTTTTGGTTGCTAGTACTATTTTTTTATTCTTACTACCGAATTCCAACCAATTATTTTTCTGGGTGCACATATATCGTATATGTAACAGACTATTTTTTATTTAAGCTGTATTGTTCGTCCGATATTTATATACTTTGGCAGGAAAGAGGTTTTTGATCCAAACTGATGAAAATCAGTTTAGATTATATATAGGGAGGTGTAGGGTATTATCTAGTAATCCCCGCCCGACTTTCTAGTTTGATCTTTATGTTTGGGAGGTATCAAAAGGGTTGTTCTAATAAAGCCCATTTTTAATATACTATGGGTACTATAAAAGCATTACACCGTACCCAATTTCAAGTGTTTGTACGTATGTGCAGGAATGGAAGTTGTAAACCGTTAAATTTTTGAGTAAAATGGTCCATTTGTATGAGAGGTACCAATAGGTGAGTGGCAACATCGCTCATTTTTCTGAAGATCTTAAATGTTGACGCTTCGTGAGGGAGGTACTCGAAAGGGTGGTCCACCGTAGTCCATTTTTGATCTTAGCCTGAGAAAGAAATTTATTGTGCGCACCAGCCAGACAGACAGGCCGACGGACATTGCTCAAATGACTTAAAACGGATTTTCGCCAAATATTTTTGGGGTCTCTTAGGTCACTCCTTCGATGTGTTACACTTTTGGCCTGCAGCAACTGATTTGCCCATATCCTGGGTTGCGGACGTTACATTCGTACACATGTTGTTTTACTAATAACACAGTGCAACAACCAAAATGGGAATGGGATGAAACCAATTGCAAATGAAAGTTAACATTATCCATAACAAAACCTTTAATGGTTTTTTTGTAGGTAAAAGTAAATATCAAAAATTAATTCATCGACCCCAAAAACAGTAAGATACCACAGCTTTCCATGATAATAAAAAGAAGTATGCATTATTTTATCAAATTTTCAATGATCTTTTCTTGTTAGACAGCGTTCCAAAATCACCAACCTCAAATGCGTGTAAAAAGAAATCTCGCACTGAACTGAAAAAAACCCTCGAAGGTTTTGTTATGAATAATGTCAACTTTCATTTGCACTTGGTTTCATCCCATTCCCATTCGGAAAGTTAGATTTTGTATCACAGTGTGTGTAATCATTCCTTTGGCGTTCTGAATGCAATATTTTCATATATCCTTCGGCAACAACATTTGTTTCAGAGATCTTTGAAATGACATTTAGATATTTACATAAATATTTTTTATGAAAACGATATTCGAGGCGAAAGTTCCTTTGCGGACGTTACAAAAAATGGAAGTAGGTTTTCCGGTTAAATAGAATTTGTATATTTTTTAGCTAAGTTTGTATAGTAATCAGAAAAATCGAAATACATTAAAGAAAGAGGAATAATTAAGGATATTAAAATAGATCTCATTAGAATAAAACGCTTCATGGTTCGTCCCAAAACTAGAAATTCGTCTGTTGCGGACGTTACACAACAATTTCGATACGTTAAAAGGACAATTTTATTGTGGAAATAAGATCATTAGAATGGACCGCAAAATAATGTTTTCTTTACACACCTGGCATTTTTTTACATTATTGGTATACAGTTTTTCGGAATTACCCATATACGATACATCCGTATATCCTCGTTCACAATAATGGGTGAAAAAAACAGTATTATGTTAAAATTCTCATATTTCTAGCAAAGATGCTGTAATTTCTACATTTATCCATAGATTTTCTGCAAACAGGCATTGTTTTCTTCGTAAAGAATCTAGCATTCATAAATGGGAACAAACAATCTTTTTGTGATTTTTTTCCTTACACCCAGGAAAATAATTGGTTGGAATTCGATTGTATCAATGTTCTTGACAACATAAATTGTATCAATAGACCAAATATTATTATTGCACCGAATAATTGGTTACTACAACAGAAAAATATTAATAAATAATCGTTTATTGGTTACCCCAATCATTTTCCAAATGTATTATGGGATATACAACCGAAAGATTGGTTGCTGATACATGACAAACAACAAATAAAAATACTCGCAATAAAAAATACGTCAACATTTTGTTCAAGAACGGTATAGGTAATCAAAAATAATCTCGTGTGGATAATAATGTGTGGAATGCAGAATACGTTGTGCAAAATGTTTTATATAAATAAAAAATAAAAGCAACAATCATGAAATTGAAAGCACAGGGTTAAGCGATATTTGCGTAAAAGTTTTGTGTTTTTTTTATGGGATTTTTAATTTTGTTATGAATTGTTTTGTTTTTTGTTCAATAAATAAAATAAAAAATAATGAAAATTGTTCTTAATTAATTGTCGGTAGTAATGACTGGCAATTTATCAGAACAACCAATGTTTTAAAACAGTTGGTTGTGGCAACTACAACAGATAATTTAAGCCACCATTTTCGTAGTTTACGCAAACAAATATGATTGTTGTCAACATGAAGTATACCACAACCGAAATATTGGTTGTCCTGATGGAATCGCATGATAGTAGACAGAACTACCAAAATTCGGTTGGCAAATCATTCGGTTGAGGCAACCAAACTGTAATCTGTGTGTATTTGGTGCCATAATTGTGTCAGTGTTAACAATTGTAGTTCTCATAATTTCCTTTATCGAAAATTAAAATAATATAAGTAATGTATTTTTTGATATTTTTTCATGCATAGGACACCATATTACACCAGAAAATGTTAGGCGCAGCCCTTCGACAAAAATATTGTTGCATAGTGCTATGTAGGACCTTCACTTAAGTGAGGTTATAATGATAAATATAAAATTAAAAATTCTAGTACCAAAATTGTCCAAATAATCGTATCGTCGTTACTGGACAGTTCAGAAAAGTGTCCCCATATAAGTTTTATTGTTAAATAAGAGCAAAATATGTGTGTACATTCAAACATACTAGGGATGTAACGAAAGTGACTTTAGCGAAAGCGAATACTGAAATATGTTTCTTGTGAATGCGAATAGTGAAATATGCATTTTTGCGAAAGCGAATGTGAATAATAGTTTGACCCTTTAGTACCAACAAAATTAAGGAACTGAATTAACACATTTCCAGGATAGTCAAGTATTAAGAATGTTTTCCATATTTTTACCTCCTGTTGCCACAGGGACAAACATATTTTTCAACTGTTTTGAAGAGAAGTGGCAGAGGTTTTCATTGGTATTAATATCTTCAAAATGTGTGAAGCGAATAAGAAGATATAACCTTTTTACCAGATGGAAGCGAATACTGAAATATGTATATCTTTGCGAAAGCGAATAATCCAAAGATGGTTTTTGCGAATGCGAAAGCGAATGTTAAAATGATGCGAATATTTCGCGTTCGCATATGCGAATGCGAATATTCGTTACATCCCTAATACATACTGTGTGCTTATGTATGTATGTATGTTAGTATGTAGGTAGATATACTCGTATATACGTACGTATATGGTTTGTATTTGTATAGTTCTTAATTTTATTTAATGTCTACATCACCATCAGATGGATTCGCAAGCAACCCCCACCCGCCCTCTTGAACGCGTCATCCTGCGGGATATTTGATTTTAACGTAACCTTATGTTGTTTGTGTGGATATGAGATTTTCAAGTCGAGTCCGTGGAATTGTCTATTTGTATTGTATGAATTAAGAAGAACGCTCCCAGAGATGTGTACTTGTTTTTTTTCTTTTTCTGTTCTTGTTGTCCTTTTACTTTTTTAGTTTTGCGTGGGGACTTGATACTATGTATGGACTGGGGGAGGAAGTGGCCACGCGTCTAATTTCTGCTCCAGGCGGTGGTGGTGATGGCAATTGAAAGCAACAAAAAATCCTATTTTTGGTAGCAAAACAACGGCGAGTCATGAAATATGTACACATAACATAGAATCAAGTATCTATTGCATACTTTATTGCCCTCGTCAATGGTCTGGAGGATGAATGGTATGGATGTGATGAATGGTGGTGGTTGCTGCACTTACCTATTGGATAATTGAAACATATCCATCATGTGGTCGTGGGAAAATTGTGTTTCGAATTGTCGGCCATAAGGATGAGATCCATAGGATCGATAAGGGCCGATTGGTGCATTTGGGTACCACATATTCGAATGGAAATAATTCTGACTAGGATGAGAATTTGGGCTATAATCGGTGGATGGTGATACACACATATCCCGCGGATCTCGAAACATGTGGGGCTGCACCGGCATATGATGCTGCGGATGCTGGTGTGGTTCCTCCACAGATGGATGGTGCGGTGGAGGATGCAGGCGCTGCGTTGGATGATGCTGCGTCAATGTCGGTAAAGGAGGGAAGTTATAACTGAACTGTATGGCCGACGAAGAAGACGGCCTGAGCATCATTTCTGCGGGATTATATTTTATATCTTCCGGATAACCATCGGATGACATCGCATGTGGACAAAACATATCATTGGTAGGGATTTCTGAGTAATCGGAGCCCACTTGCGATACATTGTCGTCGAGTAGAGCGCCACTGTCGTCGCCGCCATCGGTGCCATCGTCATTGTCTTGACTCCAAGACGAGATTGAGTGCCTTTTAAGTGTCTCTTCCTCGCTTTTCAAATTTGACATTTCCATATTGGACAGAAGTTTGCTGCTGTGGTGACCATTAATCGCATCCATTGACATGATATTTGCTTCGCTTAGGTGTGGAATGTTTTCTGGTCCCATTTCACCACTTTCAGGTGTAGCATTTCTTTACGCGTTATAACGACAGAGACAGAGAGAGAGGGAGATATAGATATGCTGAGAGAGAGGGGGAGGGAGAGAGACACACTCCAGTGATCATCCACGAACCCAAAATTGGAACACTGCAACAAAAAAAAGAGATATTAGAGTTAAAGCAATAAAAACATGATTATTCAAATTTTTGTTTATAGAACAAATATACATTTTAATAGTGTGGATTTGTTGATTCGATATAATTAATTTGGTTTACAAATACATTTTATGTTGTGCCCAAAGATATTGAGATTAAGCAATGTGGCATGTTTTCTGTTTTTAAGAAAATAACTCTAGTTTACACAATTTTTATCAAAGGGTGATTTTTTAAGAGCTTTCGTATTTGATTTGAAAAAACACATACAATTTAGGGAAATGTGTGAAATCTTTATTTCTCTTTCATTCTTTAGGTATAATTCAATGTTTAAAGATGATTTTATGTAAATGTTGACCGTGGCTGCGCCTTAAATGGTTAATACGCTAGATCCAATTTTGGCATATTCTCTCCAACATATAGGCCGGTATCTCACGAATAAATTCTTCAATATTGGCTTTCAGTGCGTCAACCGTTGCGGGCTTGTCCCTATAGACATGAGCCTTAACATACCCCCACAAAAAAATTTAAAGGCGTTAAATCGCACATTTATAGTACCTACAGTCCAGAGAAAAGTGGGCGTTATTGGCGGGCCTTTTTTGGTACCTCCCACACAAATGGACTAATTTGTACCAAAGTTAACAACTTATAACTTTAATTTTGCACAGTGTAATACTTTTATAGTATCTAGAGTTCAGAAAAAAGTGTGCGTTATTGGCACGCCCCATATGGTACCTCCCACACAAATGGAACATTTTGCACCAAAAGTAAACAGCTTTACTTAACTTTAACACCAGCACATACAAATACTTGAAATTTTGTGCAGTGTAATGCTTCTATAGCACCTACAGTCCAGAGGAATGTGGGCATTATTGGTAAGCCCCTTTTAGTACCTCATACAAAAATGGAACATTATGCACCAAAAGTTTCACAGGCCCCAAACGTGAAATAAGCTGTTCACCCACCGATCTCGCCTTTCAATTGGGCCATTGTTTTGCGTGCCGTTTTGGCATGTGGCACCGTCTTGTTGAAACCACATGTCAGCCAAGTCCAGCTCATCCAATTTGGTAAAAAAAAAGTTTGTAATCATCGCACGGTAGCGCCCGCCATTCACAGTAACCTTCCTGCCTTCGTTGTCTTTGAAAAAGTACGGTCCAATAATGCCACCGGCGATATTTTCCTATGTCCGCTCTCTACGTATGGTTTAATGTCCAATAATGTAAATTTGGTGTGAAATTTTGTCACAAGATTCCGAATAGCCGCCTCAGAAGGTCGCCCAAAATGACCATAAAATGGAAGAAATTAGGCGAGCATGAATTTTGATAATAAAATTCAATAATCTGTAAGCGTTGTTCGTTTGTAAGTCGATTCAGGGTTGAATTACAGACCAAACTGAACATGTTCGACAGTAACATGTTACACGAAAACATCTGAGCTGTCAAAAACAGTGTTGCCAAAAATAAAGTTACCCTTCACGTAATATTTTCCGGCGTAATTTGGTATCATAAAAACCAAAAATAAATATTTAAAAAAAATTGTAGTCTTTTTTTTAATTTCAATTTTTATTTAATGTACATCTGGTATATGAACTATATTTTTGAAGAGTGGTATACCTTACTTCAAGAGTGACCTCAAAATTGAAAATTTTCAAGACGGGTAACTTTAAGTTCAAGCAGATGGGTATCATGTATGTATGTCATGATGTATAAAAACGCTGTTATGGTATATGCGAAATTCCCATTTCTGAAAGACAACCTCAAAAATGTTGAGTTGTGTCTTTCTTGAAGTAAATGCGCGATATGAGCTCTCTTCTGTTCAGTGATGCCTACTTTTTCCGAAGCAAAAGCGTAATAAAATAAATGAAAATGTGTAAAAGTACGTAAATTCCAAACAAAAATGCGTAAAAAAGCTCTAAACTGTTACATTGCTTTCAATGTTTTTTCCTAATGAAAATAATGAATATGTTAAAAAATTTGTATTTTATGGCGCTAAAATCAGGTTATAGATACCTACAGGGGACATACTCGTATCTGAAACTGAACCTATTTTTGTCAAATTTGATAACGTCCGTTTGTATTACAAGAATCTGTTATCTGTTAAAATTTAAAAAGATCTGTTGACAATGTCGATTTTAAACTGTATGTTATTAATAATTTTTTCTATGTTGTTGTTGTAAAAATGGTAAAAAGTAGTAAGTAAAGGGCAGACATATGGTGTATCAGAATAGTGTAACTTCTGTATGTTACCAGATGCGATCTGACAAATGTACAAAAAGCGTGGCATCTATACCGTAGATGCCAAATCGGGGTGTACATAAATATGAGGTCTGATCCTTTACCTACTACATTTACTACTATTTCAACAATATTAATCATTTTTTCTATGCTGTTGTTGTAAAAATGGTAAAAAGTAGTAAGTAAGGGGACAGACATATGGACATATGGTGTAGCAAAATAGTCTAACTTCTGTATGTTACCAGATGCGATCTGACAAATGTACAAAAAGCGTCAAAAGTACTAAAGAAAAATTCAAAAAGCTTACAGTTAGTGTTTTTTTTCGTTTGGCACTAACTGAACGCTTTTCGCGTATTGGGTAGTCTGAAAAGCACTAAATCTGATGCGAAAAGCACTATGTTGGCATCCCTGCTTCGGTTACAATTTTAATATTGAATTTCATGCCTGGTGGCGTATGAGTGATCTCATCACACATATGCATCATACGTCATCTGAGTTCGGACAAGAGTATTTTGCCACACAGACGTATGAGCGATAAAATATTAAACAAACGTAAAATGTAATAAATCACAACATTAATTGAAGAACATTCGAATGGATTAGAGAAGGTGTGAATAAGAGAGTGGGCGAGACAACAAATTAAATATATATTAAAATAATGAAATGTTTGATACCATACGGGTGTCATTTCTCAGCTCGTTCGATGAACCTAAAGTTAGAAATAGCAATAAGTTACATCTGTCAACTTTGTCGGGTCATTTGTAATCTAATATAATTTTTATCTAATAATTTTTGGTTATCAGCAATGTACAGATGGTGGTTAAATTGACGGTTATATATATAAATAACATATTTTTATTTCACTATACTATGTACGTATGTATGTACGAGTATGTGTGTATGCGTTGGAAGGTCAATGACATAAGAAAAAAAAAGTGGAAATTTAATTTTAGACTTTCTATGTTATATGTATACCCTACACCACACTGTGGTACAGGGTATTACAACTTTGTGCATTTGTTTGTAACACCCAAAAGGAGAAGAAATAGATCCATCGTTTATTATACCGATCGACTTAGAATCACTTTCTGAGTTGATTTAGCTATGTCCGTCTGTCTGTCTGTCTGTCTGTCTGTCTGTCCGTCTGTCTGTCCGTCTGTGCATGTATTCTTGTAATCAAAATACAGGTCGCAATTATGGTCCGATCTCGACGAAACTTTACACAATTTGGTTAAAATCGGTTCAGATTTACATATAGCCCCCATATATATGTTAGCCCCGATTTGACATGTAAGCGCTGTAAAAACTTTATTTTATATCCGATCAGTATGAAATTCGGCAGAAAGAGGTTTCTTATTATATGGATGAACACTATTAAATTTGGAAGAAATCGGTTCAGATTTAGATATAGCCCCCATATATACGTTATCCCCGATTTGACATGTAAGCGCTGTAAAAACTTTATTTTATATCCGATCAGTATGAAATTCGGCAGAAAGAGGTTTCTTATTATATGGATGAACACTATTAAATTCGGAAGAAATCGGTTCAGATTTAGATATAGCCCCCATATATATGTTACCCCCGATTTGATCTGTAAGCGCTGTAAAAACTGTATTTTATATCCGATCAGTGCGAAATTCGGCAGAAAGAGGTTTCTTATTACATGAAGGAATACTGCCAAATTTGGAGAAAATCGGTTCAGATTTAGATATAGCTCCCATATATATGTTACCCCCGATTTGACATGTAAGCGCTGTAGAGGCTGTATTTTATATCCGATCAGTACGAAATTCGACAGAAGGAGGTCTTTTTACATGAATAAGTATTCAGGGAAGATCGGTTCAGATTTACATTAAAGCTCCATATATATGTTCCTCCTGATTTGGTATCAAACCGCTATAGAAGTTGTATTTTACTTCCGATCATTAAAATTTTCCAGAAAATGTTTCTCACTTTAGGAACGAATATTGCTTAATTTAGCGATTATTGTTTCAGAATTAGAATACGGTTCTACGCATTTACCAATTATTCCAAATTGTTATGGCAATGACCCTTATCGCATTGTTAGGGAGGTGTAGGGTATTATATAGTCGGCCCCGCCCGACTTTCTGCCTTTCCTTACTGGTTTTGTAATAAATTAGCAAATAGAAATAATAATAAATATGAGTTTAAAGTATATTAAAATACATAGAGAACACTACAAATCAGGAACGATTTGAAACTACAGCCGCATTTTACAGCGGGCATGCCGCATTTTATATACCCTCCACCATGGATCGCGCAAGTGAATGGTTTCGGGTACAAATAAACTCATGTTACCAAATTTCAGACCATTTTCAATCCCAAGTCACCTCACCATATATAAACAGTATCTGCAGTCGTCTAGCTCAATTATTGTAGACTGTAGCGTAATTACAACAGACGGAAGACGGACATGGCTAAATCGTCTTAGAATCTTACAGCGATTAAGAATATATATACTTTATATATGGAGGATTTCATGGCAAGTGAGTGAATTTTTAATAACAATGTCTTCTAATTAGGATGAAACTTGCACCAAGTTTAGTCCTACTATGTTGGCACATGTAGTTATGTTACACAAGGTTAACGTATGTCAACGAGATCGGTTAAGGATTTTCCGTGGACCGTAAAATTAGAATATAAATTTACTTTGTATTGTAATTCATATACATAAATAAATAAATAAAATATTTTTTGGGAAATAAAAACTTGTTTTGACATTTTTGTCAAAAACCCATGTTTATACCCTACACCACACTGTGGTACAGGGTATTATGACTTTGTGCATTTGTTTGTAACACCTAAAAGGAGAAGAGATAGACCCATTGTTTATTATACCGATCGACTCAGAATCACTTTCTGAGTCGATTTAGCATAGCATGAAATTTAGCATAGTGCTCTTTTTTGGCCCAAGGACGATCCCTATTGAAATTGGTTAAAATCGGTTCAGATTTGGATATAGTCCCCATATATATGTTTCACCCGATTTGACATGTAAGCGCTGTAGAAACCACATTTTACATCCGATCTTTATGAAATTCGGCAGAGAGAGTTTTATTATTACGTGAATGAACACTACCAAATTCGGAGAAAATCCGATCAGATTTAGATATAGCCCCCATATATATGTTTCACCCGATTTGGCATGTAAGCGCTGTAGGAACTGTATTTTAAATCAGATCAGTACGAAATTTGGCAGAGAGAGTTATCTTATTACATGAATAAACACTACCAAATTCGGGGAAAATTGGTTCAGATTTAGATATAGCCACCATATATATGTTTCACCCGATTTAACATTTAAGCGCTGTAGAAATCGTGTTTTATATCCGATCAGTACGAAATTTAACAGAGAGAGTTCTCTTATTACATGAATAAACACTGCCAAATTCGGGGAAAATCGGTTCAGATTTAGATATAGCCACCATAAATATGTTTCACCCGATTTAACATTTAAGCGCTGTAGAAATCATGTTTTATATCCGATCAGTACGAAATTTAACAGAGAGAGTTTTATTATTACATGTATGAACACTGCCAAATTCAAGAAAAATCGGTTCAGATTTTAACATAGTCCCAATATATATGTTACACCCGATTTGACATGTAAGCGCTGTAGAAACCGTGTTTTATATCCGATCAGTACGAAAATCGGCAGAGAGAGTTTGCTTATTACATGTATGAACACTGCCAAATTCTTATCGCAATGCCCATTTTCGCATTGGTAGGTAGGTGTAGGGTATTATATAGTCGGCCCCTCCCGACTTTCTGTCTTTCCTTACTGGTTTTATTTTTATTTTTTGTTCAATCGAAAGCTTAGGTAATTTCCTTTAAGAGCTTTACGGTCTATTAGTGGGATGGGACTTGTTTATCTATCAAAAAAAGATAAACACCTAAAAATAGACATTGAACCAGATATTTTAGCATAACTCGAGAACGATTTATCCTAATTATGTACAGAAAAGCTTCCTAATTATGTACAGAAAAGCTTTCAGCATCTTCTGATATCATTTTGTCATTCCATCAGCGGTGTCAAATATACATATCTTACAAAATACATACGAGTATTGCAAATAAATTAAATTTTTTTCAGAAAATGTTAATTATTTTTTTTTACTAAAAAGGGGAAAACCTGTATTAATTAAACCAAAAAACCCGGAGTTAATATTATGACTGTGATGTCATTTTTAATTTCCCATTTCAATTTGATATTTTAACACATCTTATAAATTATTTATAATAATATCAATAATTACTCTATGTAACAACACAAATTAATTACACTACGCTACACGCAAAGAAACAATTCTATTCTTTACAATACAAATAACTGTTTGAGAACAATTATTTTTAGGAGCATCAAAAGACATTTCCTTTAGCGGAAAAATATAGTGTCTAGTTTCCTACAATGTAGTTCCTGTGTACTGATTTGTTATATGCATGTAGCTACAATATATTTTTTCGATGTACTATGACTCCCTAAATACAAAAATTTTATTCGAAATGATGAATGAAATTTTACACGCATATACATACTATAAGACCATGCAGACTTACTACCTTTTTCCGATTGTCCAAATTCATAACGGTTTTGATTTTATAGGGTTCCCAAGTTGGTCCCCTACAATATTTTATTACAAATTTAGCCTTTTTGAAGTCTACATAACTTTTGAACGGAATATCAGATCTGAATGATATAGGTACCATTTGAAATAGACACAAATTAATTACTTAATTTATAATTCTCAGAGAGGATGTTAAATTCCTTCAAATGGTATTGATATCATTCAAATCTGACATTCCGTTCAAATGTTATGTAGACTTCAAAAAGGCGTAAATTCTGATTGGTCATGAATAAAATGAGACCATTCTGGAAAAATCTTTGCATAATTTAAAACAAGTAATAGCGTTAAGTTCGGCCATACCGAATGGATTGCATTAAATTTTATTACTGGATATTTAATCTTTGAATATGGAGCGAATCATAAAACAATCTATTTTTTATGTAAATTATTAAAAAAAAACGAACGCTGCAATTTTTAGCCAAATTTTAGGCGGCAAATTCTTTAGCCAAACTCTTCACCTGAAAAATGCGGTATTTATGGAATAAAATAGAATATTTAAAAGCTACACGGGGGCTACAGCAAATTAAAATTTGATTTGTATACATTTTATAGATTCTATAGATTATAGATTTTATAGATTCTTGTCAAAATAGAATAAAAACTGCAAAGTTCAGCAACATTTGCAATTCCAAACAGCCTGCAACTATAAGAAATATTTCTACCAAATTTGATTAACCTATCTCTATTATTACGGACTGTAGCGATTGCAACAGACGGACGGATAGACAGACAGACATGGCTAAATCGTCTTAGAATTTTACGACGATAAAGAATATACATATATACACGGAGGAAAATCGTCATTTTTGATATGTCTGAAATGAAAGAAAATATACTTGGAAACGATTTTTTTAAATATTATATATTTGTTAACAAATAAATTTTATTTGATAATCAAGAAATTTTGTTTGGAACGCATATATTAATATATTAGAACATAATTTATTTGCAAACTGAATTTTACAAATAAAATATGTGTTTACGCACAAACAAAGTTATTGTTTAAGAAGATTTCCAAATATGTTTTAGTTAAAAAGATTTCTAAAACATTACTGACTTATTCGAATTTTAGTTAGTTTTTCCTAGTTTTCGTGTTAAACTTTATAGCTAAAAATGTCCTTATTTATAAACTATTCATCACTTTTTGTCAATCCATCAATGTCGTTTATATCTTCGAAAGATTGTTCGATTTAAGTTTTGATTAAATTTTACAAACATAAAATTTATAAAAAAATTGCTCTTTGAACATCTGATAAACAGAAAACTTGTCTTTAAGTTAAGGCATTTAATACATTACCAAAATAAATAATTACAAATGAATCCTTGTTTCGGAAATACTAGTTCCAAATAAAAAATATTTGAATGGGAGCATATTTTTGTTTAGAACAATATCCTCACAAACATATAATATTTGTGTGTGTAAAATATTATATATTATGTAATATGTTTGGGACAATATACTACAGAAGCGATTTTTTTTCAGCGTGTACTTTATCCATATTTACATAGATGTGTTACAAACGGAGTGACAAAATGAATATACCCCCCATCCTATGGTGGGGGTGTAATAAGATGTAGCTGAACAATGCTATGCAATAAAGTTCTATCTGCCAAATTTTTCATATTGTTTAGGGATGCAAGATTCTATCTGGTTTTTAGAACTTTGGTACCAAGTTGTTATGGAATAAGTAAAGACAGATTAAGTTTGGCCATGCCGTATCTTATATCCGTTCCACCATGGACCGCATGTGAAAGGTTTCGGGTACAAATAAACTCATTTTACCAAATTTCAGCCCAATTCGTTAAAATTTGGTGTTTTTGTGGCGTTACTAAGTTAAATATCAAAACATGGACCTATGACCACCGTTGTTCGGGTGAATGATACCGGGTATAAATAAACCCCAGTTACCCAATTTTCAACCCAATCGGTTGACATTTGTGGTCACTGTCCGTCTGTAGTAATCACGATACAATATACATATATAGGGGTTTCCAATAAGAGTGATATGATTTCTTTGAAAAAAACCACACTTATTCTTAAGGAAATGCAAAAGTTTTTTATTTAATGTGAAATAAAATCGATACAATTAAGTTCTAAATAAAACGTCATTCGAAATGCCTCCACGACTTCTTCTGCAGGAACGAATTCGATGAACCCAATTTTCGAGCACTTTTTCCACTAAATCAAGTCGTATGTCATGAATGGCACGTTCAATATTGACTTCTAAAGCTTGAAGAGAGGTTTATTTCGAAGGACCAATGACTTCAAATAACCCCACGAGAAATAGTCTAATGGTGTTAAATCACAACTTCTTGGAGGTCATTCAATATCACAATATCTTGAAATAATCGAATCTCCAAACTTTTCTCGCAACAATTCAATTGTTTCATTTAATATAGGTCGTAGGTCGACTGGAGTGTTTTTTGTTTGGATTTAAAAAAAATGGACTTGGCATCATTTTCAAATGTGAACGGAATGTTTATTTTTGCTCTAGCTCCTTAGCGGTACGTCGGATCGGGAATCGGTCACTAGTAAAAGATAGCTCTTAACGAGAGCTAAAATATTGTCAAGGTCGTAGGTCGACTGGAAAGTGTTTTTTTGGATTTAAAAAATGGGCTTAGCGCACGAAAAGTTGCAATTGGAGAACGACTATTTTGATAATAAAACTGATTAGTTTGTAAACGTTGTTCTTGACAAATGACAGATCATGTTATATTACAAATGGCCGAAACGTCACTTCAAAATCATATCATCCCTATTGGATATCTGTCAATTTCTTAATATAGCCCCCATATATAGTATCTCCCCGATTTGACTTCTTAAGGTCAGGAAAAGGAAAAATAATATACGTGTTTCGACGTTTTGAAATTTTACGTATGGTCAATATTACTTAAAACACAACGAGGAATTTTTTAACCCTGTAGCTCCTGCACGTAACGATAATTTTTGGATCTATTTTAATAAATCGTCAGAAAACACCCTTAAAAATGGGGATGAAATGTTCTACAAAAATGTTTTGCCATAAAATTTTACTGTGTGTGTTGAATTCAAACTTAACCCATTTTTTACCTGTTCGAGACACTAGGTCGAATGAATTGCATTTCTTATACAACATGGTGTTCGAATCAATATTTGATTGTTTTTTTTGCGTTTGTGTTCAATTTTGGGATTTAGTGTGTTCTGGCACATGTAGGGCTGTAACTTCTTTTCGTTCGACTACGGCGAACGATCAAAATTCTCTCAGCTATTACTTGAATTCTATAAAACGCAGGTTAGAAATATTTTAGGAACAAGCTTTTTACACAATTTTCTACAGACACAACGAATTATAAACTTCTGTGACTTATAGATTTCTCGGAATAATTGAGTGATTTTTGATCGTTCGCAGTAGTATTATTGCACAACATATCGTATGCAGGAAATGTAAGGATCACACGGTTTCCTAGCCGATTCATCATAAGAATGTGAAAAAGGGGAAAATATTGACACCCCTCTAACTTTTGAAATGCCGATACATATATATGTTCTTGTTTTTACCCGCTCTATCAGAATCCGTTGTCAGAACAGCGTTACTTTCGAAAAAGTTTCATTTTTGTTCCACAGGCTATTTAGTATAGAAATAAAATTGTGCCAGCATATTTTATATTTTTAAACTACTGATACAAAAATACTACATACAAAGTATTTCCTGAATAAAAAAATATTAGAGGAATTCCAAGTAAAGAATAGCCTTCATGGTTTCTAGGGCAATAGTTCAATTGAATTCATTCTGAACGGAAGCCGAATTTATTTACATGCAACAACAAAGTGTTACACTCATTCATTCGAATGAAGTGATGAAGAATCCTAACTCATTTCCTCCACCACTGACATGACAATTACGATATCACCTAAGTTGAACCATATCGCCATGAGTTGAACCGATTATTGTAATCATTCTTCGTCAGGTTATTTTTTGTTAGCTTACAAAATTGTTGTGTAAATGAATTTTAAAATAATTATATAGAAAGTATATGTACTAATGGCCAAATAAATTAGCAAAATATCGTCGTAGAATGGTAGAGAAAAATACCCCTTTATCTAGAATCTTAAGTCGCAAAATTTAGAATTTCTTACAGATACTTATACTGGTTTTGCAGTCCATTTGAATATATGAGATAATACACATCTCAGCCTATAAGGTGGTTTGTTTGAATTGACTCCAGTTCTTGCGACAAACCGTGATATGCAAAAAATAGGCAGGTTGAACCAGGGCTGTGGAGTCGGAGTCTTGGAGTCGGTGTCGGGGATATTTGCCCGGAGACGAAAAATTATGGTCGACTCCGACATGGATTATGCAAGTGTACTATTTATGCGATAGAATTTTTGCATGCAACAATTTGTGGGAAAACAATGTGGTACAAAAGAAGGATAAAACATTTGAAGCTTTTATTTATTGAAGCTTTATTTTTGTATGTCCAAAATATCTATAAAGTCAACCAAATTATTGACGTTTAATCTGTTTATATACTCGTATGTGATCAATGTAGCAAGATGAATATGCTGCTAACAAAATAAGAACTTTGCAAGACTATACGCCATTCCTAAGCGAGTAAAAAACCAGTAAGCAAAGGCCAATGACTAGCGAAGCCAACTATATGATATCGTACACCACCTTGTTAGAGCAGAAAAAGATTAGATATAGGAAATACAAATAATAATTATAAAACTAAATCAAATTGGACAATATGCGTTCTTGCATAAATAAACTCTAACCCAGCTACAGCTCCCATAGCGCTACAAGGCCAAATCTACAATGAAAAAAATAGTGCGCTGAAATTAAAAACAATTTTGCCCTTTAATTATACCCTCACTTTAGTGTGACGAGGGTATATATCATTTGCTACGGAAAAAAGTGTAACACGTCGAAGGAGTGACCTAAGACCCCAAGTATGTTCGGAGGAAATCCGTTTTGGGTCATTTTAAGTCGAATGAGCAATGTCCGTCCGTCTGTCTGTCTGTCTGTCTGTGTGTCTGCTGGCTGGTGCGCACGATAACTCTCGAAAGGAGTAACCGATTGACCTAAAATTTGGTATGTGGTAATATTTTTTTCTATCTCCGGCTAAGTTCGAAGATGGGCCATATTGGTCCACTCCTTCTAGTACCTCCCCCACAAAGGGTTAAAATGTTGTGAAATATTGATTCTTTAATAACTGCTATACTACTTATTCGAATCTTTTGAAATTTCACACATAGTATTAGCTTATTAGTCGCTATCAACTCGAGAAAAATGGGCGAAGTCGCCACGTCCCTTTTGGTACCTCCCACACAAATGCACCATTTTGCACCAAAAGTTAACAGCTTATAACATTAATAACAGTGTATAAAAATACTTGAAATTTTGTACAGTATTATGCTTTTATATTGCCTACAGTCCAGGGAAAAATGGGTGTTGTTGCCACGCCCCTTTTGGTACCTCCCACACAAAGGTACCTTTTTGCACCAAAAGTTAACAGCTTATAACATTAAAACCAGTATATAAAAATACTTGAAATTTTTACAGTGTAATGTTTTTATAGTGTCTATAGCCCTGTGAAAAATGGGCGTTATTGCCACGCCCCTTTTTGTACCTCCCACACAAAAATTCCCAAATCATACCACAATTTAATATCTCATAACGTGTATACCAGTGCACATAAATGCTTATAAGTCGGCACAGTGCAATGAATTCAAAGTATCTAATGTTCAGCGAAAAAAAGGTGTATTATATAAACCCCTTCTGGTAACTCCCACACAAATTGACAGAATAATTCGAGTAATATTCAATATTACATTACTCACAAAGTGAGGGTATACCTTAGTCGGTTTACCCGACTGAAACTTTCTTACTTGTTTTTAACTGCTTTTTGCTACTCAAGTAAAAATATAAAAAATATTCGAATTACGTTTAAAATTGTAAAGTTATATCGCAGTTATAATGGACAATACAAACTTTTTTAAAACACAAATTTATAGTTTTAGATTACTTATAACTAGAATATTTCTCTCTCTAATATCAGTACGACGATATCCATCGCAATCTATCACAGGAACAATGAATTGGACACCGTCGTATTTCGAGCAATATTAAATTCGTTTGGAAATATTAAATAATAAAATTGTTGAAGGCTGCATATTTTGAATCATTCAAACTCCTGTATCGATTTCAAAAAAGGAAGGACTAGGTAAAATGTTAATATTCGAATTTAAATTTGATATTAATATATATTTTTAAAAATCTTTGTACCAGGTCCCGATGGTATATGTTTATGTAAATTGGAGGAAAAAAATCATCTTCAGCAAAAATTTTCGAACGAGGATGTTATTGGCGAAGAGTTACACTTACACGCATTTCAACTAGGAACAATTTTTCAAAATTTTATTTATTTGTTATTTATTTATTTGTTATTTTATTTATTTGGCTAAGGGTACCGTCAGGCAGGTATGCTGTGCACCATACTGAATAAAATGTTTAAATAAAGAAGCAAATAATAAAAATTAATATGAACGTGTAAACAAATAATTAAATAAAAAATATTTTACACTTAAGGAAAGTACAAGGTGCTTGGTTTAATTACAGAATGTAAGCACAGTGCGTAATTGATTTAAAAATGTGAAGTCTTTCATCGAAGTATAAGGCGTAATTCTTTCAAATACGTTTGCTGTTCTGATTTAAAGATGATTAATGACTTTAATTGTAGTACAAGATGTACTTATTTTAGTAATATTTGTCTTTGGAGCCAAATCAAAGAAAAAATCATAAAAGTTAAGAAAATTTCAATGGTTTTCAGTACACTTTTTTTTCAGTGTAAAGAAACATTTATATCTGGGGGTAATATCTATCTGAACCGATTTTGACCAATTGCAATAGGTTTCCTCCGCCATGCGCCATATTGGTCCACTCCTTCTAGTACTACCCCTTTCAAATTTAGTACAATATTGTTCCTTGATAACTTCTATACAACTTTTTTGAATCTTCTAATATTCCACACATAGTAGTACTTTGTTAGTCGCTATAACCTTGGAAACAAGTTGACGCTCCTCTTTCGGTACCTCCCACACAAATGGACCATTTTGCACAAAAAGTTAACGGCTTATAACATTAATTCCAGTCCATACAAATACTTACAACTTTGTGCAGTATAATGTTTCTGTAGTAAATACTTACAGTGCCTTGAAAAGTGAGAATTATTGCAAGGCCCCTCTTGGTACCTCCCATATAAATAGACCATTTCATTTGTCCGCACAACGGTCGTAATTGGTCCATGTTTTGTTATAGGTCCCATACAAATGTCAAATGGTAATATGAGTTTATTTGTAGCCATCGCTATTCACATGAGATCCATAATGGAGGGTATACAAGATTCGGCATGGCCTTACTTAACGATCTTACTTCTTCTTTTGTTTAGCTGTGTTATCTTCAGTTTTTGAAAGATATTTAAAAAGAATAGCTCAGTTTTATACCAAAAAATAATCAGTTATTTAGTAAGTTTTTTTTAGTAAAATCTAAGCAAAAGTCTCGTAACTCAAGTCACGTGGAGTTAGTTGAAATTGTTTCTTTAATTACTTTGTCATTCGCCATTTGTATTTCGAGGTGTTGCAAACCTCGAAATATTGATCCGAAACTCAAAAAAGTACATACGGGTATATTCTTGATCGTCGTAAGTGTATGCATATACAAGGTGGCGCAAAAGTTATCCTCCTATCAGAAAATGTTATAAATTTTGCGATTGGCCCCTAATGTCAGTTCTGTTTTGACATTTGTGTAGTAAACACATGCGAAATACACGTTAATAAACAATGTTACGCTACACTGCTCCAGAACGCGGAATATTTCTGACTATTTATTTGACCAATAATCGGTCGGTGACTTTGGCACAGATTTCCTGGCCGTCCAACGCCTACTGGTGAAACACTGCGACATTTAGCCGCTCGCCTCGAAGAGACTCGCACAACACGAGATGCTGCCAGGCGTGGCAGACCCCGGAGTAGCCGTTCTGCAGAGAATATTGCTGCTGTAGCCGAGGATGTCATGGAAGCGCCGTCGACATCGACCAGACGACGTGCCACGCAAATGGGTATCAGTCGACGGTCTCTACAGCGAAATTTGGTGCATCAGCTGTTAGCTGTTACCGCCAATCGCGTCTAACATAACATCGAAAGGTTACTTTTGCGCCACCTGTTATATTCATGTCAGTCTGTCTGTCAGTAATGAAAAAATTGCAAGACATTGTCAGAGAAATATTGTATTGGCAGCACTATATGTAAAAGTAAGTGTAAAAAATAAATTTATTGTAAAAATTCAATTCAATATTTAACTTAATTTTCAAAAAACAAAGAGTGCATGTTTTAGTTTTGTCCGATACTGTACGAGTATACCTCTGTATAATCTATCTATGTACTCGTATATATAAGTATGTACATACGTCATTTGGAATATACCTATATTGCTTTGAACCGACTTGTTTACTTGATTCATTGGGATTATTAATTAGTCTACCGGCTTCAAATTGCAAAATAAATACATAATAATTACCATTAATATTATTGTTATTTAAAAAAACAATTTTTTTGGTTTGGACCTGAGCTAAAGGAAAAAATGTTCACCCTGCAAATGAAATGTTAATTCAACTCTTGATTAGTGAGTGAATATCAGAATTCCCTTCAAAATCTCTCTCTCGCGCGCTCTCCCGCTACCACTAACAGACACATCTACGTACTCGTACTTATGGCCATAAATACTCATACTGTAATACATTGTACAGTACGATAAGTAATTGCGCACAATTTAAATTCTTCCGTTCGCGCTCAGTTACTCAGTGCAAATCGTAATGCAACTGCAACTGCAGCAGTAGCACATACACATCCGCATATACACACACTTATGTGCATACATGCTGATTATTCATACAATGTAATATTATGTATGTCTGATCCATGTCCGTTCATTAGGGGATGGGGGTGGCTAACTATCGATCGTCGAAGAAAGAAATTTCGATTATAAGTTATCGGAGTCAATAATAGTAATGTCGCCAATATTAAAATATTGAATATTTCAGAAACTGCTGATTGTAGTTTTGTTTTGTAAATTATTGGAATTTTATCAAATTGGGAGTGATGCATTTCGAATGTACTTTTAGTATTCGGACCATACTTTTAGTAGTATTAGCCCGAGAGAAACTTTATGAGGGGGACAAATGCTGGCAATCACTTTCACGTAGATACAGTGGATTTGTAACTGTCGTTAAAACAATTATAAAATTATTGCATTAAAATTTTGTTTGCTGCCTCGAAAAACCCATAAAAACCCAAAAATAAAAATTACCAAACAAATTTTTTGTTCCATTTTTGAAAGGTGACATCCTAAAGAAGTTTTCTTTTCAATGCCTATTTTTTCAGGTGTTTCTAAGTGAAAGTAATATTTTCAGCATTTATAGTCCTCATAATTTCCTTTAATTTAAAGGGTAATACAAGGGTTTTTCGTGTTTAGGACACCATATTACACCAGAAAATGTTATGCACAACCCTTCGACAAATATTTTGAATGTAATAAAAATAATTTTTACAGATTCATGATTGAGATAACGCTATTAAAATTGGATGTTAAGCATTTTATCTCAAATCTTTGGACTTCAGAAAAAAATGCCACACACGTTTAAAAATCTACATGCAAGTGACCCAATTATAAATGAAAAAAATCAACTAACATCTCTGAATTTTTTTTTTCTTTGAACAATTTAAAAAATTCCAAAACTACAATCATATGCAAATGTGCGATGTTATTTTAATGATGTACAAATGTCCACATTCTCGGAAATGTGAAGCCATAATTAAGACGAGAGAACAATAGTAAAATTAAAAAGGAAGTCATAAACATTTTTATGTCCAGACAAAATGTCATCAAGATAATGCCTAAATGTACCAGAGTACAAGTATTTATACATTCAAACCCTTTTTGCTGTGAAAAAATGGCTACTAAAGCAAGCATTAACCGTTGTGAAGACTGGTAACGAAATAAAACCTTAGGTTTGCAAAAAAACATTTTTTGCATGTTTTCTCATAATTGTCGCTGGGCCACAGGAGTTAACAATGCTTGTCAATTCCTTTGCTATATTGCATAGAAGTGTCCTAATATTAAAGGGTTTGGGTCGAAAAAAATAAAACATTAAGATAAAACATTTTATCTTTAAACATAGGAACATTTATTTAATTTTAATTATTTTTTTCTTAAATTTAAGTTCAAAATGGACTTGTTTTAATGTCTTATTATTTTTGGCGCTTTTTGTCTTTGTCAAATCATTGAAATGTATGAAAGCATTTAGATGATTGCGACAGATAAAATAATGGGTGATCCATTTCGAGGTTCCCTACTTTTTAAAGAAAAAAACACAGAAAATTCAAATTTAATGGGGAATGTTGTTATTTTTTGAAGATTATGTCTATCAAATGTTGGTCGCGGCTACGTCTCAGATGGTCCATCAATTGAGTCCAATTTTCGATGACTCGTTCGAGCTATTCGACTGGTAACTGGCGAATGACACGCGTGATGTTTGCTCCAAGGCCTGAATCGAAGCGGGTTTGCCCGCATAAACATTAGACTTTACATATCCCCACAGGAAAAAGTCTAACGGTGTGATATCACACGATCTTGGTGGCCAATCGACCGGCCCAAAACGTGAAATTATCTGCTCACTGAAGTGTTCTCTCAATAAATTCATTAATTGATGCGATGTGTGGGAAGTGGCGCCGTCTTGTTGAAACCAAATGTCGCCGAGTTCACGAGCTTCAATTTCAGGCATCAAATAATCGGTTATCATGGCACGATAACGGTCGCCATTGACGGTTACGTTCTCACCGGCATAATTTTGGAAGAAATATGTACCGATGATTCCGGTACGTCGGATCGGGAATCGGTCAATTACAAAAAGATAGCTCTTAACGAGAGCTAAAATATTGCTCATGGGTGGCATGGTCGTGGGTCGACTGGAAAGTGTTTTTGTGGATTTAAAAAAAATGGACTTAGCGCAATTGGCGAACGATTATTTTGATATCAAAACTGAATAATTTGTTAACGTTGCTCAGGCGTAAGTCTTTCCATGATGAAATGCCAAACAATACTTAACAAAAATAACATGACAGCATGACACGACTCACACGTGATCTGTCAAAAAAAGGCTATTGAAAAAAGTATATCTACTTAGATCACCCTATATTACTACGTGTGGAATTACAGAGGATTCGGATAAGTAGTACAGAATTTATTAGAGAATCAATATTTCACTAAATGTTACCCCTTTGTGAGAGATGTATTGGAAGGAGTGGACTAATATGGCCCATCTTCGAACTTAGCCTTAGATATTACCACTGACTGAATTAATTAAAATATTTTAAATATAACGTTACATGTTTGTTTGTATCGTTTGGCTTAAGGCTTGAGTTAAAAAACTGGTGCTGTTGTTTTTATTTTATTTATTTAATTTTCCAATATTTCGATTGAATTCTTCAATCATCTTCAGGGAGACTAACAAAATTAACAAAAAATACAAAATACATTTATATTAAAACAATTAAAAACGAGTATACGTACATATACTAACATACTCGTATATAACAAAAATATTTACTTTAATGGAAAATTCTTAGCAAACAGTCCGTTTAGCTTATGGTGCTTTTGTCAAGTGAAGTTTGTTTTTGAACGTCTGTATTTGTTTACTGTGTAGCGATAGATTTTGGCGCAATTCTCTGTGTCTCTCTTGTAATTAAGTCGTTTGTCATTTGGAGTGTCAATTATATGTAGCATTTCGAGAGTATATCTGCGATGATAATTGCTCTCTTCTGTCAATACCTTCACATCGTCAAAATTGGGACTATGGCCTGTCAAGGTACAGTGCTTGTAGAAAGCTTTTTGGTCAGATTTATGTGAAGAAAGTCGCGTTTTCAATTTAGTCTTTGTCGTGCCTTTTGGACTTGTCACCGTTACATTTAATCCTATAAACTAAGTTAGATTTTTCTTCGTCTTTCAATTTTGTCTTAATATTGCTGAATAAATTATTGACCGTATTGTCAGTTCTAAAAGCTAAGTCATATATTTCCTTATCGTATAGGCAAGAATTGTTGATCCTTTCAGAGAAACCCGGGATCTTGTCATCTTTTTAAATATTTTCTGTATTTTATCCGTCTTGTTTTTCTGTTCTCTATATATTACTCGACTTGTTAAGTCTTCTATTGTCTTTTTTGGAAAATCGTTTTTCGTCAAGATATCTTTAATTTTTATTAAATTTTGTTTATGGAATTCCCAGTCACTTATATCTAAAACTCGTTTGATGAAATTAGTAGCTGTGTTTATTATAACTCGTCTTTGGTGTTTTGATGAAAAGTTTATTAATCGTCCTGATGCTGTCGGTTTTTGATACCAATCGAGTTTAAGCAGATTTCCTTGTCTGATTACTACCGAGTCCATATTAAATGTGCTCACACCAAACCCGGACGAAGTCGAACCCGACGTAACCAGAGCTACGACTGATTGAGCATGCATCATACGCCAACACCCAAGTAACCAGCCGAACCCGAAGTAACCAGAGCTACGACTGATTGAGCATGCATCATACGACAACATCCAACCGGAACATAGCCGAAGCCGACAACCGAGACCGCGATCTACAATAGATCGAGCCTATAGCATACAATACCAAGCCTGAACATATCCGATGGCCTAATACCCGAAGCCGACAACCGAGGCTGCGGTATCCGGATCTACGGCAGATCGAGCCTGCACCATATAATACCCAGTCTGTTTATACCCGACGGCCTAATATCCGAAGCCGCCAACCGAGGCTGCTGATCTGAATCTACGACAGATCGATCCTGTAGATTTTGATAGAGTGGTGACTATCGAAACTGCAGTAAGTTCTACCAAGCTATTGAAACTCGCTACCATTTTCTGTATTTTTTTCTTATACATTTTTGCAATAGACAGAAGCGAATGAAACATATGGTCTCAAACCAAAATAAATTTAATAAAATTTGAAATTTTTTGGTGTTATGTTTTGGGCTTTGTTGTGTTCTGCCACACATAGTAAAATTTTATGGCCAACATTTTTGTAGAGGGAGCTAGAGGATTAATATGTGGGGGAGCTAGAGGATTAATATGTTCCACAAAAATATTTGCCCTAATATTTTGTATAAAGTTGCTGAAAATAACCTACACAAAAAAAATATTTTTGTGGACATAACTACTAACATTTTTGAGGTACAATGTGGTCTTTTTGAGCTATTAACGGTGCCTAGAAACGTTCAGATTGCATTAATATGTTCACAAAAGTTGTTCAGATTTACCGTGAGTCCAATTTTCGATGACTCGTTCGAACATTTCGACTGGTAACTGGCGAATGACACGTGTAAACATTGTTCAGGTGTAAGTCTTTCCATGATGAAATGCCAAACAATAATTAACAAAAATAACATGACAGCATGACACGACCCCCATGTGATCTGCCAAAAAAAAGCTATTAAAAAAGTATCTCTACTTGGATCACCTTATAGTTTCCTATACACCTCTGCATTTCAAATAATGCCTACTTTTGCTGCCAAACAATTATTATTGTCTAGAATGATTGTGGCAATAACACCCATTTTGTTTAATTTATCTAAATGGTGGGCCATTTAAAATTTTAAATTTGAACTACCGATTACTTTGACTTGTGATTTGAGCCCTTTGGATTATTTTCTGTTGGAAGCCATTAAGGATAAATGTTACCCAAATCATCCAGAGAAAATTGAAGCGTTGAAACATGAAATCGAAGAGATTCGACCGGAAACAATCGAAAATGTACTGAAAAATTGGGTTGATCAGATGAGATACTGCCGAGCCAGTCGTTGTAGTCGGCGAATTATTCGCTTCAATTTGAACCTTCGCTTTCGCATTCGCAAAAACCGACTTTGGAATATTCGCTTTCGTATTCGCATTTGCAAAAACCAAATTTGGAATATTCGCTTTCGCAAAAATATATTTCAGTATTCGCTTCCCCAATCAAAAGCAGTAAGGAAAGGCAGCAATGTAAAATTGCAATAATAATTTTGAATAATTGGTTTCGTTTCAATTAAGAAATTACATAGAAAACTCTAGCCTGCTAAATTTCAAAATGATTGAATGTGAAATACAGCTTCTGTAGCGCTAAAGGTCTAAACCGGAAACAGCCTATATATGGGGGCTATATCTACATCTAAATATGAACCGATGTTCCTCAAATTTAGTATTGTCTCAAGAGACTTCTCTCTGTCAATTTTTATACAGATATGCTAAAAAGGTTGCTTATTCACTGTATACACTGTGTTGAAGTCACAACAGCTGACTGTCGACTTCATCGCCACTTGCAACAGATTTGGAGCCGTTCATTTAACCGCAACGCCGCAAAATTACACAACTGATGGCAACGCCGTTAGGGTTGTACTGCAGTTCACGACTCACCCGCTTATGGCACACTGCCAAACCGCTACGGCTCACGGCCAAAATCAAATAATAAAATAAATAAAAAATATAATTACTTTTTTGTGTTTTTCTTTTTTTAACTCCCGCCACTCTGGCGCGGAGTTAAACATGGTCCTTCGCAACCAAATTTGAGCCGGTCATTGGAGATGTTGTGTTGTGCGCGTTGTGTATACGTATACATATGTATGTAGAAATGCAGATTGTAGCAGTTTATTATCACTACGTGATACCCGCCTGTGAACCGTCTGTTGTCTCCGTTGCTACACCATTGCTTCATCACGTGAAGCAAGGCTTCACGAGCCAGTGACGGATGACAAAACAGTTCGAAAAGCAGACATAAAACTCATCCTAAATAAACCAAAGCGGATAAAATATACAGCAACAAAACATCCACTGGCATGCACAACAGCAACAACAACATCAAATGCATTGTCACCGTCAAACATCGACTTGGAATTGCACTCGTGCAAGGGGGGAGTATGTTGAAGTCACAACAGCTGACTGTCGACTTCATCGCCACTTGCAACAGATTTGGAGCCGTTCATTTAACCGCAACGCCGCAAAATTACACAACTGATGGCAACGCCGTTAGGGTTGTACTGCAGTTCACGACTCACCCGCTTATGGCACACTGCCAAACCGCTACGGCTCACGGCCAAAATCAAATAATAAAATAAATAAAAAATATAATTACTTTTTTGTGTTTTTCTTTTTTTAACTCCCGCCACTCTGGCGCGGAGTTAAACACACTGAATCAAATGAATTTTTTGCAAATATATAAGATTTAAAAATTTTAGATCCAAATATATTATATATTTTTTCAAATAAATTTTATTCGCTTTCGCAAAAATGCATGTTTCAATATTCGCTATCGCAAATACAAATAAAGCCACTTTCGTTACATCCCTGGTTCCTTTACACAATACAACAAATAATTTTGGGGCTCAATTCTGAGAATAGGTCGTGAAACCAAAAATAAGAACTTCTGCACCATTCGTTTAGCCAAGTTGGTTCAATTAAAAATTCAATGGCCATAAGATTTTTTTCTCAAGGTGGATTTTTTTGCACTTTTTGTATATTTTTTCTCGGTATATCGTACGGAATATCTCTTTGTGTCTGAAGCAAAGTTGTAGATATTGAGTAGGAGAAAAAATGCGTAACAAACCTAATTGAAATTACAATGTCCAACAAATTAAGACTTTTTGATTGGGACATAATAGCGACCCTATAATTCTTAAGGGGCATGTTGAGTAGATAATTTTTGTAGAATAAAATTATGGTGCAGCTGGTCTGAGTTTTTTTTTTACAGTGGATCAAAGTTTTAAATTTTTGGTCGAAGGGAACATTATACTAAATGAAAAAATGCTATAAGTTTATGTCTGAGAGATTTCTTATTGTCAGAGTTATATAGTGGAATATTATGAGGATCATTTTTGTGGAAGATCTTAACGCTCTAGCTCCCCTCTTAATGGGCCGCCAAATTGTCCATCAAGAGGCCCTTATTTCGAAAAACCAAAAAGGTCCTTTCAAAAAGGAAATTTAAGCATTAAAATATTCTACGAAAATTTTTGCCGGAAAATTTTAGTGGGGGTTGTCCAACAAAATGATCTACTCAACATGCCCTTTCAAAATTATAGGGTCGCTAGTCCGTTCCAAAAATGATGTTGGACAGTGTTATTATCCAACTTGACTAAACGAATGATGCAGAAGTTCTTATTTTTGGGCAACTTTCACGTTCCACATCAATGAGCTGGAAAATGTTGTACTGTGTTATTAAATGACACAGTTCAACCTTTCCAATAAAACCAGAAATTTTAAAAAAATATCAGAACTTTTTTTATAGCCGATTAAAATTTTTAATGGCCCACCCTTTAGATTGAATAATCGATATCTCGGAAAAGGTACGGGATATAGTATATTTTTTTACCATATATAGGGTATTTCTTGTTGTTGTTTATTGTTGGTCTGTTTTTTTTTGTTTTTCAGTCAGAATTGATTTTGGTTTGAGGCCATATGTTTCAGTTACATTCTGCCTATTGCAGAAAATGTACTAGAAACAATACAAAAAATGGTAGCGAGTTTTAATTGCTGGGTATAATTGACTGCAGTTTCGATAGACACCACTCTATCGTCGTCAGAATTCAATAGGCATAATGTATGTCTTAAATTAATGTATGTATTTTTTAATTTTAATTTACTATTTAATTTTATTCCTTTTTGTAATTTAACCTAACGCAGTAGGCTATCGTTGATGAAAATGTTTATTTATATATTTGCTAATTACGAACATTTGAAACGAATATATGTATATGTATATTTTAAGCAAAAATATTTTTAAACGAGTCTCAAAAATCAAATACTCGTAAAAAATCATATCGTTTTAATTTATAAAAGACCAGTTTTGGGTTAAGCCTGAATTAACACATTTTTTGTTTTACAAAAATAAAGTCACTGACGCATCATCAATATTTATGTGTTTTCGAAATGACTTTTTGGGGCAATATACGCGTAGAATAGAATGTTATCGATTATCGAAAGCCCTATCAGAAAATATCATCAGATACAGTAGCAGAATATATGACTCAAACATTTGTAAAGATAATAGCAATATATATTGTGTAGATTAGGGCGGATTGAGAAAATCAAAATGTAATAGCTTAGACAAGTCGATCCGCATTCCTATTAATAGCAGTTGATTGCTTTAGGAACGATGAAATTGAAATCAATTTTTTGAAACCAAAAAATTAAAAGATTTTGTAAAATAAAATGTGTTTTTAATTTTCCTGTTTAGAGACACGAGTTACATCAGAATATTGTTTGCAAAGTTTTTGTGAAGTAATGACTACCTGGTGCAGTTGCACCTGTCTAAGCATTAATAATGATCTGGCGGTACAATTAGTACATCAGGGGTGTCACATAGTCCAAACGACTTAGAAGCCCTGCAGTCCACTCTGCTGCAGTTGCTCAAGGCTATACATTAATCTATAGCTCTCCCGTAAAGCTTAATAGTTTTTTTTTATGAAAAAAATCAAAACAAAACATTACGAGTTTTATTTCTATTTGCATAAATTAAACTCGATCATGGCATATGAATTATCTCAATTTTTGCCATCTACAAAATTCTAACTGAAATGTCACGACAAAAATCTACTGAAATCGAGACATTGACATTAACCCACATGAGCAAAACAAACATGGAATTAAGTACATTCTTTTTTTATATCTAAATGTGTTCCTCTTACGGCTGTTTCCCCATCTACGGCTATCCTACAGTTCCAACTGGAATTTAAAAATGTTAACTGTTGGTTAACTCGTAATGTGATATATAATTAAATGCAAAGTGGCAATGCAGCAGCGGTAATATAACTTTCAAAAGCTTCCAATTTAATATTATAACATTTGCATTAAAAATCAATAATTCATCTATCTACGGGTATATGATGAAACAAAAGTGACATTAATTAAATATCTCTTAAACCTAAACCCTACAACAGGGCTTCCTAACAGGGATGCCGCGACACCCCATGTGCCCGTAACTATCTTCCAGGGGAGCCGTGAGTACATCTAATAACACTTTGCAACAGTGAAAAAATACACCGACTTGACAGTTTTGGTTCGATTCTATTACCAAAGGGTGGTATAACCCTATACTCGGTTTGCCGAACTGGGTGACCAATTGTTTTATGGGCCTCCAAAGTTTCTGAAAATCAGTGGGCCCTCAAAAAAGGTGTCATCAGCTTTTGCCCAACAACTAATTCCGAGTTGGTGATACCGATTAACAGCTTAACACGTTTTTTGAAAAAGTGAAGGAAAAAAATATTTTATTTTCCTATTATTTTTTTTCCTTCACTTTTTCAAAAAAAGTGTTAAGCTATTAATCGGTATATTTGAAATTGAAGCGAATAATTCGCCGACTACAACGACTGGCTCGGCAGTATCTCATCTGATCAACCCAATTTTTCAGTACATTTTCGATTGTTTCCGGTCGAATCTCTTCGATTTCATGTTTCAACGCTTCAATTTTCTCTGGATGATTTGGGTAACATTTATCCTTAATGGCTTCCCACAGAAAATAATCCAAAGGGCTCAAATCACAAGTCAAAGTAATCGGTAGTTCAAATTTAAAATTTTAAATGGCCCACCATTTAGATAAACAAAATGGGTGTTATTGCCACAATCATACTAGACAATAATAATTGTTTGGCAGCAAAAGTAGGCATTATTTGAAATATAGTGGTGTATAGGAAACTGTAAGGTGATCCAAGTAGAGATACTTTTTTCAATAGCTTTTTTTGGCAGATCACGTGGGGGTCGTGTCATGCTGTCATGTTATTTTTGTTTGGCATTTCATCATGGAAAGACTTACGTCTGAACAATGTTTACACGTGTCATTCGCCAGTTACCAGTCGAAATGTTGGAACGAGTCATCGAAAATTGGACTCAACGGATGGACCATCTGAGACATAGCCACGGACAACATTTTATAGGTATAATCTTCAAAAAATAAATGCCAAAGAATGTAGGGAACCTCTTTAAAAAATTAGGGAACCTCGAAATGGATCATCCTATATATGCATTCAGTCGACCCCGCCAGACTTTAAATTTCCACCACTTGTTGAAACTAACAAATAATTGAAAATAAAACTTACCACTAAAAGGGTCGTTAGGATTTATTTATAGAATATGAACTTGGAATTTGGGATCTTCAAATGGTGTGAAATCACTCAAATGTTTTCGGAATATTAACACTGCATTGTAGTGGTAATGACAATGTATGTACATACTACGACTCGGTTGGCGGTTGCGAAGTTTATGGATGTGACAATTGTAATGTTTTCTTGTAATCGTCTGATCTGTCAATTCACCTTCGTCTAACAAAAACAGTGTTGATAACGTTGTTCGATCTGACAATCGTCTATGCATATCTTTAGAATCGTTCAATAGATCAACCGACCGTTCGATCTATCGATCTCCCCCCATTACTCGCCCGTTCTTCGTCTGCTCTCTTTCTTCTCGTAATAATGTTTGGCGCTTTTTTCTACTTCTCCTCTGTTTCTTTTTTTGCTATTGTTTTTTTCTGTAGTTTTTTTTATTATTTTTTATCTACATTTATTGCAGCAGAAAAGCACAAAATATCGTATTACTGTGTACTCTGACTGTGTACAGGTGTTTGGCAAAGTGAGCGGAGCTGAGTTGAATATAAACAAAAACTAAATAAGTTGTGAATTGTATTTTAAACACTCGTCGTATCATGACCTGCCATTATTGTCATTTGCTGATTGTATATGCATGAATTTGTGAATGTGTGTGTGTGTAGGTGTACATACATGTATGTATGTATGTGAGTACGATTATAACTTAATGCAAAAAATAAAGAAACACAAACTATAATTCTCCACTTGTTAATAATTAAACAATTCCCTACATCTATATATACATACATACATATATGTATGAGCATCTGTACATCTGTCTGGCTGACTCTCTGCAATGAATCTCGGAATGAATAAACTATTGAGTATTTCTCCGTGTGTTTTCTCTTTGAGGCGGCGCGCGCAGTGGTTCAGAGTCGAGTTGATCGATTGACCAGAATTCTGTAATTTTTGCCATGGACCAAATGTTTTTTTGGGATTCTTAGCATTGAATGGGAGTGACACAGTTCTACGTATTATAAAAATTAGCCCAAATTTGACAACTCTACGCATTTTTCGTAATTGTTAAAATTGTATTGGAACAAATACGAAAGTTTCAGTCGAGTAAAACGATTCAAATAGTATGGGTACCTGAATTTTAGACTTCGGAGTCAAAAATGGTTAAAGGGCAAAATGGAGGCATTGACAAACGATGAATAACAGTATGCAGTTTGTGTCGATAGGATACCAAATAACAGCGCTGCAAATAAAACCTATTTGGGTCGTATGTACACGCTACAAAAAATCTCTTCTGTAGTATATTGTACTCTAAACATATAATATTTGGTACACATAAAAATTATATATTTGGGAAGATGATGTCCTTAACAAATCTAACCTAGTATGTTTTTCTTTGGGACAATTATTTCCGAAACAAATATTATTTTGCATTTAAGTAGTCGGAAAATACATAAATTGCAGTTAATTTTTTAGCAATTCAAAGTAAATTGTTTAGGTATGTTTCATTTTCTTAAAATAATAAGTAATAATAATTGAAATCGTATAATCTCGGATCAAAATAAATTACTTGGAGGATTGACAACTAATGATGGCTTGGAATACTCAACAATTTGAAATGATTGATTTAAAACAGAAGTTAATATGCACGGAGGAAAATCGTAATTTTTGATATGTTTGATTTGAAAGAAAATATACTTGAAAACCATTTTTTTAAGTATTATATATTTGTAAACAAATAATTTTTATTTGAAAATCAAGACATTTTGTTTGGAACGCATGTATTAATATATTAGAACATAATTTATTTGCAAACCGAATTTCACAAATAAAATGTGTTTACACACAAACAAAGTTACTGTTTAAGATGTTTCCCAAATATATTTTTTTTAAAAGATTTTTAAAACTTTGCTGACTTGTTCGAATATTAGCTTGTGTTTCCTAGTTTTCGTGTTAAAATGTAGATCCAAAAATGTCAATATTCCAATTCATCACTTTTTGTCAATCCATCAATGCAACTTATATTTACGAAAGATTATTAGATTTGATTTAAGTTTAATAAAATTTTACAAACATATAAAATTTATAAAAAATGCTCTTTGAACATCTGAAAAACAGAAAACTTGTCTTTAAGTTAAGACATTATTACATTGAAAAAAAAATAAATAATTACAAATTAATCTTTGTTTCGGAAATATTAGTTCCAAATAAAAAATATTTGAATGGGAGCATATTTTTGTTTTGAACAATATCCTCCCAAACATACAATATTTGTGTGTGTCAAATATTATATATTTGGAGTGTACCCTAAACATATGTATATTTCAAACCGAATATGTTTGGGACAATGTACTACAGAAGGGATTATTTTTCAGCGTACGGTATCATAAGAGGGAGGTACAATTCGAAAACAAGGAAAAATGTAAACAGAAATTTTAAAAAGTCAGTAAAAGTTTTGAAAATCAATTCTAGATTAAGAAACCTCATTCTGCCAAATTTTGTAATGATTGGAAGTAAAGTACAACTTCTAGATCGCTTTGATACCAAATCGTGAGTAATATATATATAGAAGCTATTTCTAAATCTGGAACGCTTTTTCCCAAAAGTTGGCAATGTTCATTTGTGTAATAGTAAACCTCTTCCAGCGCAATTTCGTACTGATCGGATGTAAAATACAGTTTCTATAGCGCTTACATGTCAAATCTGGTGTAACATATATATGGGGGCAATATCTAAATCTGAACAGATTTGGAAAATTTCCGAACATTGCATTTGTTTTTTTAAATATTTGCTTAAATTATTTATGTTTTGTAGAACAGTATTAAATAAATATTTTAATATTAATATCAATAATAAAATAAATATTTAACAATCCCAAACCCTGGATTTTTTGTGTCGTGATGCACTTGCTTCCTACTCTAAACAATTTTTTAATGCAATTGATCTAGTTCTGTCTACTATCATGCGATTCCATCAGGACAACCAATATTTTTGTTGTGGCATACTTCTGCTTCCATGTTGACAACAATCATATTTGGTTGCGCCAACTACGAAAATGGTGGCTTAAATTATCTGTTGTAATTGCCACAGCCAACTGTTTTATAAAATTGGTGGTTCTGACAATTTGTCAGTCATATACTATCGACAATTAATTAAAAACAGTTTTCAATAATTTTTATTTTATTTATTAAACAAAAAACAAAACAATTCATAACAAAATTACAAATCCCATATTACAAATTCATCACTATTATGAGATTTGGAAATATTTGACACACATTTTAGTACACGAAAAAAAACACAAAACTTTTATGCAAATATCGCATAACCCTGTGCTTTCAATTTCTTGATTGTTGCTTTTATTTTTTATTTATGTAAAACATTTTGCACAACATATTCTACATTCCACACATTATTATCCACACGAGATTATTTTTGATTACCTATTCCGTTCTTGAACAAAATGTTGAAGATTTTTTTATGTCGAGTAATTTTATTTTTTGTTTGTCATGTATCAGCAAAAGAACAGAAACCAATCTTTAGGTAGTATTTCCCAAAATACATTTAATTATTATAAATTTGGGAAATGATTGGGATAACCAATAAACGATTATTTATTAATATTTTTTCTGTTGTAGTAACCAATTATTCGTTGCAATAAAAATCATTGGTCTATTGATACAATTTCTGTTGTCAAGAATAAAACATTGGTTGTCACAACCAAAAATCGAGCATATGGTACTATAATGAAAATTTAAAATTGGTTACCACAACTAACCGAGTGTCAATGAAAAAAACAATCTTAATTCGATTGATACAACCATCGATTTAGTTGCAAGCATTTTCAGATGATCGTATCCATGTTATTATTGTTGCTTCAACTAATTATATATAAATAGAACCGACAGACGGTGTAGGCAATATACTTTTTGTTGCTAGTACCATTTTTTTATTGTTACAATCGAATTCCAACCAATTATTTTCCTGGGTGTTGGAAAAAAGTTAATTTCCCCGAAAATAATATGTTTCCACCAAATATACTACAGAAGCGATTTTTTTCTTAGGGTATTATTTACATAATATAAAAATCTGAAAAATATAAGAAAAATGTCCGCCGTTAGTTGAGGGTATCAGCTATGTACTATGTTCCACATACAACGGGTAAATGGAACCCTGCGATATTGCTTCAAGACTATAGTTTTGAAGGTAAACAAGCAGTATATAGCTCAAATTGCGGAAGGTAAGGAGATAGACACCCAGCCTTTCGGAAGTGCGGAGCTACCCACGCCCATAATTTCTGGAGCCTCAAATTCTAAAATAAGGGCTGTAACAACTTTATCTGAGGACGATAGCACTACTTCGGACACTGAGGGGCTGAGGAAGGTTTCTGGACTTCTTCACTCATCCGATGGGGACATGATCCTCTATGATACGGACGAGAAGTTCGATGGGTGGATCTGTCGGTTACCAATGATTCTAAAAATTCTATAGATTAACCTTCATCACGCTGAATCAGCCTCAGCAAGTTCGATGGGTGGATGTTAATCTCTTGGTTACAAATGATCGTAACAATTCTACAGGTTTACCTTCATCACGCTAAATCAGCCTCAGCGATACAGGTCTAAGCCTTTTTCTCTTCACCAAACAGCTGCTAGTCTGGAGCTCGTCAATCGCATACATTGGGTGGTCTCCAGTTACTTGCATACCAACAAAAAAACATTTCTTCTCCAAATATCCAGAAATTGGAAAAGTGGTAACTTTGAGTCCATTTAAAAAAAATGCCACACTGAGTGACTGTCAAGCTTATGGCGATTTCTTTTCTGCAAAAAAGTGCAACATTTTCGTTGCTCTTTTCCCGAAAGCTGGACTTTTATAAGACGTCTTGGAATTTTGAAATTTAATTTAAGCTTAATTCGAGAGCCTACATCAGTTCCACCTGAAAAGGCCAAATATTTTTCAGAATTTCGCGTCGCCCAAAAAAAGTCGTTGATTCATGCAAAAAATCTATAATAAATTTTACGATCTCTATTAGAAGAAAATTTTGAGAATTTTGTCTGATATAATTCGATTCTAAACCACTGTGTAGAGCGCCCGTTCAAAGGTTCTCACACACACACAACAACAGTGGGACTGGGATTATTATAGGTTAGTTTTGATTATTTTCCGCTTCTTGTTCTTCTCTATTTTGGTTTTTGCGTTGTTTTGTTTATTATGACTGCGTGACGACGACGCCGCGGCGACACTGGTCGCCCGCCGGCCAATTGATTGTGTTTGGCAAGACAGCTGGCGGCTCACCGCATTTAATTGTTAACAAATAAATGTATTTAAATATATTTATTTCACTGTTAAATGTGGACACCGACGGACCGACGCAGAGGTATTTTGTTTCGCCTATTTCATTTGCACTATTCAACTATTCGTAATGATTTTGTTAATTCACAACACTTGTCGACCGACGCCAATTGTTTGGAGAATTGTTGATTTGAATTTTATTTGTTTAGTCAGTAGTGAGTGAGTGGTGAGCGATGAGTGGCAAAGTGAGTGAGTGAGGCATACTGTTTAAATTTAAATTACGAACTTTGATTTACTTAATAAATTGTATTTGACTTTTTGTACTTGCACGTCTGCACGTAAATTGTTAAACCGACTAAAACTGTCTCACCACCCTAGGCGGCGGCGACTAGTGTCGTCAGTCACTGAACATAGTCAGACATGTGCACAAATGAGGTGAACTATAAATGAACTGTTTTAATGGCAAACAAATTATTTCAAACCCCCTTTAGCCCATACCCCCCCCTTCCACCATAGGCATACAGGCAAATGTTTTCTGAGGTATACATATATATATATATATATATATATTCATTAGACAATGCAAAATATAGAAATGAATAATATTATTATACAGCTCGTTGAGTAGGTTCTTATTAAAAGCTATAGAATTTAGATTAGAATTTACCAAATACTTATAAAATACGAAAATAGCATTTTATTACCTTATTTGAATACCTTCATTAATTTATTTAAAAATATCTTTTTTTTATGTTCACATTTTAATTTGTCCACAGCTACTCGTATATTATCTAATATGTTTTTCTTAATTTTGTCGTGTTCTTCTTTAGACGTCGTAATTGCGTGATAATAGTCTGTGGAACAAGTTAGAACATGTCAGTCTGCATAACAGACTAAGGTTCACCCTCATGTGTGATGAATGTAATCTATATAAAGGGTGGTCCAACCATAATGCACGATGTTAATTGTGAGTCACGCGAGGCAAGCCGTAGCGAGCATTTGACCGATAATTTGTTTTACTCATAATTGTCATAGATCCTTCTATCATAATAAAAATGATTAAGATAATTCTCTGAAAACTGTTTGTTTAATTTACAATTAACATCGTGCGTTTATTTTGGAGCACCCTATACATTACGGCGGATCGAATAGTAGGAAGTCCAAAAATGTACAAAGGCTCATCGCGATTCTAACTCTAGCAACGTCCGGCTCGAGATTTTTGGCGCAAACACGAACGCTCATCTAACTACCAACCTAACTATTTGCAACATAGGCAATAAACCGACCTTTATAATTAAAGAAAGACAAGAAGAACTCCCATTAACGTTTGCCACTGACCGGTGTCAGACACAATTATTATCATTATCAGATCACCATTATATAGAGATCAAACATACTGAAAAAGCGCCTAAACCTGCCGTCCACGGAAATGTGAGGAAGACAAAGTGGCACCTGTATGAGAAGAATTTCAAAAAGGTCCTCAGCTCTACACTCTGTATAAACCGAATGACAAAGCCGGTCTGGACAATCTGGTCGAGCATATCACCGCATCATTCAATAATTCCCTTGAAAAAGCCTGTCCAAAAACAAGGTAAAACTAAACCTCAACTTCTGAGCTAACGGGTAGGAAAAAGACCTGCAAAAAAAAAAGCTACTCAACAGGGCGAAATCTACTGGGGTCGATAATGATTGAGATGCCTATAAAGAGCAACTCCGAGATATATAAGAAGGGGCTTAGGAAGGCGCAAAGACACTCATGGTATAACTTCTGTGGCAAATACCCTGTACAGTGGGATATTTGCAGGATGAGGCACATTACTGGACACAAAACAGCGAGCAGTCATTAAATATACTGCTCGACACACATTTCCCGGGGAACTCATCAACAGAGCCCAAGGATCAGCAGGTCCAACAAGAGTGCGAGTGGACTGCGAGCGTCTCTAGCTTGTTGAATGAGAGAATAAGCAGGGCTATTAACAGCTTTGAGCACTTCAAGTCATCACTCCAGCAGAGAATGTTAACGTACGTTATCCCCAGGCTGCAGAACATTTATGTAAGCTTTCATACATCCCGAATCGATGGATGGATACCAGAGTGTTATTCATACCCAAAGCGCGATAGACATCACACAATAGGCCAAAAGACTTCCGAATAATTAGCATGTCCTCCTTCCTATTGAAATGTTGGGAAAGGTCTGAAGAAAGATTATTTCATTAGGGAAAGCCTGGATACAAAACTCCTGTCGAGGAACCAACATGCTTCCAATATGGGAAAGTCTACAGAATCAGCCCTGCACGAACTTGTGAGCACTATCGACTCGTCCCAACATTTCAAAGAATTCACCATGGTGGCGTTTCTTGCGATAGAAGGGGCTTTTAACAACATTCACTCAGATGCGGTAAGTGTGGAATTGTCACATCTAAAGGTGAACTCTAGCTTGATTAGACTAATTCAAAAACCTGCTCAACAGAAGACGCATAACAGCATGTCTTGGGTCCACAACTTTAACAATGATTGTAAACAGAGGGACCCCACAAGGAGGAGTATTGTATCCACTAATTCGGAACCTAGCGTTCTAGATCTAGCAGTATTTGCTAGATCTAGAACGTTGTGGCTGCAAGGTCGTGGCATATGCGGATGACGTGGCAATCGCAGTGAGTGGGAAATTCGAAAACGTCCGTAGAGACATCGAACATGTTTGCTAAATGGGCCAGAAGCAACGGCTTGTGCGTTAACCCAAACAAGCAAAAATTGGTTCTCCTTACTAGGATGAACATGTGGACCCTCCTCTTCGGATAAATGGAACAGATGTAGCAAAATAGGAAACTGTTATTCTGACTTGAAAGTACTGGAACGTGTAAGGAAGGCCAACGTCGTTTTATGTTCCTCCAGGAAGGATGTAGGGTCGCGGTGGGCTCTCTATCCTATAATCGTCCATTGGATATATATTGCAGTAGTTCGTCCAATACTGTTAAACGGCATCGTGGTATGGCGGACGGCAACTGCCAAACTAACCATCACAAACCTACTATCAAAGGTTTAGAGAACTGCCTGTCATTCCATAAGCGGAGCCTTAACGACTACAACGACTGAGTCTCTACAAGCCCTACACGTATACAAGAGTTGGGCTTGTAGAGAGAGGTACAAGAACTACATCAAATGAGGATATCAAAGTGTAGTGCTATGGTAACCAGCGAGTGGACTATATACCAACGGTGTGAACCTAAGAGAGAACTACATCACTATGATACCAGCCAGAGATTAATGGTTTGGCAGAATACCAGGTAACAGAAACCATCTCCACTCCTATACGAATGGTTCGAAGCTTGATGAACAGGTTGGCTTTGGAGTACACTGCGAAGAACTTAGTTTGGATATAGGTCACAGACTACCAGATGCCTGCAGTGTGTAACAAGTCGAAATAATGGCAATATAGAAAGTCGCCCGGTAAAGTGCACTTTCGCCCATATACATAGAAACAATCTTGAATGTTGATAGCCCTAAAATACTCGTATACTAAAAATAGCTACGCCTTTTAATTTTAATTATATATTATTTCTTGTTGACCCCATAAGGATCATAGGGCCATTACAAATTATCTCCACTTAGATGTATCCGATGCTAGTAATTTAATTTAAGATTTTGTTTTGATTGGCGGCTTCATTCTCTACTTGGAGTCGCCATGTGTGTGACGGTCTGCCTTGCCTTCGGCTTCCTTGGGGTTTCCAATCAATTGCAGTTTTAGTGATATCGCCGTCTGGTTTTCTGATTGCGGGGCCAATCCACCTCCACTTAAATTTTGTTAAAAGCTTAGCATAACTTTACTTTGTTTATCATGAACATGTGGGTTACGTTATTTTGGATTTCAGGTGACGATATATATTATTTCCTGTTGATTATATAAGGATCATAGGGCCATTACAAATTCTCTCCACTTAGATCAATCCGATGCTAGTAATTTAATTTCATTTCTGCTCTTGTTTTGAGTGGAGGCTTCCTTCTCTACTTGGCGCCGCCATGCGTGTGACGGTCTGCCTAGCCTACGGCTTTCTTGGGGATTCCAATCAATTGTAGTTTTGGTGATATCGCCATCTGGTTTTCTCATTGTGTGACCAATCCACCTTCACCTCCTTCTTTTAATTTCAGTTTTGATGGGAATTTAATGCGTTCTTCGCCATAGTCTTTTATTTGAGATGGTTATTGGCCACAATATTCTCAGGATTCTTCGTAGACAACGGTTTGTGAATGTTTGAACAGCTACTAAAGGCTCTGTTCCATGACTCCATACAATGTTTATTCTAAGGCCTGTTTTAGCTGCTTCTGACTGCACTGGATTAAGTTTTGCCTGCATATCAACTTGTCTGTGAAAAAGGCAGATGTCGTCTGCGTAGTCTAGATCTTCTAGTCGCTTGTTGGATCCCCAGGTAATTCCTCTTAGGAGCGATATCTAATTCTGAACCGATTGTCTTAAAATTCAATAGGCTTCTTTCCGAAAGACTCATAACTGCAAAATTTCAGCACAATCGGAGCGAAATTGCGACCTCTACTCAACGGACAACTTTACATGGACAGCTAGTGATTCTGAGTCCATCGGTATACTATAAGGTGGGTCTAGTTGTAGTATTTCTTGGTGTTACAAACATCTGCCATGAAACAAACTGTACCACAGCGTGATGTAGTGTATAATGAATATAAGATAATATTTTATTAATTCATTTAATATTTTTATATAAAGTCGTATATTTATAAAATTACAAAAATAAAGTTGGATCACTTTAAAACTTTTTTGCTTGGTGGACTATTTGTGCGACTTGTGATATGGGTATTTTTTTCGAAATTCTTACTTTTAGAGCACAGTGGAGCAAAAAGGTTTTAAATGGGAAAAGGGTAGCTTTTGGAACATAATCTTGTTATAAGAAGTGTTTTTTGAAATTATACTTTTAAGGGAACAGTGGGGTGGAAAAGTTGGACAAAATGAGGTGTTAAGGAGGTTTTAAATTTGGTTCTTGGAACATAAACTTCATATATGTAGTGATTTTTTGGAATACACCATTAAGGGGCACAGTGAGGTCTAAACGGTTAAATTTTCCACAGTGGAGCAGAAATGAATAAGTGTGGTATAGTACGAATATAATAAAACTGTATAAACTTAAATAAAACTATACGTAAAGAGGAATGTAAGGCTTATAAACAGGAAAAATAATCGGAATTTTCATAACTAATGTCATATGGGATAAATAAACATTTTGGAATAAAAAAACGTACTATAAACACTTAATAACACTAATTAAAGATTTCTCTGTTGTATTAAATAACATGAATTGATAAGAATTTACATGATTTAAATTATAATTAAAATGGAAAGTCACCAGAACTACAATTAGATTTAATTACTCTACTTTTAGGAGCACAGTGGCACAAAAATGCTTAAATATTGTACAGTGGGTGCAAAAAAGTTTTATATATGGTATTTGACAGAATTTTAAACTGTTGTGGGGGAGGTACTAGAGAAAGTGGACGTCGAAGTTCTGAAATACAAAATTCTTACAATTCGGTACAGTACAATGTCTTTGAAGTATGTATGTATTAGGGCGGGTCGATTTAAAAATCGCCCATTGCTCAGTGAAAATCGTATTCTAGGGATCAAAATAAGAAACTTTGCCGAAGGAACCATACCTCTAAAACGAATTCTGATGTCCCGGAAAAAATCCCACTTTGACCCATTTAGAGTGCTCCAATCGAGTCCAAATGTATGGAACCCCCAGGAGGTTCCAGGGGGTGTGCCACCGGCATGGGTGGTCGGGCCTGCAAAGTTAGTGGGGGTCGGTCATACATTTGGACTCGATTGGAGCACTCTAAATGGGTCAAAGTGGGATTTTTCAAAATTTACCCCTACCCAAAAGTTCGACCCAAATTCCGGGACATCAGAATTCGTTTTAGAGGTATGGTTCCTTCAGCAAAGTTTCTTATTTTGATCCCTAGAATACGATTTTCACTGAGCAATGACTTTTTTTGCCTCCCCACAAATCGACCCGGCCTATGTATGTATGTATGCATTTTCTTCGGATTATGACCCAAGTTGCCATGCATTATTTTACAATAACAGATTGAATTATATTAACCCACAAATAATATTATTTTTATTTTTATTGTAGCTTAATTAAGAAAGATCAGTTAAAAACGCCAAAAGTCAGAAGCAAATATCAATAAACCGGCAGATAATGAAATCAAGACGAGTAAACATCATCTGTATTAACCATAGGAGAGATAACAATAACTTCGATTCGATGTTATGTTATATATAAGAAGAAAAAATGCATAATAAAATAAATGAAAATGAATTTTGTAAATATTTATGTACGCACACGGGGGAAAATCATAATTTTTCCTATGTTTGAATTGAAAGAAAATATACCTGGAACCAAAATTTTTAAATAAATTTAAAAGTTGGAACAAAAATTTTAATATCAGTGAACAAATAAATTTAATTAAAAAATTATTAAACTTAAAAATTATTAAAATTATTAAACTGACGTTCACAAATAAAATATGTTATTGTTTAAGAACAAAGTTAGTGTTTAAGAAGTTTTCCAAATACATTTTATTAAAAAAAAGATTTTTAAAACTTTTTGGAATTTTAGTTTAAATTTTTCCTAGATTTCGTGTTATACTTTATAATTAGAAATGTCATAAACTGCATTAGGTTTAAATTTTAATATAATTTTACAAAAATAAAATTCATTTTGAACTTCTGAAAAACAGAAAACCTATCTTTAAATTAAGGCATCGGTATATTGCCAAAATACTTAAATACAAATTAATCTTCGTTTCAAAAACTAAAAATATAATTGGATGAAAACATACTTTTATTTAGAACAACATCTTCCCAAACATAATATTTATGTGTGTGCCAAATATTACATATTTGGAACATTGGTATAATACCCTCCACCATTATTTCCTAAGCAATGCACTGGAAAATATTTTAGATTATATCGAAGCATTATGACTTCGAATTATTGCTCTTGTTAAATGGAGTAAACTTCTAAATTCCAGGCATATCGAAGAAAGAACGCCAAGAAGTCTAATTTGTCTGTGACCTTCAAGTCCGGTTTAAAAACACTGTATCTAGGACTTCAAGAAGTGTAATCTGAAGGGATCTTTATATGACGGCTATATCGAAACATGGATCGATATTCTTCATTTTCGCTACAGTCGATTTAATGCATTACAAATGTTAAAATTTCACCATGCTCGGTTTAAAAAAGCGTTCTCTAGGGCTTTCACAAGTGTAATCGGAAGGGACCTTTATATGACCGCTATATCAAAACATGGATCGATGTGCTCCATTTTCTATAAATACTAACTATCAGCCATATAAATTGAAAAATGTGTTCTCTAGAGCGTCAAAAAGCGACATCGGTGGAAACTTTTATATGCTTCACTTACAATAGGGAGACTAAGAAATGCCTCGATACCAAAAAACCGTAAAGGTCGCTTCATATTTGCAACCTGCACCTTGATCAGAAGTTCGGTAAGATTTCCGGCGAACATACTTAGGGTCTTAGGTCACTCCTTTGATGTGTTACACATTTGACCCGTAGCAATAAAGGGTCAAACTATTATGAACTGACTATGAAAAACTCAAAATAGAACCTTGATGGACCAAAAAGATATAGCAACTTTATTTAGTACCAAAAAAATCAAAGATATTAATTGATACTTTTTCACGATATTCAAGGATTAAGGATATTTTCCATATTTTCACCTCCTTCAACCGAAAGAAGATAAATATTTCATTCCGCAACATTGAGGAGGAGTAGCAGAGCTTTTCATTGGTATTAATATCTTCAAAATACGTTAATTTAACAAATATAGTGCTTTCCAATATGAGTGATATGATTTCTTTGGAAAAAACACACTTATTGTTAAGAAAATTCAAAAGTTTTTTTATTTAATTTGAAACACAATCGATACAATGAAGTTCTAAATAAAACGTCTTTCAAATGGCCGTCGAGGCCATTCTTCTGCAGGAACGACACTTCTTCTGCAGGAACGAATTCTATGAACCCAATTTTCGAGCACTTTTTCCACTAAATCAAGTCAGGAATGGCACGTTCAACATTGACTTGTAAGGCTTGAACAGAGCCTGGATTATTTCGAAATACCAATGACTTCAAATAACCCCACAAGAAATAGTATAATGGTGTTAAATCACAACTTCTTGGAGCCATTTCAATATCACAATTTCTTGAAATAATCGAATCTCCAAACTTTTCTCGCAACAATTCAATTGTTTCATTTGCTGTGTGGCGCGTAGCCACAATCGGTCAATGGGAAAAAGACAACTCTTAACGAGAGCTAAAATGTTGCTCATGGGTGTCAAGGTCGTAGGTTGACTGGAAAGTGTTTTTTTTTTTGGGATTAAAAAAATGGACTTAGCATAATTTTTAAATGTGAACGGAAAGTTTATTTTTGCTCTAGCTCCTTAACGGTATGTCGGATCGGGAATCGGTCAATGGCAAATATCATTGTGCCAAATATCATTTAAATCAAGAGGGATCATTTTTAAAACGCGTGTTTTGTGTTGTCCATGTCGATATGTATATTTTTAATTTTTAATAAAATGTTTATTGTATATGTCATTTTTTTCATCACAATGTACTCTTGCATGGATTTAAATGTTGGTAACATAATTGATTGAAAATGTACTTGGTCAGTTTATGCGTTATCACATCGATACCTCCATTCTACAACATGCTAAGTCGACTTAGCATGTTTTTATGGACATTGCATTTTTAATTTCTAAATATTCCAATTTATATTCAGTCAAAACTGTACAGGTCATTCGATTTCCATTACAAAGGAATTCCACACAAATTTAAAAAATCATCAAACTTTGATCGTCTCTCCTGAAAAACTTCCTTTTTTGCACTTAGCATGGTTTAGAATGGAGGTATCGATATGTTAATAGTCTTCAAGAATACTTTATCATATGTAACATAACATAAATACTTTTATTTTTTATGTGAAGTTTTGATTTTTTTATAGTAGTAGTATAGTAGTCTTTATATAGTTTTTATATAAGAACCTTAAAAAGCGTCCCTTTTTTTAAAAATCCCCTTTTTGTAATTTCCCAACGGTAACCCTGCTCTATAATCGACAAAGAATATTCTCAAAATCACCCACACTTGAAGAACCGTTAGAATTCTCTGAAATTATAAAATGTACATTACCAATGTTGTCACCAGGAATAATGTTTTGGAGTATTCTGATTTTGAAGAAATTATGATTGGCGACGCGTGTGACATAGATTGCTACCAAGGTTTATTGTCCAAGAAAAATCTGGAAAAATCTTTTAATTGAATGAGTATAATGTTTTCTGAAAAGATAAATCTCCACAAAACTATGTAGCAGCAAATCAGGAAAATGAATAATACAATCAATTTTATCCAAGTTTTAAGAAAAGAAAACAACATGTTAGCGCCGCCGTTTTTGCTGTGTTTGCTCAGCTTAGCCGATCGCCGCCGATAACCAAACAAAAATGCGCCACCGCCGATCGTTTTGACTCGGCTCCAAACTCTGCAACCTGATCGCTCAACGAACAGATGCTTGATTCTGTCGCGGAAGTTGTCGCCTAGGGATTGTTAAGCCCGAGTATTGTAGTTTGTCTTCAACGTATGTACATACGTAGTTCTACGCACCATTTTGTCACGAAAGTTGACTTGACAAATGGTCGCTTCAAATAAAGTCTTCCCTTACGTGGCCATTGGATGAAATTGTCATCGAATGACGTGATCGCTGAAGAAGTTGTCATCAAAGAACATTTTGCCAACCGGGTCTTTACAACAAACTTCACAACATTTTACATTAATTTATTTTAACTATGTATTTAAGAATGTGTTTTAAGAAAATATGACAAATGGTTGTGACGTTTGAATGGCTTGTATTCGCGCTCTCTCCCCATCTCTCTCTGCTCGGGGATACAGCAAAACGGTGTGGCTGAAAAATGGTTGTGACGTTTGAATGGTTTGTATTCGCGCTCACTCTCTCTCCCTCTGCTCGGGGCTACAGCAAAACGGTGTGGCTTCTTTTACAGTTACAGTGAGTAGCGAAACGTTTATGTGTATATCTTCGCTTGGAAGTCTTATCCAAAGTATTCCCCTGGGGGATTATTTCAAACTGGAACGCATAGATTATAGTTTATTCAAAAAAATTATAGATATTATCTTCATTTGCAGAAAACATATTAACGGCAATTTTCATCATATCCTATTACCTTACAACTCAAATCGTACTAGAGTTGAAACTTTTACGGGGTTAGTTACGGCGCTAACTAATTTTTTTGCGTAAATGATAAATCATAATACCAGAGATGACAGCAGAATATATTAAATCATTTTTCTCCGTGCTGAAATCTGAGTTATTTACGATTTTGTTCTAATTGAAACCTTTTAATAAGATATAATTTTACTTCAAATCAGTGTTTATTTATTTTTTGAAAATTTATTTGTTTTCAAATTTACTAAAGCTCAAATCTCAATTTGCCATAAAGCTAAAAAAACAATCAACCGTGAAATAAAGATATCAACATATATAAGATACTGAATTGTTTTTTGTGGTTTGTTTATCATCAAACGGTTTTATCATAAATTGTTTTGTGTTTTCGTCAAATTAAAACTAATCAAATACAAAAGAGCTAATTTGAAAAGAAGATAAACCGGATTTCAGTTTAATCGTTTTTTTGTGACATTTTATTGGGCATCGCTCCGCTAATCGCTTTAGGGATTCGTTGTTTTTTTTTTTATTTCTTATAAATTATAAACATCTGAAGATTTACGGTTAAATCGATAATGATTTAAGAAAGGCAAAATAAAGTGAACATTTCTAAGAGAAAATTAGTAAGGAAAGACTAAAGGCGGGCGGAGCAGGCTGTATAATACCCTTCGCCATTGTTTGCCAACAAATACACAGAGAACAATTTTCACTACCGATAGTTGCAGGTTTAATAGAGTACGTTTCTAAAGGTAAGTACACACGATTGCCAGATCGGACAACGTTATTTACCCTGTTAAATTGCTGCAAATGTACGGGCAATGACAGATTTTTAGGCAAAGGTTCAGACGATTGCAAGAAAACCTTACAATTTCATATATTTACAATATATTTTGTAAATATTTATATGTAATAAAAATATTTTATAGACAGTGTTGCCAATAAAATGTTTTTCTGGCAATGGCGCCATTGTCACATGCATAAACTTCGCACATCTAACAATCTGCAAATTTTCTCGCAATGACTTTTCTGCTAACGTTGCAAAACTAAAATTGGTCCAATAAAAAGTATAAATTCTTAAATTACAAGCAGATAACTTGAAAAATGCGTTCTCAAGTGTCTTCGGTGGGGACCTTTATATGGGGGCTATACCAAAACATGAACCTATGTACCCCATTTTTACTGGGGACGAATTAGGTCCAATATAGAGTATAAATTCATAAATTTCAGCCAGATTTATAGAAAAAATGCTCTAGGAGACGCATTGAAGTGACATCAGTGGGGATCTTTATACAGTGACTATACCAAAACATAGGCCGATGGACCCCATTTTTACTAGGGACGATTAGGTCATCTAATATAAAGTACGAAGTCCTAAATTACAGCCATATAAATTAAAAATGTGTTCTTTAGAGCGTCAAAAAGAGACATGAGTGGGAGCCTTTATATGTGGTCTACACCAAAACCTTAAAGTATAAATTCTTAAATTTCAGCCAGATCAATTGAAAAATGTGTCCTCTTAGAGTGTCAAGAAGTGATATGGGGACTATATCAAAACATGAACCAATATGTCCCATTTTCAATAGGGATAGTCCCTGGTCTAGGTAATGCCTGTGTTCCAATTTTCGTAAAGATTGCTTTATTTTTACTTTGATAACAAGACGGACATGGCGCAACTCCGATTCTATGCCAATCGGTATAATAAACTATGGGTCGATCTCTTTGTTTTTAAGGGTTACAAACAAATCCACAAAGTCATAATACCCTGTACCACAGTGTAGTGTCGGGTATAAAAAACATGATCTCTATGTAATCTATCTATTGACTAACATTCCGACGTCAATCGGTTCAAATGAATAATGATAGGTTTTAAGCAAATCCTCTTACTTTTTTCTTCGCCATTTAAAACACTGTGCTACAAAAAATGGGAACCACAATGTGGTACAGGTTATTCGGATTTTGTGCGTTTGTTTGTAAAGCATATGAGATAGAAACATGATTTATTATGCCGATATACGGATCCGTGTTTGTCCATCTGTATTTTAACACATTCTTGTACAACTCGCAAATATAAACCGATCTTTAGGAACAATTTCTATGGGGAAAATAAGCGAATTCTCGTTGAGGTAAGCGAATTCTCGAGAACGGGAAATATTCAAAGAATACTAAATTAGGTAGCCTTCAACTTATTATAATATAATGTGTTCATCCCATCAGCGGTTTCAAGGATATCTTACAAGATATTGCGAAAAATCTAATTTTTGAGTCCATTTTTTTAATTAAAACCTCTTAAAACATCAACATCAATTCACAATTTTATACTTGTATTAATTTATGAATAAAATGGGACCATTCTGCAGAATATCCATGTATAATTTAAAAAGTGTTCTTTATTTTAAAGGGCATTACGGTTCTATCGGACTTATACTTCATAAAAAGGTTTTAAAATGAATACAGGTAACTTCCATATTGGAATTTTAGAAAAAAAAAGAACATTACTATAAATTTATTTTGTTTTGGTTTTATAAAATAGTATGCCAGACTCAGCTGACCCACCCAGGGTTGATTTTGTGGCCACCGCTAGTGCAGAGAGTACAGAGGTGTATTTGCTAAGGTCGAACCAACAAAAATGTGTGCTTTTTACACCGGAAGTTGTGAAATTATTGATCTGGCAATTACATTATTTTTAACCTCTCAGGGTATATATCATTTGCTACGGGCCAAAAGTGTAACACATCGAAAGAGGGAACTAAAGCTGAGTATAGACGACTGCCAGATCGGCAAACGCTGTTAAAGGGCTGCAAATATAAGGACAATGAGAAATTGTTAGGCAAAGGTGAATTGACAGTTCAGACGATTGCAGGAAAACATTACATTTTCGTATATTTACAATATATTTTGTAAATATGTATATGCAGGATTGCCAATAAAAATACATTATGGACAGTGTTGCAAATAAAATGCTTTTCTGGCAATGGCGCCGTTGTCACATGCATAAACTTCGCACATATAACAATCTGAAAATTACCTCGCAATGACTCTTCTGCTAACATTGCAAAACAAAAATTGTATGTTCCCACGGTTGTAAATTCACAGGGTTGCATTTTTCTGGCAATGTTGTCCGATCTGCAAATCGCGTGTACTTACCTTAAGACCCCAAGTATGTTTAGAGGATATCCGTTTTGGGTAATTTTAAGTCATTTGAGCAATGTCCGTCCGTCCGTCTGTCTGTCGATAACTCTCGAAAGGATTAACCGACTCACTTCAAATTTGGTATGCGGTAATATTTTTCTCTATCTCCGGCTAAGTTCGAAGATGGGCCATATTGGTCCACTCCTTCTAGTACCTCCCCCCGAAATGTTTTAAACATAGCATAAACTGTTTACAATTTACAAAATCACTTAAAAAAATACGAAAAATATTCGGAAGGCCGTTAAAAAAAACAATACAAAAGCGTAAAAAATGGTAACAGTAAAAGTAATAACAAATAAAAAAAGAAAAGTGCATGGTTTCCTCGCTAAAACTTTTTAAATTACGCATCGATTTTCTTCGGAATGGCCTCAATTTATTCATAACCTTTCAGAGTTTACGATAAAATCACAATTATGCGTTTCAAGATGTTTTTATGAGGCTTTTATTTAAAAATTATTAAAAGTTTCTCAAAAAATATCGTCGAAACCGCTGAACAGATGAAAAATTGTATGCTTCGAAGTTGAAGGCTACTTAATTTTTAAGTTATTAAAGCTTACCTGAACCTATTCGGATGAATGGTTCTCTAGTTATGCCATAATATGTGGTTCAACCTCTCTTTTTTCTTAGCCTAAAGAGTTGTCTCTTTAAATTCCCGCGATAAGCTGTGATATGGAAAGATATTATTGGTTGAACCACATATACATAGTGGCATAACTCGAGAACCATTTATCCGATGTGGTTGAGGAAAGTTTTAAAGAATTAAATATTAAGTAGCCTTCAACTTCATATAATACCATTTTCCATCCGTTCAGCGGTTTCGACGATATACGAGTATTACAAAATATTGCAAAAAAATGTGATTTTTTGATAACATTTTAATATTTTTAAAATAAAACTCCCATAAAACAATCTAAAAATGAACAAATGTTATATTTTTATGATTTTATCGTAAAGTCTGTTCATGAATTAAACGAGCCCATTCCGAAGAAAATCGATGCATAATTTAAAAAGTTATAGCTAATTTAGTAAGGTTTTAACATTAAAATTTTCTTATCGATGTAAAATTTACAAAAAGAAACTTTAAAAGCTAAGATTGGAGATTTTGGCGATTTCTTATCTATCTACCTTTTTAACATGTAGGTTGCAGTGATGGGATGAGTTTGCACAACCGTGTATGTAAATTTGACTTTATATTGGGTGTGGTAATAAGTAGTACGGTTTTGGCCATTACACAGAACTTATCACGGTATTTGCAAACGATTAACCTAGATATAATAAAGGCTTACGAAATCATAAAATTGGCTACGACTAAATTAAGTGACATGCGTAGAAATTCAGATGCGGAGTTTCATAAACTGTTTGAAGAATCCACACAACTTGCAAGAAGTTTTGGAATAGAAGCTGCACTACCTAGAAGAGTAGATACTCAAAAGTATAGGGATATTCCTGGTTTAGATGCCAACATTGTTCATACCATATCTGGACGAAGTAATATCACATTTAAATAATAGATTTTCCGAACATGAAGCTATAATTACAAGTCTGTTTAAGTCGTTCCGATACGAGTTGTAAATCTAATAAAGGAAGATTTCGAAGAAGTCACACTTTTTTACAAAAACGATTTAAACCAGTAAGGAAAGGCTAAAGTCGGGCGGGGCCGACTATATAATACTCTACACCACTCTCGTAATATTGAGTAACTCTGAAATATAAATTTTGTAATTCATGTATAAATTGTTTACATAAATTTACTTTTGGGACATTTTATACTTAAATAATACCCTGTACCACAGCGTGGTGTAGGGTATAAAAACGATTGGATGTAAAACACAGCTTGAACAGGACTAAAGAGCCAAATCGGATGAAACATATATATGGGAGCTATAGCTAAATCTTAACCGATTTTCTTCAAATTCGGCAATGTTAGTCCATGGATCAAAAAACTCAACCATTCTAAATATCGAAACGTTTGTATGTAAACTACAGCATCTATAGGACTGTAGGGTCAAATCGGACGAAAGATATGTATGGGAGCTATATCTAAATATTAACCGATTGTCTTCAAATTCGGCAATGTTGGTTCATGGATCAAGAAACTCTACCATTCTAAATTTCAAAACGATTGGATGTAAAATACAGCTTCTATAGAACTAAAGGTCCAAATCGGACGAAACATATATATGGGAGCTATAGCTAAATCTTAACAGATTTTATTCAAATTCGGCAATGTTGGTTCATGGATCAAGAAACTCTACCATTCTAAATTTCAAAACGATTGGATGTAAAATAAAGCTTCTATAGGACTAAAGGGCCAAATCGGACGATAGATAAATATGGGAGCTATATCTAAATCTGAACCGATTTTCTTCAAATTTGGTAGTGTTGGTTCATGGATCAAGAAACTCTACCATTCTAAATTTTAAAACGATTGGATGTAAAATACAGCTTATATGGACTATGGGAGCTATATCTAAATCTGAATCGATTTCAACCAAATTCAATAGGGATCTTTACAGCTGCGAAATACTCTAAACTGCAAAATTTCAGAACGATCGGAGTGAAATTGCGACCTGTAGTCGACTAACAACTTTACATGGACAGACGGACAGACATGGTTAAATCGACTCAGCTAGTGATTCTGAGTCGATCGGTATACTTTAAGGTGGGTCTAGCTGTGTTATTTTCAGGTGTTACAAACATCTGCCGTGAAACAAACTTATAATACCCTGTACCACAGTGTGGTGTAGGGTATAACAATTCAGCAAAATCTGTTTTAGCTAAAATAAGTATATGGATTGATTATTGGAAGCAGAACAATGATAAGCCATCAAATGCATTAGATGATATTTCAGTTAGTGATGAGGACATGTTCCCAAGCGTTTTTACCCTTTTGCAGATACTGGCCACAATACCTGTGACAACAGCATCTGTTGAGCGAAGTTTCTCGACGTTAAGAAGAATAAAAACTTATCTCCGGAACAGAATGGAAGGAGAAAGGCTATCTTATCTGGCTTTGATGTCTATATACAAAGATGAAGTCAAAATCGATGAAATAATTGATATATTTCTTCCAAAAAATCAAAGATTACATTTTTAACTCTTACGTATTTTATTATAAAAAGTTTTACTGATCTCGTACTAAAGGACACATTTATATTTAGGAATAAAATTCGTATAAAAAACTAAGTATCTTAACTTCCATTACCTACACAATAAACGCAATTTTTTAATTGTTTATCTTTGTTATGGAAAAAAAGGTTGCCCCCCCCCGAACCAAAATCCTGGATACGTGAAATATTGATTCTTTAATAATGTTGAAGTGACAACAGCTGTTCTTCAACAGCAGCGCCCCTACCTACACTTTCAACAACGTGCAGCTGAAATGCATTGCTGCTAACGCCGTCATGGTGATGGTAACGCCGCCGTTTTTTAAGCCAGTTGTAAACTCACCCGCTTTCGGCATATTGCCAATCCACCAGGCTCACGGCCAAAATAAAATATTAAATTACATTAAAAATATAAACTTTGTGTTTTTTTTTTTTAAGTCCCGCCATCCTGGCGTGGATTTAAACATGGTCCTTCGAACCGGATCCGATCCAGTGACCCGGGAATTGTGTTGTGCGCGAAATACATATATATGTACATATATCGACAGTGCATAGCTTAAATTCTTGCCACTACGTGGAAAGTCAATTGTCTCCGTCGCTCCACCATTGATTTCATCACGTGAAACAAGGCTTCACGAGCCTGCGACGGATGACAAGATGACAACAGAATTTAAGCTTCCCGCAAATGCACTGCAGTCGAACCCAAAAAATGTCAACGGCCACAACAACAATTCTCATCACAAGGAACAGCAGCATCAATACCATCCAACAATAACAACAAATAGCTGAGTCATCCAGTTGGCATTGCACTCGTGCAAGGGGGGCGGTATGTTGAAGTGACAACAGCTGTTCTTCAACAGCAGCGCCCCTACCTACACTTTCAACAACGTGCAGCTGAAATGCATTGCTGCTAACGCCGTCATGGTGATGGTAACGCCGCCGTTTTTTAAGCCAGTTGTAAACTCACCCGCTTTCGGCATATTGCCAATCCACCAGGCTCACGGCCAAAATAAAATATTAAATTACATTAAAAATATAAACTTTGTGTTTTTTTTTTTTTTTTTTTTTTTTTTTTTTTTTTTTTTTTTTTTTTTTTTTTTTTTTTTTTTTTTAGAAGTTCAGTTTAAATTCAGTAATTCAGGTATAACTTAAAAATAGTAATTCAACAAGAAAAAACTTAAAACTAATGGTTGAAACGGAGTTCAACATTCCGGCCGCCTTGCATGGATGCAACCTTAGTATGTACAGGCTCCGGAGATTGCCCATCCGAATATGGTACTCTGCGCAATGGGTAGGGTAGACGACGTTTGTATCAAACCAGCTAGCAAAACCTTGGGCAAATGGTCGTTTGCCAGCAGTACCTCCACATCCGTGGGTTTGTAGTAATGCGGGTCCGCTAGTGCCTCCAGGTGGTCATAAATGTACTGCAGCTTAATCTCTGATGTTTCTGTTGGCATAACTATGTGGAATTGGGACTTCACCACGCCTATAATTTGGATTTTCGCCGATGGGTCGTGGTATGACTGGAGATTAAGGGTACAATATGTGTGGCCATCTCTTTTGGTGGTTCCTAGACCCAATCTGTCAACTAGTCGTTTGAGAATGATTGTCTGAGCCTCTCCCGAGTTCAATAACATCCGGACCTTCTCGGGGCCTTCCTCGGTCAGGGCTCGTGCCAGCACAGTTGGAGAAAACACATGAACCCGTGACCGGCGGCTCAGACGCTCACTTACTTTGGATTTTGATTGACGATTGCTGGAAGCAGAACTCGTTGCCACGGACGTACGACGTCGGGAGGATGTAGGGCGTCTGTTGGGCGATGGAGGAGCTGGTCTAGCGGCACGGGAGCGATTGGAAACAGGGGAAGGGGAACGACGAGAGTGATGTTCGTTGGAGGGCGGTACAGTGTTTGATGTTTTGGATGGTTTCGTACGTGATGGTTCATCCACGTGGATTAGGGTGTGATGGTTCCGATCACAAACAATGCACTTCTTACGGGAAGGACAGAAGTTCCTGGTATGAGCGGTGCATAAACAGTTGAAACAGAAACCCTTTTCCTTTATCACATCTCGTCGTTCCGCGACAGTCATTCTTTGAAAGGTTGGACAGGATTTCAAGAAATGTCTCTCATGGCAGACACGGCACTTTGGGGTTGAGCTGAAAGGTAAGACTTGTTAGATATGTGAACGGGTTTGGTGTGTGAGACTAACTGGCAGTGGGGAGGATACAAAGCTTGACTAATGGACGTATCAATGTGCCGTTTTGAGTGCGTATTTCAGCAACCCGGACATTGGAATCTTTTCCCTTGAATACCTTTATAACCCTACCAAGACACCATTCACTAGGTGGAAGATTATCTTCTTTTACAATCACAAAATCGTTTTCATTTAGATTTTGTTGAACAGATTTCCATTTATATCGCCGCTGCAATTCGCACACATACTCGTTTTTCCAGCGCTTAGCGAAGTGAATCTGAAGAGTTTTCAGTCGTTGCCAGCGGTTAACTAATGATAAATTGTCTGAGTATTCTTCGGGAATGGCAATCATCGCGGCACCTCTTAGTAGATGACCTGGAGTTAGCGGAGTTAATACAGTGGGGTCCTCACTGATGGGAGACAACGGCCTGGAGTTCAATATGCTCTCGATTCGAATTAGCAACGTAGAAAACTCTTCAAATGTAAACTTTACGTTGGAAGCAACTTTTCGCAAGTGGATTTTCATGCTTTTCACTGCCGCCTCCCACAAACCACCCATGTGGGGAGCATGTGGCGGAATGAAATGCCACGAGAACCCATGTAAGCTATATTTGTCGACAATGAATTTTTCCGCGGATTTCAAAAATTTCCGATATTCTTGCACCAGTGATCGGCTGGCGCCAACAAAGTTGGTTCCATTGTCAGAAAAGACTTTATTTGGAAAACCTCTTCTTCCCACAAAGCGGTTGAAGGCAGCCAGGAAAGCTTCGGTGGTGAGATCAGAACAGACTTCCAAATGTACAGCTCGGGTAGATAGGCAAACGAAAACGGCGGCATATCCTTTCTGCAGGCTAGCATTTCGAAGCCGAGACGTTTTTAAATTGAAAGGACCCGCGAAGTCCAGTCCGGTATGTGTGAAAGGCAACGAAAAGGTGCATCTTTCTGAAGGTAAGGCAGCCATAATCTGATTACGTACACGATTTTTGTAGATAACACAAGTCCTGCAAGCTCGGATACAGTGTCGTACAGCATTTTTCAAGCGTATGACATAGAACTCTTGTCGGATGGCACGTAGCATAACCTGATGTTCGGCATGTAGCAACATATTGTGGGTGAACTGAATGAACAGGGAACAGAATCGAGAACTTTCGGGTAGTATAATTGGATGCCTTTCGTTGTAACTCGAGTCAGAGTTTGCTAACCGTCCGTTGACTCTGAGTAACTTATTTCCATCCATGAAGGGGTTTAGCGTGAGCAACTTACTTTTCTTAGAAATGGCTTGGTTGCTTTCTAGGGCTCGGTATTCCAAGTTGTAGTAGGTCTGTTGTGCGAGCCTTATTAAATGGGATTTGGCAATAGAAATTTCCTGAGCCGAGATAGTTTCATTTTGGACTTCCGGACAAACTCGTTTTTGGCATTTTCGAATAAATCGAAACATGTAACAGAGCACCCGTAAAGCACGACCGAATGAGGAGAAGCGTTCTAGAAAATCTTCAAATTGAATCTGCGTCTGACAAACAACTATCTTTTTCTCGAGCGAAATCCACGCCATCCTGGCGTGGATTTAAACATGGTCCTTCGAACCAAAGATCCGATCCAGTGACCCGGGAATTGTGTTGTGCGCGAAATACATATATATGTACATATATCGACAGTGCATAGCTTAAATTCTTGCCACTACGTGGAAAGTCAATTGTCTCCGTCGCTCCACCATTGATTTCATCACGTGAAACAAGGCTTCACGAGCCTGCGACGGATGACAAGATGACAACAGAATTTAAGCTTCCCGCAAATGCACTGCAGTCGAACCCAAAAAATGTCAACGGCCACAACAACAATTCTCATCACAAGGAACAGCAGCATCAATACCATCCAACAATAACAACAAATAGCTGAGTCATCCAGTTGGCATTGCACTCGTGCAAGGGGGGCGGTATGTTGAAGTGACAACAGCTGTTCTTCAACAGCAGCGCCCCTACCTACACTTTCAACAACGTGCAGCTGAAATGCATTGCTGCTAACGCCGTCATGGTGATGGTAACGCCGCCGTTTTTTAAGCCAGTTGTAAACTCACCCGCTTTCGGCATATTGCCAATCCACCAGGCTCACGGCCAAAATAAAATATTAAATTACATTAAAAATATAAACTTTGTGTTTTTTTTTTTTAAGTCCCGCCATCCTGGCGTGGATTTAAACAAATAACGTCTATACTACTTACTCGAATCTTCCGAAATTCCACACGTAGTATTAGTTTATTAGTAGCTTACACCTCAAGAAAAATGGGCGAAGTTTCCACGCCTCACACACAAATGGACTATTTTGTACCAAAGTTAACAGTTTATAACTTTAACACCAGTACATAAAAATACTTGAAATTTTGTACAGTGTAATGCTTTAATGGTACTACATTCCGATAAAAAATTGGCAATTTTGTACGGCCCCTTTTAGTACTTCCCACACAAATGGACCATTTTGTACCAAAAGTTAACAGTTTATAACTTTAACACCAGTACATAAAAATACTTGAAATTTTGTACAGTGTAATGTTTCTATAGTGTCTACATTCCGGTAAAAATTTGGCATTATTGTACGGCTCCTTTTGGTACCTCCCACACAAATGGACCATTTTGTACCAAAAGTTAACAGATTATAACATTAATACCAGGACATAAAAATACTTGAAATTTTGTACAGTGTAATGTTTTTATAGTGCTTACATTCTGGTAAACATTTGGCATTATTTTACGGGCCCTTTTGGTACCTCCCACATAAATGAACCATTTTGTACCAAAAGTTAACAGCTTATAACTTTATTACCAGTACATAAAATTATTTGAAATTTTGTACAGTGTAATGTTTTTATAGTGTCTACATTCTGTTAAGAAATGGGCATTATTGTACTGCCCTTTTGGAACCTCCCACACAAATGGACCATTCTGCATAAAAAGTTAACAACAACTTTAATACCAGTGCATACACATACTTGAAATTTCGTAGAGTATAATGTTTTTTATAGTACCTACAGTTCAGTGAAAAATGGTCATCATTGACACGCCTCTTTTGATACCTCCCGCACGTTCTGAGATCTCGGACACCAAAAAAAAATTTTTCGTTATGTTATCAATTGGTCATAAGTTAACTATCTAATGTGTCTATTGCCCCTTAAATACAAGGGTACCAAGCTCCAATAAAACATATACAGTTGATCCCCTGATCTGTTGACACAAACAAAAACTAGTAATTATAAATAATTAAAAAAGTTTAAAATTGCATCTTTGGCTATTATTACATTCTTTTGTAATTATTTTTTTTTTTGCATAATAAAATTTAATTGTTTTCCGCTAAACAAAACATTAACTTATTGGAATAAATTAAAGTCCGCCAATGTCTTTAAATTGCCATTTAATATCTCGAAATGTACAAAATTGTACAACAGTCATTGTCAAGGCATTTGTGTATTTCTATTGCAATTACAAATATACGATGAGTAAATATACATATGTACATACATACGAGTATACTCGTACATCTCTATTGTCAGAATATCTTAATGATACTAATTGATTTGTATAGAACAATTTAATATAATTTACAGACCTATGTACAATACATAGATTCATATTTACGTTGATTAGAGTCAATAAATTGAACCAAGGTTAATTTGTAATATGCATATATACTCGTACATATATGCATATGTATGTCTCAGCTATTTCTATTATTTTGAGTTATTTATCTTACTTGTTATTCCATAAAGTACTTATCAAAAAATGGGGAGAGAAGGAATATTCTCTATCACTGGGTTCTATCTTGTACACCCAGTTAAATCGATATTATACACTATGGGGGTATCCCTTTTCTTTTTAGGCATAGCAAACAAATGAAGGAATTAAGAACTACTAAAGCAAAAAACTACAAAACCAACAATTTATACACATATGGCCCCCTATATTTATGTCCACATTTGTATACCCTACAATGTCCTTTGTGCATTTCTCTGTAACACTCAAAAGAAGATGTGATAGACCCATGGTTTATTATACCGATCAACTTAGAATCACTTTCTGAATCGAGTTAGCTGTGTCCGTCTGCCTGTGTTTGCATGTATTCTTGTAATCAAAGTACAGGTCGCAATTATTGTCTGATCGCGATGAAATTTGGCACATATAACGTTTATGGCCTAAGGACGAACCTTATTGAAATCTGTTCAGATTTAGATATAGACTCCATATATAGCGCGATCCATTTCGAGGTTCCCTCGAAATTGAATGGGGAGTGTTTATTATCATTTGAAAGAACATTCTTTGGCATTTATTTTTTGAATAATATGTCTATCAAATGTTGGCCGTGGCTACGTCTTAGATGGTCCATCCGTTGAGTCCAATTTTCGATGACTCGTTCGAGCATTTCGACTGGCGAATGACACGCGTGGTGTTTTGTTCCAAGCCCTGAATCGAAGCAGGTTTGTCCGCATAAACTTTAGAATTTACATATCCCTTCAGGAAAAAGTCTAACCGGGTGATATCACACGATCTTGTTGGCCAATCGAGCGGTTAAAAACGTGAAATTATCTGCTCACCGAAGTGTGATCCTAACGAGAGCTAAAATATTGCTCATGGGTGTCAAGGTCGAGGGTCGACTGGAAAGTGTTTTATTTTGGATTTACAAAAAATGGACTTAGCGCAATTGGTGAACGATTATTTTGATAATAAAACTGAATAATTTGTAAACGTTGTTCAGGCGTAAGTCTTTCCATGATGAAATGCCAAACAATACTTAACACAAATAACATGACAGCATGACACGACTCGTACGTGATCTGTCAAAAATAGGCTATTGAAAAAAGTATCTCTACTAGGGTGTTCTACCCTATATATGTACATGTTCCTTTCGATGTGGCATCAAAGTGTTATAGAAGTTGTATTTTATATCCGATCATTAGGAAATTCAACAGAAAGAGGCTTCTTATTATATGAATAAACATTGGCAAATTGGGGAAAATTCGTAATATGAGTTTGAAAGTAATCGTTCCAGATTTAGATCAAGTATATATGAGTGCTTATTTTGCTTTATCCAGTAGGGTGGTGTAGGGTGTCATATAGTACGCTACGGCCATCGTTAGTCTTACATTACTAGTTCCATATGGGAATGTTTTTAAATGATTTTTTAGGGTGAAATTGAGTACCAATAAGTACCAAGCAGTAAATAAATTAACTGTCACCCTAATGTGCATACTCGCACTTGTATACATTCGAGTTACAATACAAATCGTATCTCAGACGACTTTTTTTTGGTTAATACATTGGTGTTGTTAATTTTAATTTGCATTGTTTTATTTTATTTCTTTTCAGGTTTGTTTGTCCGCTGCTGCTGCTGACGCTGCTGTTTCGACCGCGGCGGCTTTCGCCGTTGACTTTAAGAATGAAACAGAACAAACGTCACCAGAAACCGGTTGAATCAACAAAAAAATACGTATTAAAAATTAATTTAAAATTATATGGTAGTCTCAACGGATACATATGTATGTACATATATACATATGTTCAAACGTACATATGTATATCGACGAATCGTAGATACTGCTAGATGATATGGTCAGTCATACCGACATCTGAACAAGTGGAAAATAATACAGTAAGTCCAGTCAGATCGCAGCTATTCCAGATAATACATACATACATACTTATGCAAGTAGGTATGTATGTACGGCAGTAAGACTGCAGCACACTACTTCAAGCAGAAGTGAAATGAAACGACGCGTCGCGTCGCTTCTCTACGTTTACCGAAAGAATTGGTTGATCGGTTTGTTCTTTCCACTTTTCATAAATCCACAGCAGTGATGATTTATCAAATGTGCGAGTGTTACTGCCCCTCGATCACAATTATGAAATTGTCTTGGTCAGTTCCTCATCGTCAGACTGACGGACGACCAACATTTTTGGCATTTACTCACTCGTCTGTTTTGTCCGTCCGTCTGTCTGTTTTGTTGTTTACTCAGTGCATATGACGCCACCGCCTCTGACAGTTGTGATTTAAATTCTCATGTTTTTTTATCATTGTTTTTGTTAAAGTGTATATGCATACATACACACATATGTACAAACATACATACCGACATAATAATCACGACAGTCACGACAATCTTGCTAACGATGTATGTGCGTATTATACTAGATTACAGTGTAATACGTACTATTGTACGTATTACACTAATTTAGGATAACAATATTGATCAAACAAAATTTGAATGTTAAGCAAACACAAATCCATTTGCGTGGTAGTGAAGTTATTTTCGCAAACTTTTGAAATTGAGCATACATAAAATGTGAATAGAAATCGACAAATTATGTTTTAACAATACCGAATTTCAGGTGAAAAGCAAATAGATAATATTTAAATTTAATTTTCTCAACGAATATTTGAATTATAATTAAAGCAAAGAAAATGCAATAGATTAACGCAAACATCATTTCTAAATATACGAGTACGTACAAAATATTTCTCAATAATGTCTATCTTAAATGCTTTGTTTCGCTAATTCCAGGACATTTTAATAAAGTTTAATTATTACCACATTTCAAGAAATTGAGATAATTTTCCTAAACATCCCTTAAGTAACAACAATATGCAAATTCACGCTAACCTCCAAATCTACTTCCATTTTTTGTAACGACCACAACGGCACTTTCGCCACGAATATTGCATTCCTCAAACTTATTTAGGTAAATATTAATATGTACTTACTTTCAAAGTACTCTCAAATATAGCGTGATCCATTTCGAGGTTACCTACTTTTTTAATGAAAAAAAACACAGAAAATTCAAATTGAATGGGGAATGTTTATTATCATTTGAAAGAACATTCTTTGGCATTTATTTTTTGAAGATTATGTCTGTCAAATGTTGGCCGCGGCTACGTCTGAAATGGTCCGTCCGTTGAGTCCAATTTTCGATGACTCGTTCGAGCATTTCGACTGGTAACTGACAGGCGTGATGTTTTGCTCCAAGGTCTGAATCGAAGCGGGTTTGTCCGCATAAACTTTAGACTTTAAATATCCCCACAGGAAAAAGTCTAACGGTGTGATATCACACGATCTTGGTGGCCAATCGACCGGCCCAAAACGTGAAATTATCTGCTCACCGAAGTGTTCTCTCAATAAATCCATTTATTGATGCGATGTCGCCGATATCACGAGCTTCAATTTCAGGCATCAAATAGTCGGTTATCATGGCATCAAATAGTCGGTTATCACGGTCGCCATTGACGGTTACGTTCTCACCGGCATCATTTATGAAGAAATATGGACCGATCATTCCACCGGCCCACAAACCTCACCAAACCGTTGTTTTTTCTGGATGAAGTGGCAGCTCTTGAATCTCTTCAGGTTGCTATTCGTCCCAAATGCGGCAATTTTGCTTGTTTTCATACCCATTGAGCCAGAAATGGGCCTCATCGCTGAACAAAATTTGGCTCGAAAACGTCGGATTTTCTTGGAACTTTTCAAGAGCCTATAGGACGAAGCGATGTCGCTTGGGAAGGTCGGGCGGCTTCAGTTCTTGCACAAGCTGTATGTTGTATGCTTTCAATTTAAGATCTCGACGTAAAATGCGCCAAGTCGTTTCATACGTCAGTCCGAGTTGCTGCGGTCTAGTTGCTGTGTACACTCTCAGCTACAGCCGCTGCATTTTCTTCACTGCGTGCTGGACGTGGTCTATTCAGTCGAATATTATCCAATAATGAATGCTGGGTCTCAATATGGGTGATGGTGGCGAATAGTACGCTCGGTAGGCCGATTATGTTGACCATAAGTTGAGCGAAGTGCACGAAACACATTCCTCACAGAACGTGAATTTTCGTTGAACGATTTGTAAACGTTGTTCAGGCGTAAGTCTTTCCATGATGAAATGCCAAACAATACATAACAAAAATAACATGACATCATGACACGACTCACACGTGATCTGTCAAAAAAGCAATTAAAAAAGTATCTCTACTTGGATCACCCGTTAGTTGTTATTATTGAGGGTTATTATTTATTTATTTATTTATTTATTTGAATTACAATACAAAGTAAATTTATATTCTAATTTTTAAGGTCCAGGGAAAGGCCGGGTTACAAAGACCATATGGCTAAATGTTTGCAGCGACAGACCGGAGCCTCTGGTGGGAATCGAACCCACGACCCCCAAACTCATAGGCACTCATAGGCACATATTGAGGGTTATATGAAAATATTGCATTCAGAACGCCAACGGGATTAATATTAGTAAAAAAATTTGAACGACTGTAATGTCCGCAACACAGGAGTTGCCCATATGTCATCCCAATTCAGGCAGGAGAATGGACCCTCCTCCAAACTAGTAAAGATTAGTTTTGTGTTGGGAGATTTTGGATTGAACAGCCCAGAGACCAGGCTTAAATCCCATAGGGAAACTTTGGGATGCAGTCAAGAATAAAATCAGACTAAACATACAAAATATGGGTGACCGCACCCGAAGCTTGGTTTGCCATACACAAAACAAAATGCCAAGAACTCGTGGAAAGTATCGGTCGCATGGGCAAATCAGTCATTTTTTTTAAATATATGTGGATTTCATGTCAAGGGCGTGACTTTTTATCTTCTGGTCGGGATGAAACTTGCACAAAGTTTAGTACCTTTTTGGTACCTCCCGCGCAAAAGAGCCAAATCATACCAAAATTTAATTGAATGAAACAACGTTAATACCAGTGCACATAATCCTTTAAAATTCTATATATTGCAATGTCCTCGAAGTATATACGGTTCAGCGCAAAATAGGCGTATTTGTTAAATCCCTTCTGGTACCGCCCACACAAATTTGACACACAAATTTCGAACACAACATTCCCATAACATGTGGCCCTAATGCCATTCCATTGATTCCCAAATCACTGGATGCTTTGCTAAACATTCAAACGTACAAAAACAACTACATTCATACATACCATTCCTATTAAAATGTAATCAAATAATTAAATATGCATATATGTATGTACATATGTATGTAATTTATAAAGATGTATGTGTGAGCCTATGCATATTCCAGCAATGTTTTGCAAATAGTCTCTGTGTTTATGTTTAAATATGTATCTGTCATTTTCATTTCAATTCCGTTTCATTTGATTCTGATTTTGATATTCAATGTTTGTTTCCAAGGAATTCCCAGGGTAATCCATTTAGAAATAATACACAGCGACGACGACAACAACTTTGTTGCAAATGTGGCACATTTTCTCTTTCTTTTTTTTTGCTGATCAATTTATTCTTGTGTATGTATAAAGTTTTATGTTTTCTTTATTTATACTTAAACATACATAAGTATATATGTATATATACGAAGCATTGCAGAAGTGAGGCATAATACGCAAAAATAAGCATGAAATCGGTTAGAAACATTCTTTGGATAATTTAATCAATCTTTGATAAACTAACTGTACGAAACAAGAAAGAAAGAGATGCAGTCGATTAAAGTGACGTAAAGTGACTCACGAATACCCTCACTTTTGGGAAAATTTTATATGGTAGTTGGTTATTTGTGTGGCAGTTGGCAGAACGGTGGAACATTTTTGGTCATTCTTTGTTAGACTTTTGTCATTGGAAAATTAGTGTAAAATACCACAATACCTTTATTTCAGAGTATGTTAAGTACACTTTGCACGTTCTTTTGGGGACATTGCATTTTTAAAAAAAAAATTCCTTCGACTCTACCAAGAAGATATTCGCATAGTATGGATTGTATGGAGAGAATTCCTGTGCTGGTACAATTTCATTTTTGTAAAATTGTATAGTGGTACACTTTGCCAGATTTGGGTACAATATAACCTCTAAATTTGTATCAAATATTCCTATCGTTACTAAAATCACAGCCAAACACGTTACCAAAATAGGCAGCCAATAAATATTATGGTCAGTACGCTGTAACTAGTGACTGACGATTCCCAATAATAGTTCGTAGTATATGAAAACAAATCAGCTGACTTCCTACGATACTATATGAAAACAAATCAGCTGACTTCCTACAATACTATTGTAATAATTCATATTTTTTAAGATCAATAATTTCAAATGCTGTTTTTCTTCGATGGCAAACGATTATGTTGTATACACCATCATGTATAACATACTTGTTTCTATAATAATATAGAAACAAAATGGCCTTGAAGCCGGGAGAGTATCCTAGTTTTGCAAGAAAATTAGATAAAATGTAAAAATAATTGTGTTTGTATGATTTTTTAAAAGTTAGCATGACAAATGGATATATTTTTGATTTTATAGCGAAAAACGAAATAGCCGATCTTACAAGTAGAAAAAATACGTTTGGAACTTTTAACAAAAATTTAATCGTTTTTTGAATATTTTTTCCTTTGGTACAATTTACTTCAATTTGGTACATTTTTGTTGACGTCGTGGTACAATTCGATTTTTTTTTAATTCCATCAGTGATTCGCATAGTTCTGATTGAGAGAGAGACTTCCCGCAAGCAGAGGCTGTTGTGGATTTTTGGCTCATTGCTTTATCTTTGGCTCTCGTATTGAAATGAGTTGTTGTTAAACCCTCTCCTAGTGAAGTAGTCAATTATAGTCGATGTTTGTATGTACTATACTCGCACACCTCTTGTCGTTTTACTCTCGTGCCGTTTGGAACTCTCCTTCACTGAGCTATCGTTATTATTGCAATCAGTGTTGGCGTTTGTGGGGTTTTCTACCAAAATTGGTAGATTTGTTTAGTTTGGTAGAATGGAAGAATCAATGTAAATTTGGTAGATTTAAGTCTCGTCGAAACAGAATGAACAAGTAAAATAATAATGCAAATCTTAAATAACTAAATAATTTAACCAGAAAGGAAAGTAAAAGTCGGGCGGAGACGACTGCACCACATTGTTCGACCGGAATAAAAAACATATTATGATTCTAAATCTCAAATTTAAACTCGCAAAGTTCAACCTTACATTCTCTACCTAATTTCATAACAAATGCTAAATAAAGCTTCCAATCACTTTAATACCGTATAGGACGGAACGTATGTATGGCGGCTATATACAAATCTGAGCCGATTTTCTTCAAACTTGTCAGTGTTCGATTCTGTAGGAAGAAACTTATGTGCCACATTTCATAATTATCGGATGTTAAATAAAGTTTCTATAGCACTTTGGTGCAATATATATATATATATATATATATATTGGAGGGGATCATAACAGTCGAATGTTAAATAAAGTATCTATATAGGAAGGATCGTATATATGGGGACTATATTTTATTCAGAACCGATTTTTTCAAAATTGACAATGTTCATTCCTGGTTCAATGAACTCTTTTTTGCTAAATCTAGTAATGATCAAAGTTAAACACTACTTCTATCTCGATTTTTCAAATGTCAACACCGTTCGTCCTCGATGCGAAAAGTTGTCTGTGCCAAAATTAATCCGGATTTTTGTCCAGAATTTCGACCTGTGCATTGATTACAAGGTTTACATGAACAGCGGATGGATGGGCAGACATTGCTAGATCGAATCTGCTGGGGAGTCATCCGTATATTTTAAGGTGGAATTTTAATGTGTTACACAGTTCTGGACCAAAATGAACTTATAATACCCTGTACCACAAAGTGCATAAGAAACTTTGTTTTTAGATTTTTTTGTGTTTTGATGATAACTAAAAGGAACAAGACGAGAAAAAAATTAACTAAAATAATTTATGCATAAGTTTTTCGTAAAATAAAAAATTGAAGATTTGCAACGATTATGGTAGAAAAAAATTATTGTAGTGGCAACACTGATTGTAATTCGTTTTTAAGTATGTCATTAGAAGGGACTTTGTAGCATGGCATCACCCTTGTCGACAAACCCGGCATTATTCTGCTTCGTGCGCAAAAACATAGTGTAATATCAAGATCCTGGGTTGCGGACGTTACATTCGTACGCATTTAGTTTTACCTATGCTCATCCCGTTGGCGTTCTGAATGCAGTATTTTCATATAACCTTCACGAACAACAATTATTTATTTATTTTTAAAATTCAGTTCAGTAATATGAAGCCTACAAGGCCAATAAATTATATTACATATTTCAATAAACCTGAGTAATAAAATAAGCCTACATTAAGTAAACCTACATTATTTCAGAGTTTTTTGAAATGACATTTAAATATTTACCCAAATACTTTTGATGAATGCGATACTCCCGGCGAAAGTGCCGTTGCGGACGTTACAAAAAATGGAAGTAGGTTTCCAGGCTAACGTGAATTTGCATAATTTTTAGTTAAGTTTGCATAGTAAACAGAAAAATCGAAATACATTAAAGAAAGAGGAATATTTAAGGATATTGAAATAGCTCTTATTATAATAAAACACTTTTTGGTTCATCCAAAAACTAGAATTTCGGCTGTTGCGGAATTACACAACAACTGCACCACGTTAAAACGACAATATTCTGCGGAAATTTGTATATAATGTTATAATTTATATTTTATAGAACCCGCTGAACGTGTCATTTCAATGGTGAGATCATTAGAAAGTACCGCAAAGTAATGATATCATTAAACACCTGGCATTTTTTTTACATTTTTGGTATACAGATTTTTGAATTTTCCCATACGTCGAAACAAATTATTTGTTGTAAATTTTTTGGAATTTAAAAATAAATTTAGATTTGGGCTACTCTTTATTTGCCTCTGAAAAAATTTGAAACGGAAATAATATATATCATTGGTTTCAAATGTCCAACTACATCACGTAAATATAGAAATACATGTTTAAAATATTCCATTAATAGACAATTTCCATTAATTACAATTTAATGTCAAAATAAATCAACGCTACGTTGTTGGAATTACAAAACGAGATGGGACAAGACGAAGAACATTACATTACAAAGTATGCTATGTCTACGTAGCATTTTTCGGGGGACATTGTCTTTTAAAATTCTAAATATTCCAAGTTATATCCAGTCAAAATTTGGTGCTTAAAGGTCAACTCAATTAAAAGTTATTCTCAAAACAGTACAGGCCATTCCATTGAAATTAAAAAACAATACAAAACTTTCATAGCCTCTCCTGAAAAACTACCTTTTTCGACTTAACATGTTTTGGAATGAAGGTATCGATATAGAATAGAGAATTTAATTATATTCATAACCGCTAAACAAAATTATCTAGCGTTAGAGCTAAAACAAACTTTAAATTATTTGTAAATTATTCAGTCAGAATTTATTTTTGGTTTGAGACCATATGTTCCATTTACTTTCTATCTATTCCAAAAAAGTAATAGAAACAAATACAAAAATTGGTAGAGAGTTTTAATTGCTTGGTAGAATTGACTGCAGTTTCGATAGACACCACTCTATCATCTTCAGAATTCAGTAGCAATAGTGTATGTATTTAACTTAAATCAGCTGAAATACTTATGGAAGCAGTAAATCGAATTTAACAAGAACTGCTAACCAAACCTGTATTTTGCCGAACTAAGTCAACATACTAAAACTCTCATACCAATACATTTTTGTTTTTTGCTTGGGTGTTTGTTAAATTCAATTTACTGCTTCCATAAGTATTTCAGCTGATTTAAGTTAAAGACATACACTATTGCTACTGAATTCTGAAGATGATAGAGTGTTTAGCCACAGTAGGTCATATTGAAACAAAAAAAATTAACTAAAAATTATACTGTGGACATTTGCGCAAAATTGTTTATACATATCGCCGTTTTTTGGTAAAACCGGAATTTGTTTATCCACGGTAGGCTTTTTTCCTAATGATGACAACTTTGTGATTACCTTTTGTGTTATTATTGTCTGTAGGGCTTTACATACATATGTATATACGTTTGTGATCGAGGGAGGTATAATCTGAAATGTATTTATGAACATTTTGTGGAAATTAAATCTTCGAATTGCTATTGATGTTTTCGAATTTCAAATGGAATCATCGATTTTCAATTGACATTTTTCGAATAACAATTGGAAATGATGTAGATCTCGGATTTTTGGCAATTTTTCACCCATTTGGAAATTGAAAAGTTTTTTAGTTAATGTGAAGTACAATCGATACAATTAAGTTCTAAATAAAACGTCATTCAAATGGGCTCCACGACCTCTTCTGCAGGAACGAATTCGAAGAACCCAATTTTCGAGCACTTTTCCCACTAAATCAAGTCGTATGTCACGAATGGCACATTCAATACTGACTTGTAAAGCTTGAAGAGAGTCTGGTTAATTTCGAAAGACCAATGACTTTAAATAACCCCACAAGAAATAGTCTAATGGTGTTATATCACAACTTCTTGGGGGCCATTCAAAATCACAATTTCTTGAAATAATCGAATCTCCAAACTTTTCTCGCAACAATTCAATTGTTTCATTTGCTGTGTGGCACGTAGCCACTATCGGTCAATGCCAAAAAGATAGTTCTTAACGAGAGCTAAAATATTGCTTTTGGGTGTCGAGGTCGTAGGTCGACTAGAAAGTGTTTTTTTGGATTTAAAAAAAAATGGACTTAGCATAATTTTCAAATGTGAACGGAAAGTTTATTTTTGCTCTATCTCCTTAACGGCTTACGTCGATCGGGAATCGGTCAATGGCAAAAAGATAGCTCCTAACGAGACCTAAAATATTGCTCATGGGTGTCAAAGTCGTAGTTCGACTGGAAAGTGTTTTTTTATTTAAAAAAAAAATGGACTTAGCGCACGAATAGTTGCAATTGGAAAACGATTATTTCGATAATAAAACTGAATAGTTTGTAAACGTTGTTCTTACGTATATCTCTCCATGATGACATTGTAAACACTACTGAATACAATGAAACACAAATGACAGATCATGACATATTACAAATGGCCGAAACGTCACTTCAAAATCATATCATCCTCATTGGAAAACACAAAAGAAGAAGGTAAATCAAAAAAATTTAAAATGTAATCAGTAGCGGCCGCCGGCGAAATGCACTTGCAGTTACCTTTAAAATATGCCTTATTTCTTTGATTTCCGCCCACGCGTTTTCTCACTACACCATTTTCAATGCTTCACAATTTTACCAATTTTCAATTTGTCATGACTTTTGAATAAAAATTTCGGTTTGTTTTTTTTAATTACGTGTAAAATATTTTTAACAGTAGAATATGTCTAGCGAAAATCGTAAAAATCGGAGTCGTCGTCGTATTTTTTACGAAAATCGTTCGGTTTGATATGGAATGAACGATATGTATATTTGTTTCGATCACTTTAAAAATATCAGTAAAGCTGGGGAGTACATATATGTAAACGTTTTCAATCCTATCTTTTCTTTTCATGAAATTATTATTTTTTTACGAATATAAATTCATTTTTCCATTATCACACTGAAAAAAAATTTATCATAAAATTAAAGAAATGCTCCAAAGACGTCCTTTGTCTTCAAAATAAGTACATTTTGTACTTTAAATTAAGAAAATTTACTTAAAATTAAGTAAATTACTTAATATTATTGAAATTATCTATATTTTAAGTACAAAATGTACTTATTTTAAAAACTAATGACGTCGTTGGAGCCATTCTTTAATTTTATGACAATATTTTTTCAGTGCACCCTTCTTTGCTCGTCATTGGGATGCCACAGACATGGACCACAAGTATCGTAAAAATCAACAGCGAATCGAAAAATAAATAAGAGAAATACAATTACTAAAGCATTAAAATATCACAGAGATTGCAGTTCAAATTTAAGTGAAGAGTTTGTTTACAACAATAAGCGACCTACGAAAAACGGGTTTAGAGGTATGAAACATGCATATTAAAGATTGGCGTCCTTGATCTTTTAAATAAATAAGTTTTGTGTTTAAAATTAAGAAATTTTACTTAATATTATTGAAATTATCAATATTTTAAGTACAAAATGTACTCATTTTAAAGACTAAGGACGTCTTTGGAGCCATTTTTTAAAATTTGTGACAAAATTTTGTCAGTGTTCATATGTATGTACTTATACATACATACATACGTGATCTTTTTAATATAACATCTGAATTCTTCGTAACAAATATTAACAGAACCTTCATTCCTTTTTATAAAAAAAAATAGTTTTGCTCGCCTAATTATATAAGTTATAACTTTTTTTAAATTTGCATTTGTAAATTAATTAAAACACATCTTTGAAACTTTCTTTTCGACGCTTATCATCAAGCAATATCTGTTCGCTTATCAAGCAATAACTTTTGATAAAATCAAACGATTTTAAAATTCAAAGTACAAAGTGTTGGCCATTGAAAACTACGCAAACCCATAACATTTTCGGGGTGGGCGGTGGCTCATTAAAGTGCCCGGTGCGTATGCGTAATCTACATTTGCTATCACTTAGCGTGAATTTACAATTGGCCCGCGCTGGCTGCCAAACCACTGGAAACGTAAATTACCCCTATGCGTATGCGCAACACGAATGTTTGACAGAACTGTCGTGTTACATATACATACACACATGCATACATATACTAGTAGAGCACACATAAATGAAAATTTATGATTGGCATAAGTGTTATTTATTGTTCTTTTTTAGTTAACCTTATTAGCAATGAATATTTCACGTACATATGGACATATATATTTATTTAAAATATTTACATATGTATGCATATAAATGGTCAAAAAACCAACATTTTTCTTTATCGTTCCCATATATTGTACGAGTATACATGTATGTACGTATATTATATACACGGGGCAAAATCGCCTTTTTTGATATGTTTGAATCGAAAGAAAATATAATTGGAACACACATTTTTAAATACTATATATTTCTGAGCAAATAAATTTTATTTGAAAATCAATAAAATATATTTGGAACGCATATATTAATATATTACAACAAAATATATTTGCAAACTAAATTTCTCAAATAAAATATGTGTTTAAATACAAATAAACTTTTTGTTAGGAATTTCTCAAAATATATTATATTTAAAAAAGATTTTCACGAATATTGCTGACTTTTTCGAATTTAATTTTTAATTTTTTCTTGGTTCCCAATTGTACCTCCCAGTTATGATACCATATGCAGCATTGACTTCTGTTTCAAATCAATCATTTCAAATTTCTATGTATTCCATCATTAGTTGTCAATCCACCCAAAAATTTATTTTGATCTAAGATTATAGAATTTCAATTATTATTTATTATTTTTACGAACATTAAAAATTTCTAAAAAAATTAGTTTGAATTACTGAACAATATTGTTATATTTACAATTTAGGTATTTTCTGAATACTTAAATGCAAATTTTTTATTTGTTTCGGAAAAAAGTCCCAAATTAAAACAAATTGGGAGTAAACTAATATTTGTTTAGAACAACATCTTCCCAAATATATAACCTTTGTGTGTACCAAATATTATATGTTTAGAGTGTACCCTAAACATATATATGTTTCAAGCCGAATATGTTTGGGACAATATACTACAGAAGCTATTTTTTTTCAGCGTGTATATACATTTTGCGCCAACCTACCCGAATATTTATACTGTTGATGTTATCGTATGACTGGTGGCTATTGCGATTGAGGAAGAGAGAGAGAAAGAGAAGAAGCACTAATAATTGTACTTGGTGGTAGTACCTATTATTGTCATGTGTGGGCATGCCTGTGTATTTGTGCACGTTGTGCTGCACTCTTACAAGTTGCTGTGATGTTTTCATTTTGTTTTGCTTTCTATATAGCGATGTTCTCTCTTCTCACGTCTCTCTATCTCTCGCTCTCTGCTTATGGGCCTAAATTCTAATACGGATAAAGTATAAATGTTTGTTTATATGCGATTATATTTATATACATACATATTTCTCTTTTTGTGCTCTGATGTATTGTGTTGAGTGGATGGATGGATGGACGGATGAAAAAAATAAAACATAAGAAGTCTGTATAACAGCTGAGAAGGCTTATTAGTGCATACATATAAAGTAATAGCCCAAAGGCAAATGCATACATAAGAGGTTTCCAGACCAAAATTTCTTTTTAAAAATTCCAAAAAAATCTATTTTTTTAGTGTAATATTCGTTTATAAATGGAGCACAATTTCAGCCTGCCTGGACAGACTACGCGGTAAAATGTGGGGCACATGAAGGATGGTTCAAATACAAGTTATTTTTTAAAAATTAAAAAAGAATCAAAAATCTAATTTTATGGGAAAGAGCAAACATTCCCATTACAATGTGGAACACAACGAACATAACGAAGTTCTGGCAGCGGATTCTGATAGAGGGATTAAAAAAGAATATATGGGCATTTCTCCAATGTCGAATGCGACATTCGTACGCATTCAAAGTAAACAAAAATATTTTGGCCAATTGTTCGTTTTCAAGATAATTACAAAAAAACAAGGCATTCGCATGCGACAAAAACAAAAGTTGCATTTAAAGCAAACAAATCAAACACTGATTTCAGCGAACCCTGAAGGAATATTTTGATGCGACTAATTTTAAAATGTTATGCATTGATTCAAAAATATTAAGCAGTTTTTTTTATTTAATTTTAATCAAATTCGCGCACGTGACATTTTATTCCATCATTCTATTTATGTTTATTTTTTTTACTTTTTATGTACATAATTAGACATCCAAAGGTTGATTATTAATGATTTTTAATATATTCAACAAAAGCTATTTTTCTCATATTCTTTAAATATAAATCGAGATTTAAAAGAAAGTTTATTAATCAAAGCATAGCATGCAATACAAATGTTTAAAACATAAATTTTGCAACATTTCGGCTCTGCACCCGAATACTTTTTTCTTTATTCCTGAATATAATCTCATTTTGGCTCGATACACTTTTCCATCGATTTTTAATAGCTTCAATACCCTGTTTATAGTAAGAACTGTCTAGCTCCTGAAAATAGCCATCAATCGCAACCACCGCATGTTCATTGCTTCATTGATTTTGGCCACCGCAATAGTGGATGCTTGAACTGTTGATTGTGAGCAAACGCGGCACCCGTCTTGCGCACAGCTTTCTCATGAGAACATTTTCCGCCAATATGCGACGTATATCACTTTTTGAAATGCCTTTGACTTCTGCTAACTCACGAACCTTCAACTGACATCGCATACCATTTTGTGGATTTTTAAACCATTTTTGGCGTGTACCCCTTATTTGGTCGGCCACTACTGTGTTCGTCTTAAGGCTGGGTTAGGCAAACGTAACCGTAACGCCCCCGTAGCGTAACGAATCAGCTGATTCGATCTGACGTATGCAAATTAGTGTAAACGATTAGACAACGAAAACCAAACGTAACGTTGGACGGTACGTTTACGTGCATTTGCAAACAAAATTAGCAAATCAACGAAAAAAGAAGACATTTATGCGAAACTTTTGAAATTGAATGATAAATCTATATATATAAAATTGGATGATAACATATGCAAATAAAAATCGCATATGCAGCTAAAAAATTGCATATGCAAAAATATGCATCAATAAATGGGAGAAAATTAACTAAGCCGTTTCCCTGTTAAGTCCTTTCAGAATTAAAGTAACTACTTATAGGTGCAGATTTTAGGCGACACACAGTGACATATCAAAATTAAAGAAAAATGCCGAAAATATTTTTCATCGAATCAAATGATCGGATTTTCGCTGAATTTTGAACATAAACACAGTATGCAGTTTGCATAAAATATGAAAATTTAATAGGTGTATATTAAATTATTTATTGACGAAACAAGTTTGTGTGTTATCGGTTTTGCCGTAAAACCATCCAATAAAAATACGCAATTGCAAATATTCCGCTGTCTAATAATTAGTTATATGGATGGGAATAACAACTATCCAATAGGACTGAATAGGACTTGGTGCAAGTCCCATCCCGATCAGAAGACATCGATTTCACATGAAATCCCCCATGTTAAATTATGTTTCCCCATCTATCGGAATCCGTTGTAAGAACCTTGTAATTTTTGAAAAAAGTTTCATTTTATTCCACAGTGTTATTTATGGAATACGATTTCACTCCTGTGGCTGCTTCGACTGACCTCGCAGTAGCACATCCTGTCAACCTAATTTCCCAAGACCTGGGTGACAGTTTCTAGCGTCACCTCACGAATGGTTTGCTCGATATTCACCTCGCATAACATCCCTTCCAAAATTAGAAAAAAAAAATAAAAGAAACCTCTAGATGGACTACCCTATGCGTGTGATTTGTTGCTTTACTTTAATGTCAAATGTACGTAGAAGAAAAGCCTTATGAATTATTATTTTTTGGAAGAGAAAGAGGGAAAATACCTATGTATTTATTTATTTTATGAGTTTTTCTATACTTATCGATACCTCCATTCCAAAGTATGCTAAGTCAAGACAGATCTTTTTTCGGAGCGGTCTTGATTTAGCTTCGGAATTTGTTAGATGTGTGAATGGAATTCCTTTGTAATGCTAATCGAATGATCTCTACTGTTCTGTAGATAACTTTGATTTAGTTGACGAAAATATTTATAAAATATTTACAATTTAAAAATTCAATGCTGTATCGACTTAGCATACTATGCAATGAAGGTATCGATATGTACATATGTATGTACAAGTATATTTTATTTCTTCGAATTCAAGGACAAGAAATTTTGTATGTATGAATGTATTTATGTATAAATCAATGTCGAATTCCTCTACACAAATACACGGACATGTCGATAGATGACCCGAAGCAGCTGCTGCACACAATGAAAAACCTCACAGTTTCCGTTGTAGTGGAAATTCTGTTGCTCAATAAAATTGTATTAAATTTTCTATACTTTTTTTGAAATTTTGCTTTTTTGCTTTTGTATCAAGTGCAAAAAGTTACATGGAAATTTCCGCCGCTATTTGTTTGCTATTTACATTTTACATTTCAAAATTCTAAAACGCAAAAAATACTCGTTTCTCGAGATGAGCTGGGAAATGTTACAAAACTTGTTTCACTTACATAGGTATCACTTTTGAAAAACTCGCAATAAGCACTTCATGATTTATCCACTGTTTTTATTCACAAATCCCTTAGATTAATAGGTTTTTTCTTTCGGATTTTGTGGAAACTTGAAATATTTATTATTCCGTGCTAAACAAACAAACAAACACACACACAGAGAGATAAACACGAACATAAATAAGTCTCTTACTTTCGCATACATTGTTTTCATACAAGTGTATCTGATACCGTTAGTTTGTTCTATTATCAATATAAGGGGTTCTGCAAACTTCCAAATCACTGGCTCGCTTGTTCGCTCTCTCTCTCTCTATCAACCTATATACCTCCCTCCCGACCCCCTTTTGTTGCCCCCCCAGAGTCAACTGAACCATTTTGTTTCTCTCGCATGGAGAAATTATACAACATTTTATATTGTCTGATAAGGCGCAGAGTTCGTTTGATTCATTTAAATTAAGTTTTAATAAAATACAAAATTGTATCTCTAGACAACAGTTTTCAATAGAGTACACAGAGAAACACATACATACACACACACATACACGTATTCCTATGTACGTATGTGTATTTTATTTTGATTATGTTCGTTTATGATGAGACAGACCAACTGAATTCTTCTCTTCCAACAATTGTGACAGTTTTAGGGTAATGAATAAAACAAAACTTCACTGTTTTTAAATGTATATACATATGTACATATTAGGCCGGGTCGATTTGGGGGGAGGCAAAAAAAGTCGCCATTGCTCAGTGAAAATCGTATTCTAGGGATCAAAATAAGAAACTTTGCCGAAGGAACCATACCTCTAAAACGAATTCTGATGTCCCGGAATTTGGGTCGAATTTTTGGGTAGGGGCAAATTTTGAAAAATCCCACTTTGACTGAGTGGGGGTCGGTCATACATTTGGACTCGATTGGAGCACTCTAAATGGGTCAACGTGGGATTTTCCTTCGGCAAAGTTTCTTATTTTGATCCCTAGAATACGATATTCACTGAGCAATGGGCGATTTTTAAATCGACCCGCCCTAGTACGTATGTATGTACACGGGGCAAAATCGCCTTTTTTGATATGTTTGAATCTAAAGAAAATATATTTGGAACACAAATTTTTAAATATTATATATTTCTTAGCAAATAAATTTTATTTGAAAATCAATAAAATATATTTGGAACGCATATATTAATATATTACAACAAATTATATTTGCAAACTAAATTTCTCAAATAAAATATGTGTTTAAATACAAATAAAATTATTATTTAGGAATTTTTCCAAATATATTTTATTTAAAAAATATTTCCAAAACTTTTGCTGAGTTTTTCATATTTCAATTTTTCTTGGGTTTCGAATTGTACCTCCCAGTTATGATACCATATGCAGCATTACCTTCTGTTTTAAATCAATCATTTCAAATTTCTGAGTATTCCAAGCCATCATTAGTCGTCAATCCTCTAAGTACTTTATATTGATCCAAGATTATATGATTTCAATTATTATTTTTTACGAACATTAAAAATTTCTAAAAATTTAACTTTGAATTACTGAAAAATTTGAGACAATTTATGTATTTTATAAATACTTAAATGCAAATAAATATTTGTTTCGGAAATAAAACCATATTGGAATGTAAACAAATATTTGTTTAGAACAACATCTTCCCAAATACACAATTTTTGTGTGTTCCAAATATTACATGCTTAGAGTCTACCCCAAACATATATATGTTTCAAGCCGAATATGTTTGGGACAATATACTACAGAAGCGATTTTTTTTCAGCGTGTATGTACGTACTCGTATATACATATGTACAGAATAGATAGATGTCATTCGTTTTTATATTATTAAATTTATTTACACTACCCCCTACTTCTTTTGTTGTATTTATTGTAGAATATTTATGTATGTATGTATGTCTGTCTTCCTCTGCCTCTGCCTGTCCGGTCATTGTTATATGAACGAATTGAACCTATACCAAAAAATACTGTGACTGTGGCGTCGCGACGCTACGTTCAGCTAATACGTCAGCAAATTTTCGTACACAATGTAAAAATAACTTTTACATTTTTATTTACTTTTTTTTTGGTTTTTTTTATCAGCCACTTTGAGGTTGATCCAAATGGTTTTATTGGTTTACTCTATTCTGCTTAAAGAGAATAAATACCTACGAAAGAATTTGCTAAGGAAATGTACCTTAAATGATGGATAGATGGCAATAATTTGACTTGTCACTTTTTTCTTACGTTTGATAACACCCCTCTTTCGACCAGCCCCCTTCTTTATCTCTTTCACCCACTCTCTGGCTATCACACGGACTTTATGTATTTGGGTACACTGCAAGTTTCAGTCAATTATATTTATATAAAACAAGAACAAAAAATAATAAAATTAAAACAAGAATAATAACATTCGACGGTAACACGCAAATTGTATTTACACAAATATCTGTGTACCCAACACAACACTCACAAGTGCTGTCAACTCGAGAGATGTAAAAAGCGTAGTGAATTTAAAAAAATAAATAAAGGGCTTAAATAAGCTATGTTATTTCCGCAATAATTCAACTAGATGACTCGGATTTGCCAGAAATATGTTTATTTTAAAGCTATAGGGGCCACTTGTTGATTCCTGAATGGTAGATATAATACAGCATCTACATAGATATTTGTAGCAGATAAGCTGCCTATTCTGATGCATTGGCTGCTACCTAATTATATACATGTATATTCATATACATATAACGGGTTTTCCAATAGGGATGATATGATTTTGAAGTGACGTTTCGATCATTTGTAATATGTCATGATCTGTCATTTGTTTTTCATTGTATTCAGTAGTGTTTACAATTTCATCATGGAGAGATATACGCAAGAACCAAAAATAATGAATAATAAGATATGTCATCCCGGAGCGAGTAAGTTATCAGGTACGAACGAATAGAAATTTCAACGAGTAGGTGTTCAAAGAGTGAGTTTTTCCGCGGATTTCGGAGCGATTTTCCCGAATTTTTTGTAATTGTCACAATTAAAAAATTAATATCAATCGATTAGTGGAAAAAAGTTGAAATTACCTTCGCGGAAAACTGTTTTTTCGCGTGTGACATTTCATTCCTATTCGTCCGTAACTGATAGATTTTGACGTTTCTGGCTGATGGCACATCTGTATAATTTAAGGTCTGTGGCAAGAACAACGTTTACAAATTATTCAGTTTTATTATTAAAAAAATCGTTCTCCAATTGCAACTTTTCGTGCGCTAAGTCCATGTTTTTTAAAACCCAAAAAAAACGCTTTCCAGTCGACCTACGACCTTGACACCTATGAGCAATATTTTAGCTATCTTTTTGCCATTGACCGATTCCCGAACCGGCGTACCGTTAAGGAGCTAGAGCAAAAATAAACTTTCCGTTCACATTTGAAAATGATGCTAAGTCCATTTTTTTTAAATCCAGAAAAAAACTTTCCTGTCGACCTACGATCTTGACACCCATGAGCAATATTTTAGCTCTCGTTAGAGCTATCTTTTTGCCATTGACCGATTGTGACTACGTGCCACACAGCAAAAGAAACTATTGAATTGTTGCGAGAAAAGTTTGGAGATTCGATTATTTCAAGAAATTGTTATATTGAAAGGCCTCCAAGAAGTTGTGATTTAACACCATTAGACTATTTCCTGTGGAGTTCTTTGAAGTCATTGGTCTTTCGAAAAAAAACAGTCTCTCTTCTAGCTTTACAAGTCAATATTGAACGTGCCATTCATGACATACGACTTTATTTAGTGGGAAAAGTGATCCAAAATTGGGTTCATCGAATTCGTTCCTGCAGAAGAAGTCGTGAAGGCAATTTGAATGACCTTTTATTTAGAACTTAATTGTATCGATTGTACTTCACATTAAATAAAAACTTTTGAATTTCCTTAACAATAAGTGTGTTTTTTTCAAAGAAATCATATCACTCTTATTGGAAAACCCCGTATATTATGTTCTATGAGGAAAAGCCGAAAGGAAATCTGCAACGAAGTATTGCAATGGGACCCACAAGAATATAGAAGAAGAGGAAGGTCAAAAACAATATTTTAAATTTCAAGAGGTTGGAACGCAATTTTCTAATTTGTTTTTAATTATAATATAACCAGACTAGTCCGATAACCCCCAACTAATATTATTAGACACATTCTATAAATTTCTCCTATTATAGTATTGAATGCGAATCAAGCAGGATGGTATACTAGGGTATCCGATTTGGCCAGTCTGAACGTTAAGTAAGTAAATTATACAAATTTAGCGAAACCCCGTTTTGATATAACCACCAACTAGTCTGAAATTTATTAGGAACATTCTATAAATTGCCCCCGTTATAGAGTTGCATGCGAATCATGCAGGATGGTATACGAAGGGTATACTCGTATACGATTTGGCCATTCTGAACGTATGTAAAATTTATTTGTTTATATGTATGTAAATGTTATAATATACAACCAGTAAGGAATGGCTAAAGTCGGCCGGAGCCACCTTCTTGGTGCAGAAAAAGCACACATATATATTTCACTATCTGAAATGATTACATTTAAACTCGAAGCGTTGACAACAATTTCTAAATCTGAAAGGTTTTTTTTCAAACTTGACAGTGTTAATTTTGTGCCATATTTAGTAATGCTCCGAAGTAAAATATGTCTTCTGTAGCACACAGACTCCAAATATAAGGAAAATATACATACATATGAACTGTTTATTTTGAAAGTGGCGTAAACGCCATTCTGCTTTACTTGATTCTCCATTAGAAAAAGGGGTCAATAAAACTAGAATGCGAAAATTTTCAGTGAATATAGAAACATTGAAGTCTTGGGATGAACTGAATGTAAATAATATGTATCTATTATTTACATATCCTTTTAACGATACTAATATTAGTTCAAAAACAGAATGGCGTTTACGACACTTTCAAAATAAACAGTTCATATATATGTGGACTATATCTAAATCTGAACCGATTATCTTCTTGTATATACACTTACTTGTATAAAGAAACTTCTCTACAAAAAATCTCAAAATGATTAGATGCAAAATTCAACCTTTATAAAGATCAGATGCTAAATCGGAAGGAACATATATATGTGGCTATATCCAAATCTGATCCATTTGCTTCACATTTCGAATTATTTATTCATTCTGTTACAATTCGGTTGTTTTGTTTTATACTGTCTATGTTTTATACTGTCTATTGCAAAAATGTAATACAAACAAATACAAAAAATGGTAGATGATTGCAATTGCTTGGTAGAATTGACTGCAGTTTTCGTACTTAACTTAAATCAGCTTAAAATACTTATGGAAGTAGTACATTTAATTTAACAAGAACTACTGGGACAACACCACATTATCCATCCTTTTATCAAGATACTTGTTTCTGCCAAATTTCATAATGATCGAATGTAAAATACAGTGTCAAAATGGGAGCTATCTAAATCTGAACCGATTTTATTTTTAAATTCTCAATATTTATGATTGTAAATTCCTTTTTTTGTCCTATTTCATACAAGTTGGTTGGAAATCGGAGGTACATCAATTTAGGGACCATATTTAAATATAAACCGATTTTCACCAATTAAAATTCCGATCGACATTGAACAAAAGAAGAAGCTTCTACCAAATTTCGTAGCTGTCGGAGCACTTTTTGCGAACTGTATCAAGAATACATTTATGGTCAGACAGACGAACAAAGCTAAAGTGATTACATGTCGATCGGTATAATAAACAATGTGTCTATCTCTTCTCCTTTGGGGTGTTATAAACAAATGCACAAAACATTATACACTGTACCACAGTGTGGTGTAGGGTATAAAAATGTTGCGGCGGGGTAATGTAATAATCCATTATTTCCCATAATTTTTTATTATAAAAACTGCTATTTTGAATACTATTTTTCGTTTCGGTCTAAAATATGTTTAAAAAATCCATCAAAATCTAGAGAGAATATGCCATAAACTGGCAACCGTGATGAGAACTGTCTTTTTTTATAATAATATGTGTTTTATTCGTTTGATGCCATAATATCAAGTTTTTCATATTTTTCTAAAGCGCCTTTTCATGAAGGTTTTTATTTTGGAACCTTTCCCTAGTTTCTGTCTGAAACTAAGGTGTATTTTATTGGTTTATTAAGAAACGCGTTTGCGCGAGAGACCTGCTGTATATAAAAAATTCTTTACAAATTTTGGAGCAAATATGTCAAAGTCTTTTAAATCTCAATAAAGACTTCAACTCCGTTTATTTCTTTACAAATCAAGAACACACAGAAACATTTTTTAAAAAATAATCATTTAAATTGTATTCTATTTTTAAGGTACTATTATAAAAACAATGTAATTGATTTATTTAAGATTATTTAGAAAGTAGAACAGTTTCTACAAATTAAATATTTATTTGAATATATTAAATTTTTGCTACCAATGAACTATTATTTTTTATAATGACATTTCAATGAAAATTTTAACATTTTCGTATTATATTTAAAACCAAAAAATAATAACCGAACCCCGTTTTTTTTTAAAAACTAACAATTCGGTTTAACCGGAAACCGCTAAATCATTCTAAATCAGAATAGGGCAAGGTTGGCATCACTCCATTCACTAACAATAACAGTCGTGCATTAGAGTACAGAGAAGAGAGCTTCTATGAAACGAATTGGAAAAGACGTCGCAAGAGAAAGAGCGCGCGCGAAGGTAGATGCTAACAGACAGACAGACAAACAAACAAGAATGTATAAAAAAATAAAATGTGATGCGGCGGAAAACCTTGGAACAACTTAGCTAAAATGTTAGTCGTGCTCGATGCTAATGGTTGTCGGTTGGTTCTCTATTACACACTCACTCATTCCCTCGCGAAAACACACACACACAAGCATATATATGCGGATATTTTATGAGAGGGTATACATATATATGTATTCGTATATAAATATACCTACATGTATGGTTATAGCTGTTGTTTCTTGATACGTTTGTTTTATTAGAGCCGTTAAGCATTTTTTTGTTTTCTAAAAATTTCACTAAACACTTGTTTGTTTTTGTTAAACTTAAAAGATGATCTAAATTCATTGATATCTATCTAAAGAAGGCCAGCACTTGGGAGAACATCGTTGAAATTCACTTGTATGTATAGGTATTTTATTTATTATTACACGATTCTAATAATTCAATTCATTTCGTTTTATTTTTTATTAAATGTTTATTGTTATTTTGATTGCATGAGAACAAACTTTAGGTACGTAAATATTTGCATATTCAGCACAAACGTACAGACATACACACAAAGGTATGTACAAATGCGAGCGACAATCGTCCGACCGACCAACCGACCGACACACCGTTATACAAACAAACAACTGATGTTTTGTTGATTATTTAATATGCCATTTCGCCAACCCGTCAAGTGGCCAACAAACGAGAACGATAATGATGAGTTAAAGAAGAAGAACAAGAAGAAAAAAACAAATGATGTATTATTATTTTTTATTATTACTCGTATTAGGGTACATCATACGCCACTCTGTACTCGCACTCACTTTTCTTTTGTTGTACTCTTTTCAATCATTGCTCTTCAACAAGCACCGCGCGCGCCACCACCACTTGTATGTACCCACAATATATATGTATAAGATTGATTGACAGATTTTTTATTCGTTTCGAACATTTTAGCACACATTCGAAATTGATATGCTAATTATAATACTCTTACGTACATACATACACTTGTCGTCGCAGCAAGCATTAACTGACTGTATCACAAATAACAAATAGCCAAGAAAAAAATCATACAAATTGTAAAAAGAAGCCAAAGTATAATTCGTCGTATAACTTATTTATTACATATTATCACAACCACTGAACGAACAATCGACGGACAACAGCACCGGGTGGACGGACACCTCTCAATCGATTAATAATAGTTTTGTTATTCATTGGCGACGTATTATTGAGTAGCACTAGAGTAGCAGTGGTCTAGTAGGCAGAGGTAGTAGTGGTGGGCAATATGAAATGACCAACCGAACGACCGACTGTTCCCGTTCAAAGCCTACTATTCTTATTATTGTCGTTGTCGTTCTCCGTTTTTGGTTAGCTAACCATTTAAATAGTATCAACGACGACGACGACGACTACCGCACAAATTTTTAGGCTGCTGTTGCTTTGGATCGAGAGCAAAAATGACATTCTATGAAAACTGAAAATTCTTTGCGAAGAAAAATCACGTACAAAACCAACCGAACCGAACCGAACACGTCGAATAATTGAAGCAAACTGATTGGGGGCCTCTCGTTGGTTGTGTATTTTTTTTCTCCCGCAGCTGACTGTATGTTTTTCTGCGCGCTCAGTGTTTTTTGCGGCGAAAACAGCCAAAGCTGCGCTGCGCTGCTGACCGCGACAAGTTATCGTTATTTTTATTTTGACGATTTCTAGTGTAAACACAATTTTTTTGCAACAACATTAAATGTTTGCCGGACTTCAGTCATCATTATTTTATTTGCGATTGAAAATTATAATTAAAAAATAATTATAGAAGTCAGAAACAAAAAAAAAAACAAAACACCGCGGATAATTTATAATTTTAAATGGATAAGGCGTCGGTTAATTTCTATCCTTTTAATGTTAATAATATTGACGTGTTTTTAATTACTCTATTGGCTGTATTACGTATATTTATAGATATCGATACATGTATTAGATATTCTCACGAATATTGTTCAATAGAGTGGCGTCAAAAAAAAAGTTCGACCCACGACCTTGACACCCATGAGCAATATTTTAGCTCTCGTTAAGAGCTATCTTTTTGTCATTGACCGATTCCTGATCCGACGTACCGGAATCATCGGTCCATATTTTTTTAAAAATGCCGGTGAGAACGTGATGCCTGAAATTGAAGCTCGTGATCTCGGCGACATTTGGTTTCAACAAGACGGCGCCACTTCCCACACACCGCATCAATCAATTTATTGAGAGAACACTTCGGTGAGCAGATAATTTCACGTTTTGGGCCGGTCGTTTGGCCACCAATATCGTGTGATATCTCACTATTAGACTTTTTCCTGTGGGGATATGTAAAGTCTAAACTTTATGCGGACAAACCCGCTTCGATTCAGGCCTTGGAGCAAAACATCACGCGTGTCATTCGCCAGTTACCAGTCGAAATACTCAAACGAGTCATCGAAAATTGGACTCAACGATGGACCATCTGAGACGTAGCCGCGGCCAACATTTGATAGACATAATCCTCAAAAAATAAATGCCAAAGAATGTTCTTTCAAATGATAATAAACATTCCCCATTCAATTTGAATTTTCTGTGTTTTTTTCTTTAAAACAGTAGGGAACCTCGAAATGGATCACGCTATATTTATCGACTTAGAACTTCTATTTTCACTTGAATTTGAGCAATTTTATAGAAAAATTCACAAAATGATAGCTTTTGAGGTCAAAATAATGAGTGTAGGATCATTTCTATGGCAATTAATTCGCTTTAACCCATTTTGGGGCCACCAATCAATTAAAAAGTGTACGGCCTTGAAAGGGTTAATTTTTTATAAAAATGAAATCTAGAGATCAGCAATGCTATAACAAGTCATGAAAAGTGAAAATCGGGCCAAAATTTTGGAAATTGTTTACGATTTTTAAAAAACTGCAATAAAATCAAGAAAAAAGTGACTTTACATTGCAATTTTTTAATGGACGTCACGTCGACCATATAAATAATGGTCCCGACCTAAATGTCTACGATTTTTAAAAAACTGCAATAAAATCAAGAAAAAAGTGACTTTACATTGCAATTTTTTAATGGACGTCACGTCGACCGTATAAATAATGGTCCCGACCTAAATGTCCACTGGTCAATTCGTAAAAGTAATAAAAATTGACAATTTCATTAAACTGATTTTTAGAGGTTATTTCAACCGCGAATATCGCTTAATTTCGCGATCGCAGAAACGAAATACTTTGCTTATATACTTAAAACAAACCAAATTTGCATATAAGCTTTGATCAACGCGAACTTTTTGTTCGTTCTCACAAAAGAAGCCACTCTATTGTTCAATATAAAATTAAAGAAGAAAACAGCCCGATATTCGCAATAAAAACTGCATACGAGTACGAGGCCAGTATCCGAAGTGATTTTAAAGAAGAAAACAGCCCGATATTCGCAATAAAAACTGCATACGAGTACGAGGCCAGTATCCGAAGTGATTTTTATTAGTGGAGGAGGGTACCAGTGGAAAAATCGCCATATTTGATATGATTGAATTGAAACAAGTAAAGACGGATTATGTTCGGCAATGACGAATCTTATACTCCCCCCACTATTGATCGCATGTGACTGGATTCGGGTACATACAAACTCATTATATCAAATTTCAACCCAATTCGTTGAAATTTTGAGTTTCTGTGGCGTTGCGAAGTCAAATCTAGAGAGCCCTTTGTATGGGGGCTATATCAAAACATGGACCTATGATTATCGTTGTTCGTGTGAAGGTATTCGGACCGACAGACGGACATGGCTAAACATTTTGGTATATCCCCCATATATAGCATCTCTCCGATTTGACTTTTTAAAGCCACAGTTTTAATTTAAACAGTTGAGTTTGACGTGTTCTGCTTGCTCGGCGATTTTCTGCTGCGGAAAAAAATGGATCAAAGAATTTGCATCAAATTTTGTGTAAAAAATGGAATTAAGTGCTCAAAAGCCCTTGAAATGTTAAGAGTTGCATATACTGATTGTACTCTGAGTCAGAAAAATGTTTAGAAGTGGTACAAGCTTTTTAAAGAAGGTCGAGAAGACGACGCTCGTCCTGGAAGACCCATCACATCAAAAACCGTTTGATAATCGTCGAATCTCTATTAGAGAAGTTGCAGGGGATGTCGGCATATCGATTGCCGTACGATTTTTTTTTTGTGGAAATTTTGGACATGAAGCGTTGGCGGCGAAGTTCGTTTCAAAATTGATGAAAAGAATACCGTAATCATGCCTCATATATAGATTAAGGCATACCATTTTATGAAACCGAAACAAAATTATTGTTAATGGTAACGTTTTTTTAATATTTTTATCTAAAATGTAAGTTTTCGGTACCTTTTGTATTTGGACCATATTTTTGAAGTATAAGCTCGATAAGCCGAGATACCATTTAAATTAAAGGAAAATTACAAAGTACAGCATTTTTAAGCACATTGATTTGGGACTCAATTCTGAGAAATGGACGTGAAAGTTGCCCCAAAAATAAGAACTTCTGCATAATTCGTTTAGTCAAGTTGGCTCAATTAATAATTTAATGGCCATACGATTTTTTTTATCACGGTGGATTTTTTATATTTATATTTTTATATTTATATTTTTAGGTATACCGTACGGATTATCACTTTTGTGTCTGAAGCAAAGCAAAGTAGATAATAAATACGAGAAATAAATTCGGAGCAAACCTGCCCGAAAAAAGTGCATCCAGTGCCTTGAAAATTTTACTACGTATACGTATTTGTCAATATTTTTATCTGACAGATATTTTATGACTTATGCACTTTGTTCCGCATTTTTTCTCCTATTCAATATCTACAACTTGGCTTCAGACACGAAATAGATAAAAGAAAACATTCGCAAAAAAATGCTTGTTCCGTTTTTTGAAAGCTAGCATCTTAACGAAGGACACAATGCCTATTTTCAAAAAAGGGATAAATTGAATTATTTTGAACCCAAATTGTAAAAATAGGGAAATTCAAAAAATATTTTTTTTATTTTGGTAATTTTGAATGGGAGGTACCAAAAGGGTCGTGGCGATAACACCCATTTTTAATATACCATGGGTACTATAAAGATTACACCGTACAAAATGTCAGGTATCGATGTTATAAGCAGTTAAACTTTTGTGCAAAATGGTCCATTTGTATGGGAGGTACCAAAAGGCGGCGTTGCAATAACGCCCATTTTTCACCGGACTATAGGTACTGTAAAAGCACTATACTCCACAAAATGTTATGTATTTGTATGGACTGAAATCAAAGTTATAACCCGTTAACTTTTTGTGCCAAAAAGGTCCATTTGAATGGAGGTACCAAAATTGGTGTAGCAAATTCGCCCATTTTTCTCAAGATGATTGTGACCAAGCAACTAATACTATTTGTTGAATTGTGAAAGATTGTGAGTAGTCAATATTTCACTAAATGTTGACCCTTCGTGAGGGATGTACTCGAGCGATGGACCAACATAGTCCATCTTTGACCTTAATGCTTTCAGGTTGATATGGGAGGAACTGCTGCACTATTGCCTCCTCTACTGGAAAAAATTGGCAGAGTGAAGACTGAAGAAATTTGGCAGATAATAAAACTTCCCAAAAAAAGGAGATCTGAAAAACAGAGAAAACTGGAGAGGTATTTCCATTCTCCCCGCTATCACAAAACTGTTAAATCAGGTAGTTCTGAAGAGAATAACTACATTAAATGGATTAATCCTTTAAACCCAAGCTGGGTTTAGACCCAATAAGAGCTGTACAGATCTCATTAGTACTGTTCGAATACTCCTGGAACAATCTGCTGAATTCAATGCTACTCTCTATCTGTCTTTCATAGATTTCGAGAAAGCATTCGACTCCATGAAAAGATAATATATCTGGCTCGCCCTCGAAGCTAAGGGAATACCGCAGAAGATCATATTCATCATTAAAAACAGCTATGATGGTAGGGTTTCAAGGGTGTCACACGAGGGAGTATTAAGCGATCCCTTGCATACGTATAGCGGAGGCTGTGCGCTTTCTCCGCTACTTTTTATCGCAGGTTTAGACTTGGTCTTGCAAGCCGTCAATGACAATGCAGTAGGGATTAACTGGCAATTTAATGGGAAGTTAGTTGAATTGATGCCGACGATATTGTCTTAATCGCCAATAGACAGCAGGATATGCAAAACCATATGTCAACCTTTGCAAAGGAGGCCAAGAAAATAGGTTTAAATGTTAACTCAAGGAAGACGAAATGCATAAGAATAAATACAAATAATACATCAACACTTGCAATCAATGACATGGATATTGAAAACGTGGACGATTTCGAATACTTGGGCTGCAAAATCAACAATGAAGGCGGAACAATTGCAGATATAGACAACCGGCTCCGTAAAGCCAGAGCGGCATTTGCATCAATGCACCGGGTATGGAAATCAAATACGCAGTCTACAAAAATACGCCTATTCGAAGCATGCGTCAAATCCATTTTATTGTACGGCTGTGAAACCTGTACGTAACGAAAGCAACAACACAAAAGTTACAAACATTCGTTAATATATGCATGTTATGTTGCTGCATTGCTATTCACGGCAAATACGAGTATATGTACCACCATGGATATCTGAATGGTAAGGGTACTAATAAACTCATTATACCAAATTTCAGCCCAATTCGTTGAGGTTTTTGTGGCGTTACGAAGTCAAATTTAGAGGGACCTTTGTATGGGGGCCATATCAAACCATGGAGGATTCCGGGTATAAGTAAACCCCAGTTACCAATTTTCAGCCCGATCAGTTGACATTTGTGGTATCTATGACGTTAAGAAGTCAAATCGGGGAGATGCTATAACCAAATATGGACCGATATTGCCCATTTTCAATCCCAACATACCTGCAGATATAAGAAGTATATGTACCAAACTTCAGCCACCTAGTTCAAGTATTATAGATTGTACATGGCGAAAAATCGCCTTTTTTCAATATGTTTGAATTGAAAGAAAGTATATGTATTTGGAAGCGAATTTTGTAAATATTTTATACAGGGTTTTCCAATAAGAGTGATATGATTCCTTTAGTTCGCGGTGATCTGTTGCCCATAAATATAGTGTTCCTGATCCTTAGTGCAATCTCCGAATGGTGCAAGAGCTTTTTGAAAAAAACTTAAATCCTCCTCAAATATGATCAAGGATTAATAAGGGAATAGCGATGCTGAAAATAAACTCAAATACTGCTCCGCAGGGAAGCCAACTTAGTGCTTTTCGCACCAGATTAAGTGCTTTTCAAACTACCCAATACGCGAAAAGTGTTCAGTTAGTGCCAAATGAAAAAAGCACTAACTGTACGCTCTTCAAATTTTTCGTTAGTGCTTTTTGTACATTTGTCAGATCACATCTGGTAACATAAAAAATTAGACTATTTTGATTCAGCATATGTATGAACATCCCGATTTGGAATCTACGCGGCATAGACGCCACAATTCGTATCAAATCTTTACTAAATTTGGTATAGGAAAGTAGTTTGAGCGTATTTTGGCAAATTTTACAACATTTTTGCAGGTTTAAATCTTTTGATTCTTAGCGCCATAGAATACCCGTTTCTCATCAGATGTACATACAATTTAGTATATAGCGGTTCCTTCAACCATCAATGAACACTGCCAAATTTAAGGAAAATTGGTTCAGATTTAGATATAGACTCCATAACACCTATTTTAACAGATTTAACAGATTATTGAAATAAATAGGAACGTTGTTGACTTAGTTCGGAAAAATATGGGTTTGGTTAGTAGTTCTTGTTACATTCAATTTACTACTTCCATAAGTATTTCAGCTGATTTAAGTTAAAGACATACAGCCGTATTCATAAAAAATCCTAATTATGATTTAACTAACAAACACTTTTGGATTAATAAACGATTATTAAAAAATCGTATTCATAAACAGCATTTTAACTAATAAACATTTTAATGACTTCGTCAATGTAATGCTGGCAACACCATCATTTTCACACACCATTTTCTCTCTTAATGATGCATTAATACGATTATCAATTGTAGGAGTAGTCGAATATATAAATTATTTTATTGTTTATTTTAAAAACAATTGTATTAATTAACAAAAATGTATGCTCCCTTGTCCAATAAATAAAAAAACAACAACTAAAGATCAAATAAATGAATTCAGATAATTTTTTATTACATACAAAAAGGTTTTCGAATAACGAATAATATTTAACACATGTTAATTGTTTACATATCACTAAATTTTGTACAATTTTCATTTCTTGTATTGTGGTTTTGCAACAATATAAGTTTATGGTCTTTTATGAAACAATATAGGAAAAAAGAATGCGGAAATTCATTAATTATACCGATAAAAATTATTCCATAAAAATGTGTTGCAAATTATTCCATAAAAATGTGTTGCAAATGCATACGAAGAAAAAGCAAATCTAACTTTAACAAACGCTTAAAGTAGTGTCGAGCCAATATTAAAATTCACGCATTTAACAATGGTTTACAAAAGGTGTTTTAGGCTAATAATCGTTTATGAATACAGTTTTAACAAATTTTTTCTTAACAAAGGTTTGTAAAGCTGTTTTAAGTTTTTATGAATACGGCTGATACACTATTGCTATTGAATTCTGAAGATGATAGAGTCGTGTCTATCGAAACTGCAGTCAATTCTACCAAGCAATTAAAACTATCTACCAATTTTTGTATTTGTTTCTATTACTTTTTTGCGATAGACAGAAAGTAACTGAAACATATGGTCTTAAACCAAATAAATTCTGACTAAAGAACAAAACTGATAACAACTTTCGAAACATATTTTTTAAAATTCTGCTCGGATGGGGTCGTGTAGGGTACAATGTAGTCATCTCCGCCTGACTATAGCAATGTTATAGTTTAGTGCCTTTTACGCCTTTTTGTTTGTAATTTACGCGCTTTTACGCTTTTTCAATTATTCATTACGCTTTTGCTTCGGAAAAGTTGGCATCACTGCTGCTCCGCGCGGTAGACTATAAGGGTAACTCTTAAATACCAGTGAATGCGTCCGGCGTCTGTCAAACTCAAATTTCATCCTATTATTTTCTGTGCATACAACAACACTTTGACAGACGCAGGACGCAATTCACCGGTACTTAGGAGATGCCCTATGACAAAATAAAATATCAACTGAAGAATGTACACCCAGCGAAAAGCAAAGCACCTACGTGCTTAATCTTTGCAAATTCGTTTATGATAATGAACCAACCCCGTCTGTTACGAATTCAAGCAAGGCGGTGCATGAATAAAGCATCAAAAATCAACAACGCTTCGTTGCAAAATGAATACCAATTGGGGATAATTTAAATCAAGTGTTGGGGACAATAATAGAAAGTGCGGGGTACGACAAAAGCACTGGCTGAGGACGAATAAAGCACGCGCTGGGATAACTTTCCATTCTAACTCCCCCCTCCCCATTTAAAACTATTTAAAAAGCATTAGTTCAATACATTTATTAATGTTATAAGTAAATAAAACGTGAACACAACAAACAAATAATTGCAAATTTGGATATTTATCCCTAAGCAAAACACGTCTAAACAAAACACATTCGAATGTGCAGTAACACAGTATTACCTCTGTTTTTTCTCGGAATTCAGCTCGTAACCCTAATGGTGGCAGCCTCCTTCGTATCATTCGCCTTTATGTACTGCGAAATTTAATTCCTGTGCTCTATAAAAAACATACACACTCATTATTAACTTTCAAAATTGAAATTTTTATAAGCTTAGGTTGTTAAATATTCGTAGGCCGACACCATTTCTATTGATTCTAGAAATTTCTGCAATAGGAAGATGTCACTGGATTTTGCAGTCACCGTATCCTTCTCATTCCATAGCCCAGAGAATCATCCACAATATCAAACAGGTCATTAAATTATATTTCTTCGTCGTTAATTTTCATTTTTCACGTCTTTATAAATCCTCGTGGTTTCTTCTTCTAAGAACAGACAATAACAAATCCAATGAACAACACAAAGCCGAACAAATAATCAGCAACCTTACGGCGACAATACATACGGCACGCCGGTCAAAAAATCACCCCCGTTTCGTTGATAATTAATGAACGAATCGGTGGTGATTTTTCATGCACGTTACGTTTATAAATTGGTACCAAATGGTGTTTATTTTGCAACGTCTTTTTTTCCTCAGTGTATGTACATATGTCAGGGTGGCCGCAAGGCTTTAATAGAAATAATTTTGAAACTAAGGCTCTTACATGGATACAAATTTGATGACTCATATTGATGTCCTGATGACATTGGATGTTGGAACCGAAACGAAATTACTACGCCCGCACTATTTATACCCTACACCACACTGTGGTACAGGGTATTATAACTTTGTGCATTTGTTTGTAACACCCAAAAGGAGAAGAAATAGACCCATCGTTTATTATACCGATCGACTTAGAATCACTTTCTGAGTTGATTTAGCTATGTCCGTCTGTCCATCTGTCTGTCTGTCCGTCTGTGCACGTATTCTTGTAATCAAAGTACAGGTCGCAATTATGGTCCGATCTCGACGAAACTTTACAATTATCTTTTTTTTGGCCCAAGGACGATCCCTATTGAATTTGGTTAAAATCGGTTCAGATTTAGATATAGCCCCCATATATATGTTAGCCCCGATTTGACATATAAGCGCTGTAAAAACTTTATTTTATATCCGATCAGTATGAAATTCGGCAGAAAGAGGTTTCTTATTATATGGATGAACACTATTAAATTTGGAAGAAATCGGTTCAGATTTAGATATAGCCCCCATATATACGTTACCCCCGATTTGACATGTAAGCGCTGTAAAAATGTTATTTTATATCCGATCAGTGCGAAATTCGGCAAAGAGAGGTTTCTTATTACATGAAGGAATACTGCCAAATTCGGAGAAACTCGGTTTAGATTTAGATATAACACCCATATATATGTTACCCCCGATTTGACCTGTAAGCGCTGTGAAAACTGTATTTTATATCCGATCAGTGCGAAATTCGGCAGAAACAGGTTTCTTATTACATGAAGGAATACTTCCAAATTTGGAGAAAATCGGTTCAGATTAAGATATAGCTCCCATATAAATGTTACCCCCGATTTGATATCTAAGCGCTGTAGAGACTGTATTTTATATCCGATCAGTACGAAATTCGACAGAAGGAGGTCTTTTTACATGAGTAAGTATTCAGGGAAGATCGGTTCAGATTTATATTAAAGCTCCATATATATGTTCCTCCTTATTTGGTATCAAACCGCTATAGAAGTTGTATTTTACTTCCGATCATTAAAATTTTCCAGAAAGGTGTTTCTCACTTTAGGAACGAATATTGCTTAATTTAGCGATTATCGTTTCAGAATTAGATAATACGTTTCTACCCATTTACCAATTATTCCAAATTATTATGGCAATGACCCTTATCGCATTGTTAGGGAGGTGTATGGTATTATATAGTCGGCCCCGCCCGACTTTCTGCCTTTCCTTACTGGTTTTTAAGTAACTTATCGACTTATTCTCTTTTGAAAAAGTATTTACGTTCACACACGTACTTTTTTTTCAATACTTATACTTTTTTTCATTTGTTTTGTTTCGGCTTTTCCTGTGTGAATTGTTGTTGTTTCCAAGTGCGAACGAAAAACACAAAACGATGAGTACGATAAGTACTACGGCATACATTTTTTCCCCCCGTTTCCGACTGCCTCTCTCGCCAACAAAACGCCGATAAGTATACTTAATACTTAAAAAAAGTATCATGTAAATGCAGACATACACATAAAGCGCTACACTCAAAAGCGTCAATGCACAATAAAGTCGGTGGGCAATCGTTGTTCGGGTTTACACGAGGCATTTTTTCCAAGCAAGTGTCAAACTTTGCAGGAGAGAGAGGCAGGCGGAAAGAGCTCTCTGCTTCTCTCTCCTACAAACTTTAACACATGCTTGGAAACAATTACTTCAAGTGAATCAGAACATTGGAATGTCTACAAATTTATCGATTAATATATATTTTCTTGTTTCGTCAATAAATTCCACTATGAGATGATCATATAGACGACTAAGAGGCTGTTTTTGTAACTTCTTAGTTGCCACTTCGCACGTCAAATGGCAAGCGAATGTAATTTTAGGTTTCTGCACACTTTTTTTTAATGTAAACAAAGAATCTTTCAATTATCGCAAGCATTTTGGTTCTTATACAACAACGAACAAAATGAAATGTCAAATTAGACGAGCAGAAGAATTCATTCGAGTCGGTTATGTCTACCGCCCTTTTGAAAGATACAGTAAAAATTGTTGGGTAAATGGATGGAAAAAAAAGGTAAATGAACCAAAATAAAATAAACATGTTTCTTTTGTAGAAGTATCCACCATAATTTAAAAAATCTGTTTATTTGTTTAAGGGCCATTAACAATAAATGAATAAACTAGGTTTAAGAGCTAACTATTGGTTATAGCTGTCAAATTCCATACAATTTAACTTTCGTTAGCTCTAACGCTCGGTATTTTGTTTTGTGTTAATGGGGGCAGGGTTGCCAGAACTGGGGTTTTGACCCCAATACTGGGGTTTAGTCAATGCTAATTGGGATATAAAATAATAATTTGGGGATGGGGTTTTTCATGGGGGATTTTGTAAATTTTATTGGGGTTTCTTGGGGTTTTTTATGCAATAGAAAGATTTTCGTTAACGTTAAGTTTGTAATAAAAAAATGAATAAGAAAAAGTTGTTAAGAATTTATACGAGAAAACGAATTTGTAATGGATAGATTTGACTACGTTAAAATCTTTTGACTATTTAAATTCCTTAATAGTCAAATGAATAGCTAAAAAAATATATATTTCAAAACCATTTACAACATATATGAGACTTGAGGTGTTGATTGTGATGCTGAAGTATATAAACAATATACATAGATGTCATGCATTATCATTTTAAATTATTAGAAGTTACACTAGTTCGACAGACGAGTCTAAAGTTCAATTAAATTGCTATATTTTGAAAAATTTGGAGTTTTTCATGATCAGAACTAAGGACCTGAATTGGTACTCTTCAAGGATAAAGAATGTTTTCTCTATTCTGACCTCCTGTCAACACAAAAAAAAACATGTGAAACTGTTAAGAAGATATGACAATTTTAACAAATAGTATTTTTAGAAAATTTTCTGAAATAGGTAGCTTTGTAGATGTACCAACAAAACTACAACGAATTTTGAAAAATTAAAAACGAAAAAAATCGTTCGTACTAGAATTATTGTGTCAAAGTTTATTAAATCAAAAGGGATAATATTCAAAATGTGTGTTTTTCGATTCATTTGTTGATATTTGTAGTTTTGACTTATTTTCAATAAAAAATAGTTTTATTTGGAGTTAAGTTGGGGATTTTCTTGGGAAAATTTGGGGAATGAATGGGGGTAAAACCCGTCACACTCGAAACGTTTTTTGATTAGGTCCCCGATTACTGCCGTCGTACGCATTTATTTGTTTTACCGCCGTACGCTAAATGTGGATGATCTCTGATATACCTCCGTGAAGTTAGCGACGTCGCTAACTTTCGATAACACGAAATAACAGGGTGACCCAGAGAATTGAAAAATAGTAATAAAAACTGAAAACTACTATTTTTATCAACTGTTTTGAGTCACCGACCAAACAAAAAAGTTAGCGACGGCGAAACAAAACAAATGTATAATGATTTAATTTTGCAGATATAAAAAAATATTCATAATTTTTGCGGCAAATAAGTATAGAGAATAAAAGGTTACAATGTAAGGAAGACTTGCATGTGTCGCATGACCGAGAAGTGCTTCATACTAATAGGATATCATCCGGTTTGCAGGACGGAATAACATGAACTCTGGTCAGGACATAAAATTAGTCCTGGGGCCAAATAGTAATCCCCGCCAAAAAAACTTTGAAATGGAAATCAAAGTGGACATCAATACGAACATTTTGGTGTACCTCATGAGCCACAAAGTTGTGTTTTGTCGAACAAAGTTTCCAGATTTCAGTTTCACACTGGGGGTCAGGACATAAAATTTGCCCTGAAGGACACATAGTAATTCCTTCCCAAAAGCTTTGAATTGGAAATCAAAGTGGACATCAATACCAACATTTTGGTGTACCACATGTATCCCAAAGTTGTGTTTTGTCGAACAAAGTTTCCAGATTTCAGTTTCACACTGGGGGTCAGGACATAAATTTAGTCCTGGAGGACACATAGTAATCCCAGCCCAGAAAAATAAAAAATAAAAGCAACAATCATGAAATTGATCATTTTTTTTTTTCGTGTACTAAAATGTGTGTCAAATATTTCCACATCTCATAATAGTGATGAATTTGTAATATGGGATTTTTAATTTTGTTATGAATTGTATTGTTTTTTGTTCAATAAATAAAATAAAAATTAATGAAAACTGTCAGAACAACCAATTTTTTAAAACAGTTGGTTGTGGCAACAACAACAGATAATTTTAGCCACCATTTTCGTAGTTGGCGTAACCAAATATTGTTGTCAACATGGAAGCATAAGTATACCACAACCAAAATATTGGTTGTCCTGATGGAATCGCATGATAGTAGCCAGAACTACCAAAATTCGGTTGGCAAATATTTCGGTTGAGGCAACCAAACTGTATTCTGTGTGTGTCGATCTAAGTACAAAGAAACATATGTGTGGGATATTTCGATATGATTGAGGGATATATAGCCCGGTGCAAAAATAGTCAAATGGGATGGTACTTATGTATGGGAGATATATCTAAATCTGAAGCGATTTTTAATATATACCAAATTTCAGAATGATAGGAATCAAAATACAGCATCCGCGGTCGATAAAATTATATCGGACAGTACATATATATGACAGATATGTGTAAGTCTGAACCGATTATGACCATTTTCAATAGGGTGTGTCCATGGACAAAAAACATGTGTGCCAAATTTCATTGCGATCTTGAAACAATTGCCTGTACTTTGAATACAAGAATACAGACGGACGGATGGTTATAGCTAAAGCGACACCTAAATTCTAATTCGATCGGTTTAATAAACGATACATATTGCTTTGAGTTTTACAAACACAACAAAGATATAATGCGCTGTACCATAGTGTGGTGTAGGTTAAAATGAGAATAGTAAAAAAACAACAAGGTATAACTTTGTGCATTTGTTTGTAACACCCAAACGGAGAAGAAATAGACCCATCGTTTATTATACCGATCGACTTAGAATCACTTTCTGAGTTGATTTAGCTATGTCCGTCTGTCGGTGCATGTATTCTTGTAATCAAAGTACAGGTCGCAATTATGGTCCGATCTTGACGAAACTTCACGCATTTAATTTTTTGGCCCAAGGACAATTGGTTAAAATCGGTTGAGATGTAGGTATAGCTCGCATATATATGTTACCCCCGATTTGATATGTAATTTATATTTTATATCCGATTACTACGAAATTCGGAAGAAAGAGGTTTCTTTTTAGATGAATGAGTATTCAGGGAAAGCGGTTTAGATTTATATATAACCTCCATTTACATGTTCCTCCTGATTTGGTTTCAATCTACACCGTTTCCAACTGTAATTCAGAAAATAACAATTGAAATTCAATAGAAAATCAGAATTTCCATTTTAAATTCGGAACTAGCCAATTGAACATTTAGAACTCGTGAATTGAAATTTTACATTTGAAATTCAGAACTCATCAATTGAAATCCAGCTATTGCATTTAAAATTCAGAAGAGTGGTAGACGATTGCCGGAATTAGAGGCAGCCTTTGGCAAAGGATCATACGAGTATTATGATAGCGGGTTGGATGAGCTCTTTCTCGGGTCGGATTCAATTTAAATATCGTCATATTAAATTCAGTTAAATCATGTTCGAAATACATATACCTACCTAAATAAATATTTGACGGTTTTCAAATAAAAATTCTGAATTTCAACTGACGAGTTTTGATTTTCAAATGGAATTGACTCCTCAAATTTTTATAGAAAATCCTAACTACCTAGTACAATAGTAAGATTTTTTATTAAACTTTTCGGCTCAAATTGCCTAATACGGGTGCTATAAAAATCTGTATCATAAATCTCAGATCCAATCTATAATTACAGCTTTTATTTCTATTGTACTAAAAACTTTTCGTAAACTACTGCCATCAACGTTTAATAAAAAGCGACACAGGTTTCAATTCATTAATTTTTATTAAAATTTACTTTAAAAAACAAACTAAAATAATAAAATAATTCAATAAATTAATTGTTATCCATTGTTGCCTGTTGGTGGATGGGTAATTGTTGTGGATGAACTGGATGAACATATGCGTAATGAGTCTGCCTTTCCAGGTGGAAGGCTTGCGGCTGTTGCTGAGCGTTTTGCATCATCTCCCTCAAATGCCGATTTTCCTCTCGAAGCGATTCAATCTCTAATTGTAGGTTATGCATTTGGTCTGACTGGTAGGTATTTTGATGTGTTTCTTGGCTGGTTTGGCGGTTTGACCGTTCCCTGTATTGGGGTCTTTGGGATACATGTGGTACAGCAAAATGTTGGTATTGATGTCCACTTTGATTTCCAATTCAAAGTTTTTTGGCAGAGATTACTATGTGTCCTTCAGGGCAAATTTTATGTCCCGACCCCCAGTCTGTAAATGAAATCTGGAAACTTTGTTCGACAAAACACAACTTTGGGATACATGTGGTACACCAAAATGTTCGTATTGACGTCCACTTTGATTTCCAATTCAAAGCTTTTGGGAAAGAATTAATATGTGTCCTTCAGGGCAAATTTTATGTCCTGACCCCCAGTGTGAAACTGAAATCTGGAAACTTTGTTCGACAAAACACAACTTTGGGATAAATGTGGTACACCAAAATATTCGTATTGATGTCCATTTTGATTTCCAATTCAAAGTTTTTTTTGGCGGGGATTACTATTTGGCCCCAGGACTAATTTTATGTCCTGACCAGAGTTCATGTTATTCCGTCCTGCAAACCGGATGATATCCTATTAGTATGAAGCACTTCTCGGTCATGCGACACATGCAAGTCTTCCTTACATTGTAACCTTTTATTCTCTATACTTATTTGCCGCAAAAATTATGAATATTTTTTTATATCTGCAAAATTAAATCATTATACATTTGTTTTGTTTCGCCGTCGCTAACTTTTTTGTTTGGTCGGTGACTCAAAACAGTTGATAAAAATAGTAGTTTTCAGTTTTTAATACTATTTTTCAATTCTCTGGGTCACCCTGTTATTTCGTGTTATCGAAAGTTAGCGACGTTGCCAACTTCCCGGAGGTCTCTGATATTCATTTCATGCAGCGACGCTAGAAATGGTATTTGTTCGGCTTCATTCTTTCAAAGTAGTGTTGTAAAAGTCGGTTAGTCCTAATGCCAAAAACAAGATGGGGCAAATCAATTTTTCCAGTAGGGATAATTTTAACTGCATAGATGGAGCTTTGCTGTTCATTTCTCTTTCAATATAAAAATTGAGTGAAATAGGGAAGAGAGAGAAATTGAGATAATACAGAGTTGTGGTTTTAGTAAATAGATATATTTGGCCACGGCTGCAAAAAATACTACTTTTATACGGCGATACGCGCGTACTTTAGATTTCCGCACGTTAACGTATTTCAATAAAATAAAAATAACATAACGTTCTTCAATAAAATCCAATCGTTATCCTGGAAATTTTTGAACCGCATATGTACATAGTTTCTTTATTCACCAACAAACTGTTCACATTTTCTTTCATCGCTCGATTTTGCTTATTCTCGGGGGTATCCAAAATTATGACAATTAAAATGAAATTTATTGATATTGACAAAATCATTGTGAAATGTTTCTTTTTGATAGATTCGATGAAATTCCTCCTATTATTTCTAATAATTTTTTTGTTATTTAGTTTTCTAGCGAATAATTCAAGTAACGAGGCCAAATAATTCACGCAGATTTGCACCATCATTCTCCGCAAATTGCCGATAATCATGATCATTCTCAAAGAAATAGCAAAAGGTAATAGCAAAAAGTTTGCAGTTTTGCATTAGCAAACGCACTGCTGAAAAATTTGCAGTTTGCTGAAAATTTTTGCTGTTAATCAAAATATGTGAAAATAAGACAAAAGTTGCAAAATTTACATGATAAAGTTCAACTACCATTGAAAATCAAAAAGGTTAAGGTCATTCGTGCGCTGAGAAAAGTATATTTTGAAAAAAATTAAATAATTTGTCGGCGATATCTATTTTCCGAGTTACGGTTCTCAATATTTTTATTTTTCTATTGGATTTTATAAATATTGGAAATAGGAGTCGAATAAAACTGCAAAAAGTAAAACACAAATCGATAACGAATATGATTTGACGTGCACATAGAGCGATTTCAAAACCTAAGTACGGGCATACAATTAAAATTAATCTATTGTGTTTAGATTTTAGTTTCTAATTTTTTATATTTTAATGAAACCAAAGCTAAACATTAATATTTTATGTGCGATTTGTAAAAATGTTTATAAAGTCTGATTCACACAAGGCAATTTTATTTCAAGCAAGTGTCAAAGTTTGTAGGAGAGATACAGAGAGCACTTTTCGTTTGGAAGAAATTGCCTCGTGTGATCTAGGACTAAGTATTGTGTATGCAAAAAAGTTAAAAAAAACGAGAGAATTCCTAAAGGCTTAGGGTGAGTATTAAGAGAAAATTTCGCAAGATTGTATCATCCTGTGCAAAGACGATTTTTATACGGTTTCCACGACTATTCCTGTGTGTATTGTTGTTGTTTCAAAGTGCGAATGAAAAACATAACGTTCAATCGAGTACGAGAGTTTTTTCCCCTCCCTTTCCAACTGCCTCCCCTACAAACACCATTAAACCGCTGATAAAATTGCCTCGTGTAAATTGGGACGAACATAGACACCTCAACACACGCGGTAATTCGGCGTCTCTCTCTCTGTCAAACTTTGACACTTGCTTGGAAAATGTTGCCGGGAGTGAATCTGGACATAGAGTCATACGGATGATAATGTTCAGATTCACACTCGGCAACTTTTTCCAAGCAAGTGTCAAAGTTTGATGGAGAGAGAGGCGGGCGGAAAGAGCTCTCTCCTACAAACTTTGACACTTGCTTGGAAAAGTTGCCGAGTGTGAATCTAGACAATGGGGAACGTAGTTTCTTGTACTGGCAATCCGTTTTGTGTTTTCGCACTTTGCTGCCTTTATTTCCAACAAACACCAAATTGCCCGTGTGAATCTGGACATAGACATGCTTTATGACGGAAGAAAGAAAATTAAAACAAAACTGAAACCAATTTTTCCATTAAAATGTGCTTGCGATAAGTTACACATATATTTATATTTGCGCAGATGACAAAATCTCATATAAAATGTTTATTTCGCATATCAAAAAATATTTACAGACGTAATATGCTTTCACTAGCATTCAAGATTGCCCTCTTTGACAGACATCGTGCGCCGACGCCGGATATTTAAGTAACACCCTTTGAACAAATTGAATTGGATTGAACAAATTGAATTGGATTGAAATTTTCGTTCCGTTTGTTAATTCGCATTAAAAAAGCATTCCGCGAAGATAATGCAAATGATTTTAATAAGTAAAACGGTTCCGGGACAGCTTCGACCACACCTGCAAATGGCTAAAGAAAAAAAGGCGAAATTGTGTATGCCTTGGAGGATCAATTAATCAAGTTGCAACAGGTAAGCGTACACAAATTGCAAATTTCACTATGATTGTGTAAGTCTTATTTCTGGTTGTTTTCATGATTCTCAGCAAGCAGTGTCCTATTAAAACCCTCTACTTTAATACGGCTACAAAAGTAAACTAAAATGTCCTAGCAAATATATCCTGTCCATACAAAGAACTTGTGATAGCGATGGACTAGCAATTTCATTCCGTGTCTACTTTTCCAAATCTCATAGACCTCTTAGAAGTGTGGTCCTAACGAAAATATCTGCAACAACGTAAGTAATTGTTTTGTGATTTGTTTACTTATTTCATTAATTACACCTGTATCACCAGAAATTACAACATTAATTTTTTACACCATATGCTTCAACGATGGTTGCTAATATCAGCATCGCGAAGAACCTTTTGGCTCTGGACATGTACAATTAGATTCCGTGTCCATAGGGTAAACCCAACACGTTGACCAATATTGACAGAGTTCGCGTCGATGTCGTACGATTTATGTTCTTTATATTTATCCTTCGGACAAAAAGAAGATAATTGTTAATGCCAGTGAACGGTAAGTATTGTTTGTAGATACTCCTATTGCTATTCAATTGTATTAATTTTTATTTTTCATTTATATTTTTAGATCAAGCATACATACAGATTTCACAGTTCGAAACGCTTATCAATACATGGGCTGAATAACTTCAGGTTGGAGTCGTGGTTGATATACTCTTCTCAAATATCAGGAAAATATAAAATCTATATTTCTTTTATTAAAATAAAAAAGAAAGAAACGTATGCCAGAATAACAAAAAAAGTTTGTTCTCCCAGCCGCTTTTTTCTGTTAAATAATAGCAAAATTGTTTGCTAAAACGACTGTTTGTTACAGTAGCAGGCAAATTTATGTGCTAAAATAACAACCATAGGGTTGCTAAAATAACAGACGAAGTCTGCTTTCCCTTTTTCAGCAGACCCAGTCTGTTGAAACAACAAACATTTTTGCTAATGATACTCACAAAATTCTTTGAGTGTAGTGAAAGTACTCCATGGGTACAGCCATAATACCACCATTTTGTGCTTCTTCGTGTCGTGAATACTACAAACTACCACAGAAAGATGAATTAATCAATTGGTAAAATTTTTCTGTGCTTAAGCCACCAATATGGGCATGCATAATTCGTCTTTTTTTTTTGGAAAAAAAATACCTCCCACCGTATACGTCATATCGTACAGATTCAGAAACAACAATAAAATACATATGAACTGAACGACTTCTAAAAATTCCAGTCATTTCAAGAGAGTGCATTGAGTGAAAGATTGGGTCGACTCTTGCTCTTGAGTGAAAAATTGGGTCGTTCATTCGCTCTTTGAGTGAAAGATTGGGCCCAGATGCACTAACGACATCTGACCTACTTTGTTTGCATATGCACTGCGCCATCTTTAAGTATTTTATGTGACTTTGTGTACGCTTGATCAAAAAATATAAATCATTTAGAAAAATAAATAGTAATAGGAGCACCTACGCACAATACATACTTATCGGTCACTGGCATTAATAACTATCTTCTTTTTGTCCGAATGATAACAATAAAGAACATACATCGTACGACCTTTGGTTATATTTGATGTTCTCCAAGACCGTATGATGATCAGTGACTCCTACGCGTTAGCCAATTGGGTTCACCCTATATACACGGTAATTGTACATGTCCAGAGCCATAGCATTGGCAAAATTATCTTATCGATGGATTACATCCCAATTAGACTAAATTATCCCGAGTTTTTTGGAGCCAAAAAGTTACTTCGCGATGCTGACATTAGCAACCATCGTTGAAGCATATGGTGTAAAAAAATTAATGTTGCAATTTCTGAAATAAGTAAACAAATCACAAAACAATTACTTACGTTGTTGCAGATATTTTCGTTAGGACCACACTTCTAAGAGGTCTATGAGATTTGGAAAAGTAGACACGGAAAGAAATTGCTAGTCCATCGCCATCACAAGTTCTTTGTATGGACAGGATATATTTGCTAGGACATTTCAGTTTACTTTTGTAGCCGTATTAAAGTAGAGGGTTTTAATAGGACACTGCTTGCTGAGAATCATGAAAACAACCAGAAATAAGACTTACACAATCATAGTGAAATTTGCAATTTGTATACGCTTACCTGTTGCAACTTGATTAATTGATCCTCCAAGGCATACACAATTTCGCCTTTTTTCTTTAGCCATTTGCAAGTGTGGTCGAAGCTGTACCGGAACCGTTTTACTTATTAAAATCATTTGCATTATCTTCGCGGAATGCTTTTTTAATGCGAATTAACAAACGGAACGAAAATTTCAATCCAATTCAATTTGTTCGGCGTAAAATATATTCAGCCCTGTTCTGGCTCTCACCAAATATTCAATTCACTTCACAAATTCACTTCACCCAACAAATGGAGAGGTGTTCTGGTTCTCACGTGAATTCTCTTTTTCGAACTTCTGCTCAAAAAAATCGAAACATATGTTTTTGTCTGCAAAGCCATAATTTGCAGACAAAAACGTAAACAAAACAATTTATTCTCGCGAAGAATCCGACAAGAAATTAAAAAAAGAAAATCTAAAGATTTATTAATCATATTTTATACAAAAACACAATAATAAATGTGCCAATAGCTTTTCTCTTAGCCATTAGGGATTTATGCAGTTCTTGAGGAACGTATCAAAAGGCGGCACTTGCGTGACTACTCAAATCCAATGGATACTCCAAATTCGAGGTAAGTTAAGTGTCGTTAATCTGTTTAACATAATAATTTATGCCTTTAAATGTTTTATAGCTTTTTACCGGCTTAATAAAGACGGATTTTCAATGATCCTTGATCAAATTGCACCCTACATTAGCACAGGCTCAATACCACAAAAAATACAATTGGCGGCAGCTTTGAGATTTCTTGCGGTAGGCGCTTTTCAAGGTGTTATAGCAAACGACATAAATATAAGCATGGGAAGGACTACATTGTGCAAAATAATGTGGAAAGTGGTAAACGCTATTGAGGACAAAATATGTCCACAATGGATTAATATGGAAATGAGTCAGGCGGAAGTCAGTGCTTCAAAAATGCTGCCGCCAATTGTACACAGTGAACACAAATTCAACAAAGTACACTGCTCAGCACGGAACATTGTTGAGAGGACTATAGGCAACATAAAATTTCGTTTCCGATGCCTACAAGCGACCCTCCACTACGAACCAGCAAAAGTAAGCAGAATTATTAATGCGTGCTGCGCACTGCACAATATTTGCAAGCAATTTACCTATGGATGCTGAAGTTCCGATACCTGACGATGACAACATTGAAGATGTGGAACAATTAAGTAGTGGTACCGATGGCACACGAGTAAGAGACGAAATTGCACGTTCAATAGTTCAATAAAACACAGTCTTTAGAATGAATAAACTAAAAATACAAAACAAATTTTATTTGCTGCAGTCTTTTATGAGATCAATTAGATATATATGTATTTATTAACTATATTGTCAATTTAAAGTCCCATCTTCAATTGTTCCAGCTCGATGGACTTCAATTTCAGCTCATTTCGGGTGAGCAAATGCTTCTCCATTTGTATGTGGTGCCTTTTCTTTTATTTCCTCCTTTTTTAATGAGACTAGTTCATCTAGCTTATTTTCAATGCTTATTAATGTATGACTATTGGCAACCATCACTTCCTTTATTACACTAATACCACCCGAAACACACTTAAAATTTTTCGTTTCCTCCTCCATTAAGTACTCCACGTCCGATGGTTTCTTTCTCTTTGGTGCGGGTGGCTCAACGTTGGGAGAGGCAATTGGCGAATCGGGTATATCGCCGAAATCAGGAGAGTGGCTGCGTACACGCTTTGATGCAGTCACTGTATTTGCAGCTGATGATGTGGCAAGTTTTTCTGCTGGTTTTGCACTTGGCGTTTCTTTGGGCCTAATACGACTTGCATGCGATGTAGATGGTGCATCTGCGTCAATATTTTCTTTATTGGGGCCACCTAATTTCTGGGTGTTATTTATCCCATCCGCGCACATATAAAGGTCGCACAAAGCAGCAACACGTTCCTCCAAAGGTGTCATTACATATTTATTATATTGGCCACCACCTGTTGCCCGACATTCCCTTTTGTTATGTGTAAGCTTGGATTTAATGTTCCGTTCTTGTTTGAGGTCCGCATGAATTAAGGTTTGTTGCCAGGTCTGACCACAGTTTATCCTGCTCTGCTTTATCCATCTTTGAGTAGCCCATGGCCAAGTCTGGGTGTAACTCCATGAACTGGACGAAAATCTCATTGTGAGAACTATTTATTCGTGGGGACCTGTAGGATAGTAATGCAATGAATTTGAACAATTAGCTTCAGCAAAAAGCTCAGCATACTTACATCTTGTAAAATCTAAATCCTTTGGTTATTTTCCGTCCAATTTTTGTTTTGTCAAGTTGGTGTTAATTGTTTTATGTTTGTTGTTTTTGTTACGTTTTAATAGACGTCAAACATTTGACACTTTGCAGAAGTAGCGTTGCCACACGGTTCATAATAGGCAAATTGACGATCATTTTAATTATTTTACTTATATTTTTGTTAAATTTAGTAAATTTTTAAAATGGAATAACATTTCTGTACCAAAATTAAATTATCCGATGCAAATAACCTTGAGGTTACTCCATTAAAATGGTTGTATTTCAAACTAACAAACATCTTGCATCTCTGATTTTTCGAAGTCAAACCAAATCAGCTGATTTGCCAAGAACTCACTTACTCACATCACAAAAGAAAAAAAGTTGGTTGCAATTTTGGACTTATTTTATAAAACCTAATTTATTAATTAATTTGATTATTTTATCGTACAGAAACTTGTAATTAAGAAGTAAACATTACAAATTTTGTCACGGCACAGTTAATTTGTGATTACAATAATTATTCTTTCCAAAAAATGAGAACTCACAGCGCTCTCACAATGGAAAACATGGCGAGAAAAAATTGCATGAAATGGGGTGAGAGTGAGTTGCAGAACACCTCTCGGTGAATACTTCTCCCTTCACCACCACAAGTGAATTCCAGAACATGGGCGATTACTCTTCAAAGGGTGTTACTTAAATAGCCGGCGTCGGCGCACGATGTCTGTCAAAGAGGGCAATCTTGAATGCTAGTGAAAGCATATTACGTCTGTAAATATTTTTTGATATGCGAAATAAACATTTTATATGAGATTTTGTCATCTGCGCAAATATGAATATATGTGTAACTTATCGCAAGCACATTTTAATGAATATATAATACTCACCCTAAGCCTTTAGGAATTTCTCGTTTTTTTTAACTTTTTTGCATACACAATACTTAGTCCTAAATCACACGATGCAATTTCTTCCAAACGGAAAGTGCTCTCTGTATCTCTCCTACAAACTTTGACACTTGCTTGAAATAAAATTGCCTTGTGTGAATCAGACTTTATAAACATTTTTACAAATCGCACATAAAATATTATTCGCATAAAAAATATTAATCGCATAATTAAAATATAAAAAATTATAAACTAAAATCTAAACACAATAGATTAATTTTAATTGTATGCCCGTACTTAGGTTTTGAAATCGGTCTATGTACACGTCAAATCATATTCGTTATCGATTTGTGTTTTACTTTTTGCAGTTTTATTCGACTCCTATTTCCAATATTTATAAAATCCAATAGAAAAATAAAAATATTGAGAACCGTAACTCGGAAAATAGATATCGCCGACAAATTATTTAATTTTTTTCAAAATATACTTTTCTCAGCGCACGAATGACCTTAACCGGCAAATTTTTCAGCAGTGCGTTTGCTAATGCAAAACTGCAAACTTTTTGCTATTACAGCAGAAAATGTGCTGTATTAGCAGAAAAAAAGTTTGCTAAAAATTAGCAGACGTTGTTTGTTATTAACAGCAAACAATTTTTTTGGGTGTACGAGCTAATCTATATTTTCGAATAATTTTAGGCACGATTGTTAAGGTAATATGTAAGTTATTTCCAAAATATGACTTGACCCGGTATTTGGCACGCTATTTATGCCTTATATTTATATTATGTCATTTCTAATGAAACTCAGAATTTATTAATTTTTCCTTAAACTTCAAAATAACAGCATCCCTAGGAGACATGGAAAGAACAACTATATAAATGTTGTATACATTTAACATTATATATAAATTTAAATATATATAAATAGTTGAAAAAAGGGGCAACCGATCGTTAAAAAAGGGGATCAATTTTAAGGTATTTATTTAAAGAAAACAACAATAAAAAAAGCTTAACATACAAAATAAGTAGGTAACATTAAAAAATTAATTCACTTACACTAAAACTAAACAAAAAATACAATGTTATACAAAACTTCTTATGATGTATACTAAATATATTTTATCACATACATTTCTTTATTTATAGTTACTTTTTTGTAACTTCTTTTTTATACTTTCTTATTAGATCTGTGCTTGGTACAGATGTGTTTTGTATTGAGTTTTTTGATCTCACAATAAATCTGTTTAGGAAAAAGCTTATAATATTTATGTACATCAACCTAATGAAAAATAAAAAATAAATTGGATTTTTTTATAAACACATATATTGTTACAATTAAGAAATCACTCAAATTAATTGTATTGTTGCATAGACGCCGACCTATTCGCAGAATTTTCACCAATAAGATGAAGCGGTGGAAATAGATTCTCATATGCTTACGCATACAAAAGATAAATGTAAATCGTTTTAACATATGCGTATATCCCATTAAATAACCTAATTCAGACCGTAGCGCATTAGGCATTTCCGTACGTTAGTACGAAAGTGTTGTCATAAGAGTATAAAAAGCAGATTTTTTTACAAAAGCCAAAAATTGGCACAAAAAGCGAAAAGGGGCACATTTAGTATCAACAAATAAAAGGGGCGCAAAAGTAGCACGGCTGAAAAAAAGGGGCAAATATGCCACTTAAAGCGTGGTACTATGTTAATTTTTCGCGTTGAAATCCCATATAAAAACAAAGTCGCGAAAAAAGCTGCGAAATTTTTTCGTTTGTGGTACTCTGTTTATTTCAACGCGAAAAAGTAACATTTTGCGCCACCACAAATTTAACGCCGTTACAAATTGACGCCGCAACAAATTTAATGCCGCCACCGTAACACTCCCATTTGTTTATATTTATTTTTGTCCGCATGAAACTCAAATGTTGTAAATATTATAAATAAAATTTCCTAATAAAGAATAATAAATTAAATTGTCTTCCGAAATAAAGAAAAATGATGCAAAGATGTGAAAAGGAAAATAATTATGTTTATGGAATAAACCAGAAGAGCGAAATTCCAATTGGATTGCAGTACAAAAGCAAACTAAATGTGCAAAACACTGAAAGGACATGTGACTAAATGTAATAATAGGCATGTTTTCGTTACAAGCTAGCAATTTTAGTTTAGCACTTTGCAACGAAAACAACTGACTTCCACTAACTGGCACATAAGCAATAAGTGGCGGATTTTCACTATCTGGTAGCAATGGTGTCATGAGTTGCGAAGAATGAACAGTGCGAAGCAGACAAACAATTCGTGAAAAGTATTTATAAAACTTATATTTACTATTTTATGTTCAATTGTTTACACTCTTTTTGCAAATATTAAAATAATTTCCCATTTTTGTTCTTCTTCTTCCCGTTAATTCACAATAATTGATAACAATCTCTCCAAAAATGGGATGCCATATTGCTAAATATAGTGTGCCCAATCTGGCAACATCATACTCGATTAAGACATGAACACAAGCACCAAACTTTGTCGGGAACTAATAGTGCTTAAAAGTGCTAGCTCCCCATACTAATTAAGCACTTATGGTGTAACGAAAACACGCCTAATGTGGAATTTGTCTTATAATTAGATATGTACATTTATGTTTGTATGTTTAGAACAATTGTGTGCAAAAGCAGTGTACTAAAGCAGTAGGCCAATGGAATTGGACAGTGCCTGTGATCTAGATTTGGAAATGGTTGTAAAGAACTTGGAGACCATAGAAGTTGGAAGAAGATATTCCGTTTATGGATGGAAGTCAACAAATATAATGTAAATGCTTAAATATAATAATAAAACATATTTTTCGATTAATCAAAACATCATTTTATTTATTTATATTCGTACAACAGTAGGAAATTATTTCGTTATTTATAACATTGTACTACCCTCCTACCTACCCTCCCTCTCCAACACTATTTCCTTTCTGACATTTAAATTAACTACTTTCTAAGTTGGCATTATTCCAATTGTTTATTGATTCGAATTTTGTTTTCAAGAATATTAGCAAAAAGAAAAAATGCATATACACACATACATACATAAAAAAGTGACACTTTGACACACACGCTTCTAAATTGCCATGCGACTTTGTAAAAAAGCGTTCCATTTTTCAACTCGAAATAACATTTTGCGAAATTTATTCGTGCCGAAAAAACATAGTACCCACCTTTAGTCGGACAACGGCAACGCTGAACATAGCTCAATGTTATTGTGTGCAAGTGACACTACCTTCTAGTTGCATCACGGTCGCATTCGGGTATTTAGTAATCATTAAAAACAGCCGGTATCGAGTGCCCAATACACAAATAGTCGTTATTTTACCAACACTACATCAAAGAGAAACGAAAAGCCACAAACGAAACGTTCGTTTTTTTTTCGTGCGGTTAAAAAGTAAATATTGTTTAGTGGTTTAGTGAAGAAAATTCTATTGCAATCGTTACAATCGTTACGTCGTCATTATTTTCATTATTTACATTTAAATAGCTTAAAAATCTTTTAAAGATATCGCTACTTGGAAATCCCTCGCAGGTATTTTGCATTTTGTTGAGAGAAAAAAAGAACCCGAGAAAAAGAAGAAAACATGTCGGAAGCAGAACTCCAAGAAACCAATGGAACTTCAAGCGACGTGCCAGAAATTGAATTGATTATTAAGGTTTGTGCATACATACATACTAAATATTTTCCCCCGACTTGATTTTTGAAATGTTTTGAGTTTAGTTTGCAAAAAGTTTATATTTAAGAGGAGAATTGTTATACACAATTTGCTCTTGTGTTGGTGTGTGTTTGTCTTCGTTGGATTGTGAATGGTAGGGGGATAATCTTTGGGCACTGGTGAATATGAGATATCTAGGAGAGGAGATGTTAATGGAACCCAAAAATATTTGGGATGACGATGATTATAGCGTTTGTCCGTCTAACAACTTAAGTAAATATTAAGAAAAAACAGGTTTCCTGTATCTTCCAAATGCTTTGTCGTTTCTCTTGCTTTTGCACTCGGCCTCCTCCTCCACCTCACATGAACCACAAGGCCTGTCTTTGATGTTGGCTGTATGTTGTGTACTGTATGTAGCAGCTCTGCTGCTTGGCACACCCTCCTCCGGCGGGCCACCTGACTGTCACGTCTTTCTGTTTTTTAAGTGATAGCAAATATCATCGTTATGTATATATTCCAAGATAATTGTTTTACTGACGACGACGGCAACCACAAAAACAAAAGTTCGCGAGTGCCGCCCGCAACAGAGGCTCAATGTTTGTTTTATTTATTCTTTTTCACAAGCTTTTATTTTTTCCTTTGCTTCGCTGAATTCTTTTTGCCATTTCTAATCGCCAGAATGCGGTTTGGTTGATGCGTCATCAAAGCTTTTGTTTGCCCAGAAATCCCGAAATTTCTTAAATGAATATCCGGCAAACTCCCGTTATTGTTGTAAATATATATATGTCCACCCCCTATATTTTGTTCTGTTTTTCCACCATGTGGCATTTAGATTTCATTAAATTCGCATACAAATGTTAAATTTCAAATTCCTCCTCATACGAGACGGGTTCCGGGCTCTAGTGTGTATTGAATTCAATAGTTGAGGACAACGACGACGACGGGGGCATGCATTCATGCAATCTGGCAAACAACGCAACGCTTTTGACTTCTGTGACAGAGGCTGCATTAGAAGTGCCGTCGTTGCTTTATAAACAAGTATACGTTGCTGGCCATGTTTCTAATGCTTTAGTGATTTTTTGTTACCCCCTCCTCCCACTCCTTCTCTTCCAGCGCTACCGCTAACACCACGACCACGACACAATTGTCGCTTAGTATTATTACTCTACCGACGATGATTTTCGCCGATGCATTCCGTCTTTTTGTGTTGTTTTTTTCCTTTTGTTGTTGTGTTTCAATCAAATTGTAGTTAGAGAGGAGAAAGTGAAAGTTCACACAGCATAAACTCGTTATCGAAGTAAAGACCATTTACTTAAACGTGGAACTGGAATGTAATTCTAAAAATAAGTCAAAATATCATCTCACATCAATCAATGCTATACGTTTCGAGAAACGTTTTTTTTCTTCATATACTGTTAGCTTGAATATATGCATGGATTTGTTGTGAATCAAGGGCAGAATATCTTAATTGAATCTTTTGAAAATATGATTTTCTTCCTGGCATACGGATAGCTTAAAGAAATCGAAGTTAATGGCACAATGTCTGTTTTTTAGGCAATATCAAATCAGATCAAAATTTGCATTGTATTAAGAAATATTGAGATAATACCTATCAGGTTGTAAATTTATGATAAACGTGCTACATTTTGTTAAACTAGAAATTTTGACGGAGAATAATATAAACAACGTAAGAAGGGCTAAAGTCGAGCGTTGCCGACTATATGACACCCTACACCACCCTATCGGAGCAGAATAAGTAGAAATATTGTCAAGATTTATCAATATTGTTTCCTAATGATCAATCAAAAAAAAATATACGTAACAACTCAAAATGTTAAAATTTCTAAGTGCTCAAACAAAAATGTCCTGCTTCTCAAAATGTAAAGATTACTGATAGACGTTTTGGATTTATGGGATAGGCAACTATATTTTACAAACTTAGAAATTGATTTTGTCCCATTCGCTTGTCAGGTAAATTTTCTATAGGGTACACAAATCGTCCATAGGCGGAAATCTAATTATATAAAAATCTGAACTACTTAAAATTGTCTCCAAAAATATGATTTTTTTTTGCAATATTTTGTAAGATATCGTTGAAACCCCTGAACGGATTCGCATATGAAACTTGTTTAGTCCTATTGGATAGTAGTTATGACACAAAATGTCAACGGTTAAGGACTGTCTGAGTTGGAGAGCTTTGAAAATTATCTATTGCATTTCTTCAATGCTTTTAAGAAAATAAAAAAAAAAATCACAAACATATTTATACCCTCCACCATTTGATGGGGGGGTATATTCATTTTGTCACTCCGTTTGTAACACCTCTAAATATTGATCTGAGACCCCATAAAGTATAAACATATATTCTTAATCGTCGTAAAATTCTAAGATAATTTAGCCATGTCCGTCTGTCCCTCCGCAATAATAGAGCTAGATTGATCAAATTTGGTACAAATACTTCTTATAGTTGCAGGTTGTTTGGGATTACACATGGGCCATATCGGTCAATGTTTTGATATAGCTCCCATATATAGCATATAACTTGCTGTGATTCCTACAGTTCTCATCTACTATATTTTTTTTTTCGGTGTTATTTTCTTTAAGACATAAGAATAACGATAACGAAAGTTTACATTAATATTTTGAGTTTTTACGTTATTTTTTAAATTATCAACAAATCGTTGTCGATAAGTAGTTTATGTTATATAATCCTTAAAAGTGAATTAATAAAGAATAATTTAGCATTTAAATTTTTAGTTGCATATATTTATTTTCATTCAACAGGTGAAATGGTTGCAAATGTTTTTAACATCACTGTATGTCAAAAGATATATATGAAGTTTCGCTGAACTTTTTAAAGTGCTCAATATACCTCAAGAACCTTTTTTGTGCCACCCGCATAGCTGTCTATTTTATAAATTTATTAATTTTTATCTATTGAATTTAAAAAAAAGTAATTTGAAGGCTTTTGACCAATTTAGTAAATTACAGTACAATAGAATTGAGATAACTAAACAAAAAAATACTAAGGCTAATACAAAGTCATAATTTAGGAGCCGTCACTATGCCTTCCTAGTTTTATTATTACCCCTTTTCATGTTTGCAATTTGAAAATATAAATTCATATTCGAAATGCAAATACGTAATGAGAACATAGAAATTTATATTTAAAAATATAAATCCGGAATGGAAAAATAACGTAAAATATAAACTTGTAATGAGAATGTGTAAATTCATATTGCCAAATGCAAAATTGTATTGAGAGAATATAAAATCATATTGGAAAATATAAATTTATAATGAGAACATGTAAATTCATAGTAAGATGTGTAAATTCATATTGGTATATAAAAAATTGTAATGAGAACATATAAATTCATAATGAGTAATATAAAGTTGTATTGGGAAAATATAAATTAATAATAATGACAAAAAACAATTTTATATTTATAACATTTAATTCAGTTACAGATAAGATATTGAGAATTAAGAAAAACTACATACAAATAGTAAATAAAAAAACACCAACTGATTATTATCCATCATGCATGTCTTTAAACTTAGTACATCTGCATAGAAAGTACTTGCATGCTGAACTGCACTTGCACAATCTCCGCCGGTTACTGTTAACCAGGCCTCACCCAAAATGTGCTGGAGATATTGAATTCTTTGTTCGCATACAACCGAACCTTGCACCGTAGGAACACGCAGTTTTCTCCTAACAACCGTTTTTCGAATATTCTCTATGGGGTTAAGACATGGGAGAATATGGAACTAACATTAAAACGAGTGCTTTAACGGACGAATTTTCTTCAACAGCAAATTCAATTCTCCAGTGACGTAGTGAATTGTCCTAAAGATAACCAGGTCTCTGGTATTATTTCTGATTTCGGTCCATTTTTAAGAAATTACGGATCCATACAGCATACTTATCTGATGAAAAGGATATGTCAATATGAATTTACAAATTCTCATTACGAGTTTATATCCTACTTTTTTTATCCTTGCGTTTCATTTCATATATTAATTTGTAATTTCAAAGACCATTGGCCAATTTTAACAAAATTACATTATACATCAATTGAGTACTGTACAGAATTTTTTATGTGCTTAAGATTAAAAAATCTAAGTATAAAATAAATATACACAAATGTGTTTTGTTCTCTAGCTATATGGTTTGTTCTCTAAGATTTCCCAGCTAAATAAAATCACTAGTTATAGATTGATTTGGGATTTAAGATGTAGATCTTAATAGACTAGATATAAGACAAAGCCTTGATGTTCGCCAAGAAATGTTGCACCTGCGCTAGGTAATTTGAGACCCAAATGTTCTCATTGCATTTGGAAGCCTGTTGAATGTACGCGAGACCCTAACTTGAAACGATTTTTCCGCTACGCAATTTTCAAACCTCGGAATAAGCAAAACATTGCAACGTGTGGAATGGGTGAAAGCAAATGACTGCGCCAGAAATGAAATATAAATTTTTAGATTCTCATTACAATTCTACATTTTATATGAATTTATATTTTCTCATTGAAATTTACATTTTTCAATAAGAACTTACACATCTTACTATGAATTTACATGTTCTCATTATAAATTTACACTTTCCAATATGATTTTATATGCTCTCAATACAAAATTTACAATTACCAATATACATTTTCATTGCAAACTTGAAAAAGGTGTAGTGAAGATAGTGAGCTGGCAAAAAAAACTAAATTCTTACTCGAAACTGTTGTCGAGTAGTCATAGGATATAGTCTTATTTATAATTTTCTTACCTATCTATGTTTTTATATTTATTCATAATCTTTTTTTATATATTGATTTTATTTTAAAATATTACTTTCTAGTGGATTCATATTCTTTGTTCAAACGTTTTCAAAATTTATAGATCTCAATAGACTTACAAATTGGCTAACAAAAATAGTATTCCTAAGATCAATATTAAGGCCGTTATGGGGACGGCAGTTCTTAAATAACTGCCGTCTGCAACGCTGGAAATGCCCACATATACATATATTGGAAAAACACATTTGACCAAAACTATATTTACAATAAATATTGATTTTCTTTTAGAACTCAGTTTGATATGTTTTCGTAGCCAATAAAAATGCAAATGAATTAACACTGAAAAGCACTTTAGAGAATTGAACAAACATTTAAATTACAACACGAAAGATACATATTTCAAAGCGGTTCGATTAAATATTGTTTGTTTAAATTTGGTAGACGCCTGAAAATCTTCAGACGTCAGGTGGTAGTAGTGTAGCATACATAATAAATAAATTCCCATATAAGGTTCATCATATCATAATCTAAGTTAACCATAATTTCTTAAATGAACTCCATAACATTCATATCAATAACGTTTTTTAATTATAAAAACCGCTCGTAGCAGCAAGAGCGATTGGCGGCGGCGTCAAATGTGTACAGAAAAATAATTCCTACATATAAATACGACGAGTATACATACATACATATGTATGTATTTTGTTTGTTCTTTAGAAAAATCTATCTTATCTTTGGTTTCTTTAGCGACAATAATAGGTACACATTGTACACTAAATATAATCTTGGAAAGTAATAATATAACACTTATTACCTCACCCTTATTCATAGTTTAGTTGAGCTGAGCTAAAAAATCCGCAAAAAAAGAAAATGTCTTCATTGCAGGTGATACAAAGTAAATGGAGATGTTTATTTATCTACAACTAAATATGTATTAATTAATTTGATTGGAAATATGTTTAGTTGTCTCATTGCTCTGTTAGTGGTACGAGTAATGAGTGTGTTATGATTGGTGGTTAACTATCGGCCTAGAAAAAAACCGATAAGAGTCTTTAGGAAAATTGTTTCATGTGTTCTCTTGGTTTCTGAAGATGAAATGTTGAACAGTTTATGGTTTGATTACAAAAATTATACATCTATTTATCTATTTATTTCATTAATTAAAATATTCTGCATGTTTACTTTTAATTACAGTTTATTTTTCAATTTAAGCAGTTTTCTCTTCAGAGAATAGGTATCAAAACATATTAGATAATCCAAAAAAAAAAACATTATTATTAATCAATTTAGTTTATGTAAATATACATCGTAACCTACAACTCAAAAGGTCGATTTAAAATGGTATATTGTAACAAAATACATATATTTTAAAACTTCATAATATGACAAGTCATATAATAATATGACAAGTCCAAATACTTGTCATATTATTATATGAAGTTAATATTATTACAAATCCGGATGATCTATAAACATACATTTGACATCATAAAAATTAAAATACTAGTCATATTCTATTTTCTATTTCCAAAAGTTCTAAAGTTTAATAATTGTTTCATACTCTTAAGTCATAAAAGGGAACTCCTTTTTTCCGAAAGCAATTTAAATGGTACCTTCTAGAATATAATATCACTATCTAAATATATTTTGTTTATCTATAAAATAAAAACCAGTTGGCGTATTCATTCAGTGCTATTAACAATACCATTTTATATATTCACTCACAAATACAGCCGCTCTTTAAGGCCTTTTATGGCTAAACATTTTCATGGGGAAAAGTATTAAATATTAAATTTATAAACACCAAACGATTTGAGTCATACTACAAATAAGAGTAGTTAGTATGCATCTACATATTCGTATATGAATGTACGTTTTTTGGGTACGAGTGTATTTGTTACCTGAATCATTCACTCATTCATAAAATGTATAGAATACATATAGCGCATATCCCAAAAATAAATAAAGGAAAATTGCATAAACGAATATTTCTAGATGCAATTGATTACATAATCGTACAATAAAAAAATGTACATATTTATAAATACATATACTTATAGATTACACAGTACAACAATTTCAAACTTTTGTTTTCCCAAAATAACGGGGTTCCGAAAATGGATTCTGGTAGAGGAGACTAAAAAGTTCCCCTCACTTTCACTGTTCGTGCAGCATGTCGGTATATAAAACTATGTGTTCTTTGCATCTGAGGTGTGCCAATATTTTAGTGGAATAAATTATTATCCTCTAGCTCCCCCACATAAACGTAATTTTTGGATATACTTTAATAAATCGTAAAAAACGATCCTAAAAATGGGGAGGGCGGGGATAACATGTTGGCCATACAATTTGACTATATGTATATGTTAGAACACGCCAAAGCCCAAAACTTATAATTCCACACACCCCTATTCATACGTTCCAGTGGTCGAAGCAATAAATACATATATCAGTACAGTGGTGCGGGATAAAAAAATTATATGAGAAGAAGATGATGGCTACATAATTTAGGATTATTTATAGAAAATGACTCAGGCTTTCTTTTGAGCCGAAAAATCCAAAAAAATCATTCCGATCAGAAGACATCGCTTTTAAAATTTGACATGAAATCCCGATATGTATGTATGTGGAGGCTATGTCTAAATGTGAACCGATTGTTTTGAAAGTTCAATAATCTTCTTTGTGTCCAATTTCATACAGATTGGTTGAAAATTGTGACTGCTACAGAGCTTATGTATATATTGCAAATCCGAAATACATACTTATATTGATGCTGTGCCTAAATCAGCAAAAGAAGAAGTTCCTGCCAATATATCGATTTTTCAAATCGAACCATAATTTTAATAATTTTTTGGAATTCGATTTGTCGTGGAATTCCCCATATACTTTTATGATTTCCATTGATCGAATATCTCTAAATCAAGAACTAACACAGAGAAAAGTCTATCACAACTGTGTTGTTGTTGTTTTTGTAGCAGCTTGGAGACGCTGAGTTGATAATCCTTAAGTCTATTTCTATTACAGACTTCGTTCCGGCATATGTATAGGGTGATCCAAGTAGAGATACTTTTTTTCAATAGCCTTTTTTCACAGATCACGTGTGAGTCGTGCCATGCTGTCATGTTATTTTTGTTAAGTATTGTTTGGCATTTCATCATGGAAAGACTTACGCCTGAACAACGTTTACGCGTGTCATTCGCCAGTTACCAGTCGAAATGCTCGAACGAATCATCGAAAATTGGACTCAACGGATGGACCATCTGAGACGTAGCCGCAGCCAACATTTGATAGACATAATCTTCAAAAAATAAATGCCAGAGAATGTTCTTTCAAATGATAATAAACATTTCCCATTCAATTTGAATTTTCTGTGTTTTTTCCTTTAAAAAAGTAGGGAACCTCGAAATGGATCACCCTATATATCCGATTATCGCGGGAAACTTCTGTTGGTTTCACCTACTCAATGTTGTCCGGTTGTAAGTTAACATTAGGCTGTTAATTTCATGGAATGGATGTTATTTGAGTGTTACCGTTTCTATTCTCCACTAGAAGCGCGGCATTTCTGTTAATAGTCGTCATGTTTTTATGTCTGTTTTTAGCTTCCCTTACTGTTAGTGCGACCGGTCAGTTATTTTTAGCTGCAGAAACTCGAATTATGATGAAAACATGTTAAACGCTGCCAGTGCCCTGGCTGGGAACTGAACCCAGCATCTTCAGGTTTCAAGTCTAATGCACTAACCGCTGAGCTACCTAAGGCCACAATCACAATTGTATAAAGCATGCTCGAAATAAGTTGTTTCCATTTCTTATTTTGCATTTGTATCCCCTCACCTTACAGGGAGAAGGGTATATATCATTTGCTACGAAGATGGTTCGAAGATGGCCCATATTGGTGCACTGCTTCTAGTACCTCCCCCACAAAGGATTAACATTTAATGATATAGTGATTCTTTAATAACTCCTATACTAAAGTGTGTTTTTTTTGACGTGTGGTTTTCAAGAAGAAATGAAACACATATAATTTATTGTTATCGCCAAGAATTTAACTTTATTATAATGATAAGGGTTTGCTCTTATATTTTAAAAATGATTGGCAAGTGGCCGCCGTTGCTGGCTCGAATAAATTCCAGCCGAAGTCCCAATTTTCTACCACTTTTTGCAGCATTTGGGGTTGTTTGTCAATAACGCGCCGAATATTCTCTTTCATGGCGTCAATCGTGTCGGGCTTATCTGCGTAGGGAAGCAACTTCACATAACGCCACAAAAAAATAGTCAAGCGGTGTTAAATCGCACGATCTTGGAGGCCACGCTGAAGGCCCACGACACAGATCGATATGTACGTCTTCAGATCTGACAGTAATACCTTATAATGGTGTACTCCATCTGTCTGATTCAATGGTGCGTACAATAACTCCCGAAAAGATTGAGCGAATGACTTAAAATTTAGCATGTGCAAATATTTCCTCCAAACTTGGTTTAACGCATTACCGTCGGCTGATCTCATGGAATGAATGCAGTCAATTTAATGTCTTTAATTTTGGTATTTTTAAATACTTTTGTCAGTCTACTGTTTGGGAAAGAATGAGCAACATTTGTCCACCCTCTCTGGCATCTTCCACGCATATTAAATATAAATATATTTACAATCGTAGGGGTGATAAGAAAATGAAAAATTCAATTAAAATTTTTGGAAAATGCAACTCGATTAAAAATTCTCGTTATTTATATTTACTGGCACATCTTTTATATTTGTAGGAAATTTATTTCCGCCATGGGCCATTGACCTACAAATTAAATCAACTTCTTTGTTCAAAGCTGTAAGTTTCAACAATTATGTATTTAAATATTCAAGTATTGACTTTATTTAAACAAGTCAACTTATAAATAGCAAAACCAAGATCATCTTTGGCTAGCCTTTAAATGTATAGATAAATGTATTAATTATACGAGTATGTATTTTGCAATAAACTAGCGTAATGTAATTACGACAGGTTGCATAATTAAAAAAATATTCAAATGCACCACAATGGTTATTTATAAATACGAATATGATGGATGACAGCGTCCATATGTACATCTGTACACATGTACATGTGGTTATACTACTTAGTGGTATACGAATATTTATTATACATACAAGAATGTATTTTTATTGCCATATTGCTTCTACCGACTGCCCCCTATTGATGTAGCTGTTGTATTATTATCTTGGTTGTTGTAAAAGAAAGAAAAACCTATCGTCGCATTTTAAATGAATATCTCGAAATTATTCTTGATGACATCATCATCATCATAATCATTCATAATCATAACTGTTCAGTTTCTTTTTAGTGTTTAAAATCGAATGAAAAACAAGAAATTGAGAAATATGTACGATATGTGCGCTATGTACTTAAGAACAGACAACAACGACGGCCGACGGTGGGCGATGGGACAGCCGCCGGCGTACTCACAGACAGTACTCAGGCAACAATTATTAGATTTTGTGTGCAACTTTTCCTTTCAATTACAAAATATGACCATATTTTGGTTATTATTTTGCATTTTTAAGATTTCATTTAATCCCAAGAATCTTTTAGCGGGCATTTTTCTCTTCCACATACGTCGTGTGTCTGTCACGTGATTTAGGCGTTTGATTTCTAGTGTTCCTTATTTGTTTTCTGTTTGTAGTTTCTGTATATCGGTATGTACATATGTATATAGTCCGCCCCCCATACCTTCCAACTATATACTTACTTTACTCCGTAGCCCTATGTATCGATGAATGAATCGAGCGGAATAAAGTGGAGTGGAGCAGACCGGAGCATTCGTTTACTTACAATCAACAGTCAACACTCATCACTCACTCATTCACATCACAATTCCAATGATGTCATATGACAACAAGCAAAGCAAAGGGTTATAGATTCTAAAATGTATTTCTTCGTGTATTTCAGCTACGATATTTCATACGAATCGAACGAATTGCCTGTCGTTTTGTCGTTGGTGTGTCTGCATGTGCACAAACAAATTACTTCATATGTATTTCTATCTTGAAAGATATGAGAAAGATATGGATGGATACCACCGCCACCTACCAACCAGCGCCACCGCCATCGCCTCATATCATACATAAGTAGTATAAACAATTTAATTGAAATACTATCAGTATTGGTTTGTGTAGCCGAAAATGAGAAATTGTATATTCCACTGTATCAAGCTAATTTGACATATTTGAAGCTTTTGGTAATAGACCATTGGTATCCGTTTCTAAAAAATATAAATTGTAGAATAAAGTCAGTCGAACATTTTTGAGATGGGTGTAAAGTTTGCATAGTACACTCGATAGAAAATCGCATTTTTTGCTATTATTTCTGGGAAGTATACATATACTCGTACATTTGTAATAAAAATAGTTTTTAAATTATTCTAGAAAACGTGACTTAATTGCATTTATTGACTCATTGTAAACGTCGTTTATGAAACTCATTCACTCGGAATTATGTCATTGGCTTTTCACTAAATAATGTATTCAATAAATTTCAAATAGTTTACGGATTAATAACACTTTGTATTATGTATGTTAAGTTCTTTGGGTCTGACACACAAAATGTATGAGAGCCTGGCCGATACCGTTATACTGCCCGTCCTGTTTGGGAGGTATTGATTTCAGTTTCAGCAAAAAACCAGTAAGGAAAGGCAGAAAGTCGGGTGGGGCCGACTATATAATACCCTACACCTCCCTAACAATGCGATAATAATTTGGATATATCTAATTCTGAACCGACAATCGCTAAATTAAGCAATATTCGTTCCTAAATTGAGAAACATCTTTCTGGAGAATTTTGTAATGATCGGATGTAAAGTACAACTTCTATAGCGCTTTATAACCAAATCAGGAGGAACATATATATGGAGGTTATATATTAATCTGAATCGATTTTCCCTGAATACTCATTCATGTAAAATAGATCCCTCTTTCTGTCGAATTTCGTACTGATCGAATATAAAATACAGTCTCTACAGCGCTTAGATGTAAAATCGGGGCTAACATATATATATTGGGGCTATATCTAAATCTGAACCGATTTTCTCCGAATTTGGCAGCATTCCTTCATGTAATAAAAAACCTCTTTCTGCCGAATTTCGCTCTGTATTTTATATACAGTTTCTACAGCGCTTAAATTTCAAATCGGGGGTAACATATATATGGGGGCTATATCTAAATCTGAACCGATTTCCTCCGAATTTGGCAGTATTCCTTCATGTAATTAGAAACCACTTTCTGTCGAAGTTAGTACTGATCGGATATACAGTTTCTACAGCGCTTACACGTCAAATGTGGTGTAACATATATGTGGGGGCTATATCTAAATCTGAACCGATTTCCCCCAAATTTTGTATTGTCTCTAAGTGTACTACTACTCTCTGTCAATTTTTGTACAAATCGGTTCAAAAATGTTGTTTATACAGTGCATATATGCCAAATCGGAGGTACATATATATGGGAGCTACATGTAAACCGAACCGATTTTAACCAATTAGGGATCCTCCTTGGGCCTAAATAAAGATATGTGAAAAGTTTCGTTGAGATCGGACCATAATTGCGACCTGTACTTTAATTACAAGAATACATCTACAGACAGACAGACGGACATAGCTAAATCGACTCAGAAAGTAATTACAAGTCGATCGGTATAATAACCAACGGGTCTACCTCTTCTCCTTTTGGGTGTTACAAACAAATGCACAAAGTCATAATACCCTGTACCACAGTGTGGTGTAGGGTATAAATACAATAAAAATGTATGTATATTTGACAAAGGTGCACTACAGCTACCGGCTACATACCAACTATAAGAGATATTGTTCCGGATAACTTGACCACTCCGCCATTTATCGCATTTAAAATTATTCTAAAACACAGATGACACCGAACTGAACCTATTGTGTACAATGAACCTAATTTGAACAATGAACTTTAATGTCATCTGAGTCAATTTTTAAAAGCGATGTCTTCTGATATGGAATAATTTTTTTTGGCTAAAATGTTTATAAGCAGTTACAAATAGGTAAAATAAGGTCTCGCTATCAATTTTTTTTAACATTTTTTTTTTTGAAAAAAAAATGTTATGGGCATTTTAATTTTTGAAAAAAATAAAAAAAAGAGTTTTTGTGTTTTACGAAATTTTTAATTGCTCGAACTGCTGAACCGATTTTTGCAAAGTTTACTTATTATAAATTAAAAATTTATTTCACAAAAAAGTCGAAAATTCGCACGACAAAATATATTGGACTATGCATTTTTCTACTAAGATTTTGTGAAAACCCTTTTTTATCCAGGACGGCTCTGCTTCTTCTTGCATGTAAGCAATAAGGTTGCCGCGAAATGATTCAAAGATTGATTTAGAATGGAAGGGGTCAGCGTTATGGAGTGGCAAACTCAACCCCAGACTTAAATCCCGTTCAGTGTTGCCGCAGGAGAAATTTTTTTCCGACCAATATTTTCCCAAAAACCGACCGAAATCCGTTGGAGGCGACCAATTTTATAAAATCAAAGTTTTCGATATTTTGTAAAGTTTGGTAACAAAATTTTCCGATTTTGACGAACATTGGAAAAGATACCCGTCCGAATCGAATATACCCTACATCATGGATCGCATTCAATGATATAACAGGAAAAATATCTGGAATTGTTTGATTAATTGATTCTGGGTGAAATTCGGCAATTGTTAGTTCAGTCGCTTGGCATATGTGATTGTTAAGGCGTCAATAAAGGCAAATCTTTTTTGACATTTATATGGGGGGGATATATACACATGTGGTCCAATGAGATCCATTACCAATGGAAATAATATTTGCCGAATTGTACCCCAAAATATTAATATTTTGTTCTAAAGACGTCAAGAATTCAAATCGAATGGGAAATCTATTTGGGGCTATATCAAATCGTGGTCTACGATGATCCTTGTAAGTGTGAGTAGTTCTATGTTTACTTAGACGCATGTTGCAAAATGTCATCCCAATTACTTGAAGTATGGTGTGAAGAAATGGTCCTTTTTTAACCCCAAACAACTACTGGTTTTATTATTGTGACAGAGAATATGGATAAATCCTAGTGGCTAAAAGTCTATTTATAAATTGCAAAAAAATTTTTAAAAAAAATAAAATAAGGAATTCTGCATTTAAAAATAATTGTAAATATATTTTCTTTCCGTTTGTTTCCACATTTTTGTTACAATGCAGAGTGAGTTAACCGATCAAGTTATTTCTACCTTTTTTTATAAAACTTTCAATACACATTTTAACATATCTTTGGGACTCAATACAAATGAGTTGTTCCTAATTTATGAATTAAAGAGACAATACTCTGAAGTTATATGACCTAGTTTGTGACAAATAAAGACAAAAGGATGCACAATTGTTCATAGAAAGCCTTATTTATAAAATTTTAAGTTTTGTTGAACTTATTTCAACATTTATAATAATTTTTAACTTCCATCACGTACATTCGTTAATTGTAGTACGTACATTCATTAATTGTAGTATTTTAAAAAGTTCAGGAAAATACCATCATCTAATAGCGATGATATGATTTTGAAGTGCCGTTTCGCCCATTTGTAACATGTCATGATATGCCATTTGTTTTTCATTGTATTCAGTAGTGTTTACAATTTCATCATGGAGAGATATACGCAAGAACAACGTTTACAAATTTTTCAGTTTTATTATCAAAATAATCGTTCTCCAATTTCAACTTTTCGTGCGCTAAGTACATTTTTTATTAAATCCTAAAAAACACTTTCCAGACACCCGTGAGCAATATTTTAGCTCTCGTTAAGAGGTATCTTTTTGCCATTGACCGATTCCCGATCCGACGTACCGTTAAGGAGCTAGAGAAAAAATAAACTTTCCGTTCACATTTGAAAATTATGCTAAGTCCTTTTTTTTAAATCCAAAAAGCCGCTCTCCATTCGACCTATGACCTTGACACCCATGAGCAATATTTTAGCTCTCGTTAAGAGCTATCTTTTTGCCATTGACCGATTATGTCCGATACGTGTCACACAGCAAATGAAACAATTAAATTGTTGCGAGAAAAGTTTGTAGATTCGATTATTTCAAGATATTTTGATATTGAATGGCCTCCAAGAAGTTGTGATTTAACACCATTAGACTATTTCTTGTGGGTTTATTTAAAGTCATTGGTCTTTCGAAATAAACCAGACTCACTGAGCTGTACAAGTCAATATTGAATGTGCCATTCATGACATACGACTTGATTTAGTGGAAAAAGTGCTCGAAAATGGGTTCATCGAATTAGTTCCTGCAGAAGAAGTCGTGGAGGCCATTGAATGACATTTTATTTAGAACTTATTTGTTTCGATTGTACTTCACATTAAATAAAAAACTTTTGCATTTTTTTGAATGAGTGTGTTTTTTTTCAAAGAATTCATATCACTCTTATTGGAAAAACCTGTATTATTGTAATTTTATCGAATATTCTTATGACAAAATTTCAAAATACATCTAATCAACTCTTCTCGTTTTTTAACATTTAGGCTTCAACAATCGATGGGCGGCGCAAGGGAGCATGTCTTTTCTGTCAAGAGTACTTCATGGACTTGTATCTGTTGGCCGAATTGAAAACAATCAGTCTAAAAGTGACCACAGTTGATATGCAAAAACCGCCACCAGATTTCCGTACTAATTTCGAAGCAACTCATCCGCCAATTTTAATCGACAACGGTTTGGCCATCTTGGAGAATGACAAAATTGAAAGGCATATCATGAAAAATATCCCAGGTGGATATAATCTCTTTGTGCAGGTTAGCATTCAGCAATAACACCGCAGCATGTTTTTTCATTTTTCTGAAATAAATAAATAACCGTTTTCATTTGCATTCACCACAGGACAAGGAAGTTGCCACTCTCATTGAAAATCTGTATGTAAAGCTAAAGCTGATGTTGGTCAAGAAGGACGAAGCTAAAAACAATGCCTTAATGTCACATTTGAAGAAGATCAACGATCACCTTGCCAATCGCAATACACGTTTCCTAACAGGCGACACCATGTGTTGTTTCGACTGTGAGTTGATGCCACGTTTGCAACACATCCGAGTGGCTGGAAAATATTTCGTAGACTTTGAGATACCAGTAAGTGCGAATTTATTCAATTGAATTTTTATCGTTGTTTTTAACAAATATGATTTGTTTAAATTTTTTAGACGCATTACACCGCTCTGTGGCGATATATGTATCATATGTATCAGTTGGATGCCTTTACCCAATCGTGTCCGGCCGATCAGGATATTATCAATCATTATAAATTGCAACAAATGTTGAAAATGAAGAAACACGAAGAGTTGGAAACACCGACCTTCACCACATCCATTCCAATCGATATTTCGGAATAAGATACGTATTCGTAGTCGATCGGTTAGTCGGTCGGTCGGTCGTCTCTATCCAATCCAATGTACTACTACGAGTATTCACACATGAACTTATTTGTTTTCTGCTTTATTTAATTCCTTTTAATTTACCCCACCCACTTTTTGAGTAGTGCAAACTGACAAGATTATTATTATTATTTATATTTGATAATTTTTCTCCGCGCGGATACATTAATGTGTAATTTAGAATACACACACACACACTTTTTTTGAATGATAGAGACCTTGATTTGTTTTTTTTCTTATATTTGTTAATTATAATTGTATTAAGTTGAAGTTTTTTTATTACATCTAATGTTCCTCAGCTCACTGAATCTTGCAGCTGAACAAGCTGATCTTTTAAATGGGCCTCAAATACATACATCTATTTTTTCCTCGGCAATTGAAACATGACTAAACGATATCTTAATATTGACCATTCTACCGCATTTGTACTAACAAAAAGTGTGTTTTTTAACATTTACATATTTTTATTTCATACAAATTTATTTAAAAAGATAATTGCATATAACTTTTTTTGTATATACACATACAATTACAAAAACAAACAAAATAAAGTATTTCTTATATTTGATACTAACCGAAGGAGTTTTCATTCAATTATAGGATTTTTTAAAAATAAATCGACGTTATATTTTACAAACCCCTAATCTCGCAAAGACAGTTAAATGGGATCTGAAGAGCCGATTACATGTTGCTTTTTTGCCGTTGTTTGCGCGGTAATGTATTTCCAAATTATTTTGATGAAGAAAACAAACAATAAATAGTCCCACTGAGTTTATAATTAAAATTAAATTTTTATAGTTGAAATTTACTTGTTTGTGTTGAATTGTTTGTATGTTTACAATATTTTTAGTTACCGAAGTGTCAAAACTCTATTATCAAAGTTGACATACACATAGACCATAAAGTCTGCGTTCACCTGACTAAGTTTTTTAAGTGAAGTCAAAACACAAAGTTAATATGTAATTCAAGTCAATCTTTTTACATATGTTTATTTGTTACATTCTTAAGTTTAAAAAACAAAAATCTGGATACTTCACTTCGCGTTTAAGATAACGGGATCTAAGGGTCGGAACAAGTACATATAGCAACCATAAAGTCTGCGTTCAGTTTTAAAATAAGTTATAAAAGTATTAAGAACAATAAGGAAATATAAGTTTTAATATTTTGTTGGATAGCCTCGTTGTTTCAAAACTTCACTAAGCCTGTTTGGCATTGAATTTGCCAACTTCTCTGTTTCCTCTGCTGTTATCTTCGCGCATTCCATCTGCATAACACTTCTCAAAGCCTCTTTGCTTGTTACTACATGCTGGCGAATTCTTTTCTCCAATAAATCCCAAAGATGCTCATTGGGGTTGAGATCTGGCGATTGGGGGGGCGTTTTAAGCTGTCTTGGAGCATTGTACAAAAGCCAAAGTCTAACTATCTCCGCAGTATGTTTCGGATCGTTATCCTGCTGGAACCAAAATGTCGTAGATAAGACAAGTTTCTCGGCACTTTGCTTCATATTCCATTTTAAAATGTTTAAATATCCCCACTTATCCATCGTCGATTCTATAAACTCCAGCTGACCCACACCACTAGCCGCCACCACTATGTTTGACTGTACCAACAAGGTTCTGTTTATCCAGTGCAGTTCCTGATTTGCGCCACACAATTTGTCGACCTTTTATTCCGAAAATGCAATATTTGCTTTCATCTGAAAAAATTACGTGTTTCCAGAATTCTGGAGGCTTGTTAATATAGTTATTATCAAATTCAATGCGCTTTAGTCTGTTCACAGGTGATATGTATGGCTTTCTTCGAGCGACTCTGCCATGATACCCAGCCTTACGTAAAATTTTTCTAGCAGTTTCGGCACAAATGCTTTTTTTAAACGTTGTATTAACGTTTTCAACAATTTTTGTTGAAGTAATCCGAGGGTTAACCTTTGCCATGTTTATAATTTTTCGTTCTTCCCTTTCTGACAATTTCTTTGGGCGCCCTGATCGCGGCTTAGATGTCAAAATTCCAGTTTTTTTGAAAGTGGTTACTACGCGCTGAACAGAGGAATACGTTCTTCCAATAGTTTGGCCAATTTTTCGGAAGCTTTTTCCATCCTTCCACAATTTAATAATTATTTTTCTCTCCGAGACACTAATTTCCTTTCCTTTGGATTCCATCTTTTATAATTATTAATAATGTTAACCAAACTGCACCACTGTGCTCTTAAAACAATCAATTATAAGAATAAGAAATCGAAACTGAGCAAAAAGAAGAAGTTCAGAAAAACTAACGGTATTTTGCAAAGAATCAAAGTGAACGCAGACTTTGTGGTTGCTATTTTTACATGTTGAGACATTTAGATCCCGTTATCTCAAAAGTGAAAAGAAGAATTCGAAATTTTGTTTTTGTTTTTTAAACTTAAGAATGTAACAAATAAACATATGTAAAAAGATTGATTTGAATTACATATTTACTTTGTGTTTTGACTTCACTTACAAAAATGTGTCAGGTGAACGCAGACTTTATGGTCTATGTGTACATAATTCCTTCTTCACGCGAGACAATTTGTTCCAAGAAAGTGTCAAATTTGTAAGAGAGGGAGGCAGGCGGAAAGAGCTATCTGCCTCTCTCTCCTACAAAATTTTACACTTGTTTGGAAAAAATTACCTAGTGTGATTCAGACTAACAGACCCATAAAGTTGATGTGTTTTTTTCTTGCGAGTAGCTGTCAGTGACGAACGAATAGGAATTTGATTTCAACGAATGTAGTTTTACACGTATTTTCAGACCGATTTTCCCGAATTTTTGTAATTATCAAGATTAGAAAATTAATATCAATCAATACGTGCAATGTTCAAAAAAGTCTCCGGAAAACTATTATTTTCACGTTTGAAAAAACATTTCTATTTGTTCATAACTCGAGAAAATGTAAACAAACATGCGATGGCACATCTTCTTTATTCATTCACCCTTATCGGGAATAAAATTCCACGCGGAATTTGTTCCCTTTTCAATGTGCAATTTAGGGAACAGGAAACAAATTCCGTGTGGAATTTTATTCCCGATAAGGGTGATTGACTTGGGGGATAAGAATAAAGGCTATACACACGATGACCAGATCTTACAATAGACATGTTTTCGGTACCAGCTAGTGATTTTAGTTTAGCTGCTTGCAACGAAAACAACTTAGTTGCGATAACTGACGTATTTCCACTAAACCGGGGTTTACACGAGACAGTTTTGCGAAGACAATAGCAATACGTCACATGGAAAAATTTTCTTTTTTTTGACAAACAATACATATTCTTAATTCTCTTGTCAATTGTCCTGTGTAAACGCAGGGTAACTGACTTTATCGACTAACTTATAGCAAAGACAAAAACCAGTAGGAATAATTTCCACCGCTTAGATGTGGCATAGATGGAGCATAGCATAATATGTAGTGCTAATTTCTAGTAATATGCGAATTAATTTTTATCAGTTTTAATGCTACTGATTCTTTTTCTTAAGTTTCTGAGCAATGCCAATTTTCGGAGAGAGAATTAATTGCGACAATTTGTCGTTCATCCACTTTTATATAAAACATTGGACTAACGACATCTATTATTTGTGTTTATCGACTAAAGAATGAGTCCCCATGTAACGACGACATCTGACGTAAATAGTTTGCAAACAATTTTTGGCATCTTTCTGGGTTCTTGTCATTGGAATTTATAATAATACCTCAGTGGCAACGACGTGCAGGAATAGATAAACAATATGTGGTTCGTAATTTTGACGCCAGGGGCTGTTAGTGAATTCAGATAATTTCGAATTATCTAGAGGACCTAATAATTCGCCGTAAAATACCTTATAATTCGCCGGAGCTTTCTCTCTATTTCTCTTTATTTTTAGGGCCTGTTTCTGTAACTTTTTTTCGTTCGTCTACTGCAAACGATCAAAAATCACTCAGTTATTCCGAGAAATCTATAAGTCACAGAAGTTTATAATTCGTTGTGTCTGTACACTCAAAGAATTTTGTGAGTATCATTAGCAAACATTTTTGTTGTTTCAACAGTCTGTGTCTGCTGAAAAAGGGAAAGCAGACTCCGTCTGTTATTTTAGCAAACCTATGGCTGTTATTCTGGCACACAAATTTGCCTGCTACTATAGCAAACTAAAACTCGTTTTAACAAACAATTTTGCTATTATTTAACAGAAAAAGCGGCTGGAAGAACAAACTATTTTTGTTATTCTAGCATACGTCTTTTTCTTTTTTATTTTAATAAAAGAAATACAAATTTTATATTTTCTTGATATTTGAGAAGAGTATATCAATCAGGATTCCAACCTGAAGTTATTCAGCCCATGTATTGATAAGCGTTTCGATCTGTGAAATCTGTATGTACGCTTGATCTAAAAATATAATTGAAAAAGAAATCATTTAGTAAAATTGAATAGCAATAGGAGTATCTACAAACAATACTTACTGGTCACTGGCATTAAAAAAAAATTACTTACCAGTTGTTGCAGGTATTTTCATTAGGGTCACACTTCCAAGAGGTGTATGCGATTTGGAAAAGTCGACAAGGAAACAAAATTGCTAGTCCATCGCTTTCACAAGTTCTCTGTATGGACAGCATATATTTGCTATGAAATTTAAGTTCATCTTTTGTAGCCGTATTTAAGTAGAGGGTTTTAATAGGACACTGCTTGCTGAGAATCGTGAAAACAACCAGAAATAAGCCTTTCACAATCATATTGAATTTAATTTGCAATTTGTGTACGCTTACCTGTTGCGACTTGATAAATTGATAACGCGGTTCTTTATGTGCCACATCCGTTATGAATTTCATTAAGAAATCGTAAACACCCACCCACCGTTCAATATTTTCAGTGTGCCTTCTATCCTCCAAGGCATAAACAATTTCGCCTTTTCGGGAAATATTAAACCGATTTCTTTCTTTAGCCATTTGTAAGCAAGGTCCCCCGGAATAGTTTTACACATTAAACCATTTGTATTATCTTCTTGATGGATGTGATCTCTTTGCCAAAAATATTTCTTTATTCCGTCAGCGGGATGCCTTTGTAATGCAAATTAACAAACAGAACGAAAATTTCAATTTTATTTGGCGTCACTTCAAAGGGTGCTACTTAAATAGCGGCGCACGATGTCTGTCAAAGAGGGCTACTCTTGAATGTTAGTGAAAGCATATTACGTCTGTCAATATTTTTTGATATGCGAAATAAACGTTTAATATGAGATTTTGTCATCTGCACAAATATGAATACCCAGCAAAAACTCTCATTACCTGGTAAGCTGGCGGGTAAGTGAAATTCTAAAGAAATAATGACTTACCATTTAGCCACCCTTCAGATTATTTTTATATGGGCATGATATTGGAGGAAAGACGTCCATGCAAGCATACGAAGAGTTAACAAATATCTACTTACCCCCACGCTTACGAATATCCAACATATAAGTACTAATTATTGTCATTTTAATAAGGGGTTGAATAACACCTAACCAATAATGATTTTCATATGTGTATATCGATTGCTTAATATAAAAGGCCGTATCTCGATTTTGTTGTTCCTTAACAGGGGCACGAAAAACAAATAAAAACCAAACAAATTCTGTGACTAGACTTATGGGTTTTTACAATACCTATAAATCCTTTACATGCAACTATAGCCCCCAAAAATTAAAAAAAAAACTAAGGTGCATTTGACAGATTTCAGACAGAATAAAAAGAAAACGCAATTATGACAAAAATCAAGGTACGCCCTTTTTATATTAAGCCATCTATATATATAATTGAATAGGACGAGATTTTTTTACTCAAAATTGTACTAAGTTTCTAAATCAAATCGAGGGTTGTTTAATAAAAATTGGTGTTGTTGCATACTTTACAATAGCCGACTTAAAAGAACTTACAAATAATTACATATTTATGTGAATATAAGTAAGTCATTATTTGTTAACTGCATGTAATGCAGAGGGTAATGATATGTCATTACCTGGTAATGGAAGTGGTAATGACATGTACTTACCAAGTTTTTGCTGGGTATATGTATAACTTATCACAAGCACATTTTAATTTAATAAAATTGGTTTCAATGGCAAAGAATATAAATTAAACGCCGCTTCTTTTTTAATTTTCTTTTTTCCGTAAGTCCAGATTCACACGAGACAATTTTTTCCAAGCAAGTGTAAAAATTGTAGGAGAGAGAGGCTGGAGGAAAGAGCTCTCTACCACTCTCTCCTATAAACTTTGACACTTGCTTGAAAAAAATTGCCTTGTGTGAATCAGGACTTTATAAACATTTTTAAAAATCGCACTGAATCGCACTTTTTACAAATCGCACCTATGGGCCTTATTCATAAAAAGTTAAAGATGGTTTGAGGAACGCTTTAGCAGTGTTAAGTGTTCTTCAAGCCTTCATTACATTTTTATGAATAAGGTCCATAATGTTTAGCTTTGGGTTCATTAAAACATTAGAATGTAAAATCTAAACGCAATAGATTAATTTTAATAGTATGTCCGGTACTTAGATTTTGAAATCGCTCTATTTCCACGTCAAATCATATTCGTTATCGATTTGTATTTGACTTTTTGCAGTTTTATTCGACTCCTATTTCCAATATTTATAAAATCCAATGAAAAAATAAAAATATTGAGAACCTAACTCGGAAAATAGATATCGCCGACAAATTATTTAATTTTTTTCAAAATATGCTTTTCTCAGCGCACGACTGACTTTAACCTTTTTGATTTTCAATGGTAGTTGAACTTTATCATGTAAATTATTGCATTATTTTCACATATTTTGATTAACAGCAAACACTTTCAGCAAACTGCAAATTTTTCAGCAGTGCATTTGCTAATGCAAAACTGCAAACTTTTTGCTATTATAGCAGAAAATTTGCTGTATTAGCAGAAAAAATGTTTGCTGAAAATTAGCAGACGTTGTTTGTTATTAACAGCAAACTTTTTTTTTGGGTGTAGAAAATCATGTAAAAAGCTTGTTCCTAAAATATTTCTAACCTGCGTTTTATAGAATTCAAGTAATAACAGAGAATTTTGATCGTTCGCCGTAGACGAACGAAAATAAGTTACAGAAACAGACCCTTAATTTCCCAAAACATTGCTTCCAATAAACATGGAAGAAAATTATTTTTTTGTAAGAAAAATTGATTGTAGACCGCTGAGTTGAGCAATTTCGATGTTTCGATTTGAATTGAATTCATTAGTATAAAAAAATGATTTTAGAAAGAAAAGTATTTACTTTTTTATGTATTACCTATAAAAAAGAAATACTAATTACGAAGAAACAATTACATAGAAATCGAAATATTGAAAAAATTAATTGTTTTTCTTTCGAAAAAAATTTTAATTTTAATAAATGCAAGCTAATTAATTTTTAACAATACATATTTATAAACATTGTGGACAGAACCACTTTCCCGTCAAATCGTCGGCCTCTTTGACATTTACACAATTGTAGTGAAACCATTTGTTGCACTGGTCACAAGAGATCATTGTTTTGCTGTCTCTTTTCCCACAGAAGCAGCTGCACAGAACCTTCTCCTTCTTTGCAGGAGGTTCTGGTTCTTCTTCTTGAACCAGAACTTCGGCTCTGCGTCCTCTCATCAGCGCTCTCCGGAAAAAGGACAATTGAGTTAGGAGGGTTATAATCTAAATGAATTTTAAAATTTTTATAATGTATACGTATTACAACAAATATTAACTTTTACCTTCTGTATACAGCACAGGATATCTCCGCTCAACTCCAGCGACAAAGTGACGCTCACATATTAGTGCATGTGAGGACAATTTTGTGACATCGATGCCCAAATATTACACCAGTCCCTCTGGAAATGGAGAAATTCGTACAGGACGACATTATCCTTCCTCTGGCGTTTGCAAATAATATACGAAGGTGCCATTATAAAAATCAAGTTTTTTCTGGTTTGAAACCTTTTATCTCGCTTGAAACTTTACTAGAAGTGAATGGGGAGAGGGGCAGAGACTTGACACTTGCTTGGAAAGCGCTTCTTGGATTAATCATAGCACTATATACTGTGACGTAGACGTAAAGTGATTACGTTAAATCGGTGGTGTGTAAGACGTTAATCGGATACATAAATAAAAAAAATCCTTTTTTACAATCTGTGCCGTATTCCTATTTGTTCTTAACTTTATAAGAGAATAATTTCTCATTATTATCTGTTTCCATGTTAAAACGATTATTAAATAAATACATTTTTTCTATTTTGATAATGAAGAATATTTACAACACAACATACATACCATAATCATCATTCCATGTAAGAAAAAAGATGTTTAAATAAAAGTTGCACAACATTAAAACAAATCAAATTATATTTATTTATATACAAATCAAATTATATAATAATGACAGATTTTTCAACATCCTTTATTATAAGCTTGATTGGGCATAATTCCATTGTCAAATATAGGCAAATTACATTATCTACCATGATCTATCACAAATTTTGAATTTTGTTTCAGTCTTGTAAACCGAATAAGGTGTACCTCACAGTAATGTAAAATTGAGTATTCCACGAATTATTCTGTTAGATTGTATGGGAGGACCAGAACGGGTTTAACAAATTAACCTATTTTTCGCAGAACAGTAGATACTTTAAATACATTGCGGAATAATAAGGGTTTATGTGAACTGGTATATAAAAGTTGTAAGATATTCTATTGGATTGGCCATTTTGTGTTCACAGGGCTATAGGCACTTTAAAAGGTATTGGTACTTTTTGTATATTGGTGGGTACCTTTGAGTGGGTACACAAAAGGCATGGCAACAACGTAAATTTTTTCACTGGACTGTAGGCGCTACAAAAACATTATACTGCACAAAAATCAAGCATTTTTATGCATTTGTATTAAGCATACCCTACACTGTGGATTTGTTGTACAACATCATGTTCTCTCAGATGTTGTGTTCGACGATTGTTTGCCCTTACATTACTCAAGCAATCTGACCAACATCATTTTATGAGAGGCAGCAACACGGACAGTTGTGCGTGTGCAGTGAAAAACGAACAAAATGCCGTCGGCAAAAATGAAAATATGCGATCAAAAATATTGCCTACCAAAAAGTATGTTTGGGAGAGACAGAAACAAATTCTGTATATTTTTGAAGGAAATGGAAGGAAAGTGTTCTTTAAATAAAAAAATCTACGAAAAATATTTATGTTCATATTTATCTTCCACAAGAAATGACCTATTGCCTTTAACCCAACATAAAAAATAAATTTATTCAAGGAAAATTAAGCGAAATTTATAATTCAGAAAATCCAACTAAAATTGCCGATCTCTTTCCATTTTACTTTTACACTTCTTTACTTAATCAAATGTCATTTTGCCGACGGCATATTGTTCTCTTTTCGTATTTCCACCACAATGTTTCTTTTGAAGTGACGAAATGTCGTCATACCTGCCATTAAACTGTGGATTTGCATGAGCCAACATGAAAATATCAAAATCGTTTTGATTTTCGTCCAACATCCCATGATACAATAATTGTAAAGGTAGTCTCAAGCTAACAGCTGATTACAATTTTTTTATTTTGGCGTGTTTGACAGCATTTTGGTTGTCAATCTCATTGTTTACATTCCAAATGTTTGTTTACATTTTTTGACAGCAGTGGAGAGCGAAAAAAGGAAACGTATGAGTTTAAATTGAAATTGGAAAAAAATAATAGGAAGTGAAAAAAATAAGACTGAGTGAAAAAATATAATATAAAGTGGAGAAAACAATAAAAAATTATTGTTGTTTTAAAATTATATTGTGTGTTTGTTTTTATTTTAAAAAATATATACTTTTCTGATAAGAAAAAATGCGCAATTGTCGCATTTGTGACAAACGTGATGACCATGGAAATGGATCGTTTTTCAAAATACCGAAAGATGGAGAGCTCCGATGGAAGTGGTGTCAGGCTAGTGGTATTGCATTAGAAAGCCCTCGGATATTGTAAGAGGAGCAAAAAAGAGCGTGCTATTGACTAATGCAATACCATTTGTTGTGTCTGATCTGTGTCAAACGCCACCTCTAGTAGTCCTTTTTCTAATTTAGTGTCAGTTTCCATCGATAAGCTCCGACATTAATTTTAATGACAAGATGGATATGTCCTTTGGGTTAGTAAGAAACATATCAGTATAAATATATTTTTTAAATTTTTATTTACAAATTTTTTCTAGTATTCTTGCTGAAAATCCCTTTGAATACACAGATATGCGAACAGAAACAGAGTAAGATTATAAAATTAAATACTTCCTTTATCACTCTATGGCGGCACATATTGTACATTCGTTATTAAATATCAATTACGGCTTTAATTTTCTAATAAATATGAAGGTTGTTCCATTTGTTTTTCAGTTTCCGGGGTTTTTTTTCACTTTTTTCATTGTTACATATGAAGACGTTCAAAAGCCACCACTGACATAAGTGGCGTTCGATTGTTGCGTTCCAGGAATGTTTGTGACGTTTATCCTTATTGCGGTACACGGTCACGTTGCTTAGGCTGTTGAATGGTTTCTCCTGTGGCCGTCGTTTCTCTTTTTACACACGATAAGGGGGAGGAGAACCGTTGTCTTTAGTACTCGTTGTTTTCTTGCAAAAAAATTCCTTTTCGTTGCCTTTGTGGTTTTTGCATTGCTGTAGCCCAAGATTCCAAATTCTTGGCGAAGAATTTAGCTGCTACTGCAACTGCCACATCACATCTCAAACTACTGCACTTTTTACGTCTTCTCTTCGATGAGGTACCTTGGCCAGTACCACCGGAGGGTGTCACATTAAGATAACAAAAATCAAAATCGAGATTTTATGACATTTTTATTTTTCTTCACTAACTTTTGTTATTTAACAAACAAAATTCCAAGTTTGTTGTTGAATTGTTGTTGTTGTGCTCACTCTGTCACTGACGTCTATCTGTCAGTTCAATTTGACAACCAAAATGGCAAAAATACGCAGGGTTGTACCGGACTTTTTGTTGTTGGGCTTATGAGACTTCGTGCCTGTTTCTGTAACTTATTTTCGTTCGTCTACGGCGAACGATCAAAAATCCCTCAATTATTCCGAGAAATCTGGAAGTCACAGGAGTTTATAATTCTCTGTGTCTATAGAAAAGCACGTAAAAAGCGCGCACCCAAAATATTTCTAACCTGCGTTTTATAGAATTCAAGTAATAGTTGAGTGATTTTTGATCGTTCGCTATAGACGAACGAAAATAAGTTACAGAAACAGGCCCTTCCTTTACAATTATTGTATCATGCCAACATCCATGAACACTCATCATGCAACTCTTTACACTGTGGATAAATCCGCAGATCATACATGTTGTACGACAAAACTGATGTGTGTAGGGCCGCCTTTACAGGTATAAGCAGTCTTCAGGTAATAGCGACTAATATACTAATATTATGTGTAGAAATTTCAGAATCGAATAAGTAGTGTAGAAGGTATTAAAGAATCAATATTCAATTTAACCCTTATTGTGGAACAATTTCAAAAGATTTGATTTCAAAATCGAATTTCCGCCAAACATACTTGGTCACTCCTTCGATGTGTTACACTTTTGGCTCGTAGCATATCACTAAAGTGAGGGTTTTAAGAAAATTTCCCGAAGTTATAATTCAAAAATTTCATATTGTTGCATTTCCCCACATTATTGCGAAACTATTGAGTACAACTGGAAACTAAATTTAGAAAAAATAGGCGGATTGGCCTTTAATTTTTGAATGAGCCAATTGTTAAGGCAAAAAAATATGGAATATTTTTCATTCGCTCGGCAGTAAGAACTTAATCAAATACTTATAATGGCACAAACGAATTGTTTATGTTGACATCTAAGTGCTATAGAAGCTGTATTTTATATCAGATCAAGGACAAATTGGCAGAGGGAAGTCTCTTCAGCCATTAATAAAACCTACTAAATTTAGTGGAAATCGGATCATATTTAGGTAAAGCCCTCATATACTCGTATGCAAATATTCCCTTCGATTTGGCTTCTAAGGGTTGTATAAACTGTATTTTACAGACCTCTGTTACGAAAATTGGAAAAGGAAGACACTTGCTCGACGAGTAAACGCAATATTATAGAAATCAGTTCAGATTTATATATAATCATTTCGGTTGTGCAATCACGGGTTTTATGCTATCTAAAAAAACTTATTTATTGATCCATTGGCTCATATATCGAGTTTTAAGGGAAAAGAATTCAATAAAATAGTCCTTCCAAAAACATCAGTTTACCTTTGAAATTATGTTTATATGTATATACAAATTAGGGATGTAACGAATATTTGCATATGCGAACGCGAATTATTTGCATCATTTAGCATGCGCTTTCGCAAAAATATATTTCAGTATTCGCTTCCATTTGTTAAAAGTGTTAAATCTCCTTATTCCCTTCACACAATTTGAAGATATTAATACCAATGAAAACCTCTACCACTTCTCTTCAAAACAGTTGAAAAAATATGTTTGTCCTTGTAGTAACAGGAGGTAAAAATATGGAAAACATTCTTAATACTTGAATATCCTGGAAAGTATCAATTCAGTTCCTTAAATTTGTTGGTACTAAAGGGTCAAACAATTTTTCTTGTAGGTGCATTGGGTTGTAAAATTCATACAACTTGGTATGCTGTTTTCTACAACAACGGGTAACTTTGACACTTGTCAACATAAAAATGATGACAACACAAGACCCCCGGAGTTTATATAATAAGTTTTTGAGCAAGTGACTTGACCTGGGGTTATTGTATCATGTACCAAACTCTATCGAGAACTAATAATGTTTAAAATCACCATACAAATTAAGCGATTATGGTGTAATGAAAGCACGCAAACGAAACTAAAGCTATGTACAATATTGTCAGGAAGGAAAATGACAGAAAAATTCGACCCTGTGAACTTCCAACCGTGTGAAAATACAATTTTTGTCTTGCAACGTTGGCAGAAAAGTCATTGTGAGATAATTTGCAGACACTTTGATAGTCAGATGTGCGAAGTTTATGCATGTGACAATGGTGCCATTGTCACAGGAACATTTTATTGACAACACTGGCTATAAAATATTTTTTATTGGTAACACCGTGCGACACAATTTTTCACCCATGAACGAAACTTTTTACAAGTGAAACTAGAGGCCATAGGTAGCAATACTGCATACTAAGTTTATAATTTCGTGATCCTTTTTACAGGACTTTTAAAATTTCATGGATACCATTTTTGAAATATTTTTCTTTGCACTTATTACAATGTGAGTTGATAAATAAGCATATCAAATGAAAGGCTATTTAATAAAACTTAAAAAAAATGTCCAATGACGAATGCTATACAAAAATGTCCTTTTAAAGTTTTATCCTTGAATATCCTTCAAAGTTCATGGATAACATTTTTGAAATATTTTTCTTTGCACTTATTACAATGTGAGTTGATAAATAAGCATATCAAATGAAAGAGGAGTATTCCAGCTATTTAATAAAACTTAAAAAAAATGTCCAATGACGAATGCTATACAAAAATGTCCTTTTAAAGTTTTATCCTTGAATATCCTTCAAAGTTGTGGGTTTAAAAATATGAAAAAAATACATGTTACAGAACTCACACTAACATAACACATATTAAAATTTGAGCCTTCTATCCTTAATCGTTAAGGAATAACAATTATTTGAATTTCGCTGCCTATATCTATATATATAAAAGAAAGTGATGTTAGTTACTACGCTTATCGAGTATGTGTTATTTTTCTTGCTGCAATTCATTCGAGTTTTGCGTATTGTTACACTGATTTCGCGTATCACATCGACAAACGGTACAAGCATTACGATCAATTAAAATTCAACGCGATATTTATCAGTTCGAAAATTTTTTCAGATAATAAGTTTGAGTATAAGAGGTAAGGTTATCTTATTGGATTGCGGGCACTGCAAAATCATAATTTCGGATGAATGCACGATGGCGCATAAACGAGCTCTGGAGGCAGTTGACCGAACGATGAAGGATTTACGACGTGATTTGAGACAATTTGGTGAGTCTATGATATTGCTCTCCGGAGATTTTCGTCAAACGCTTCCCGTCATCCCGAAATCTACTGCCGATGAAATTAATGCATGCCTGAAATCGTGGTCTTTGTGGCGGCATGTCAAGAAGTTGAAATTGACCACGAACATGAGAGTCGAGTTGCAGAACGACTCATCGGCTCTTGAATTCTCGAAACAACTGTTGGCGCTTGGCAATGGCCAAATTACTGTTGATGTTTCCATTGATATTGTTCCCGGCAAATTTTTGCGAGTTCACATCGTCGAACGAGGAACTCATCACCAAAGTGTTTCCAAATCTCGATTAGATTAGTGAACGGGCAATATTAGCAGCGAAGAATAAGGACGTCGATAGCATGAATTTTATTATTCAAAGTAAAATCGAACTCGCTTGATGTGCCAGGAGCTCCGCCGCATAATTTACAGCTGAAGGTGGAATCGATCATAATCATGTTGCGGAATCTGAATCATCCGAAATTGTGCATAGTTCGCGGTTGTCCATTATGAAACTGATGGACAATGTGATTCAGGCGACGATCATCAAGGGAAAATTCAAAGGAGAGGAAGTCCTTATCCCACGAATTCCGATTATTCCAACTGATCTTTCATTCCAATTCAAGCGGATTCAGTTCCCTGTACGATTGGCTTTTACGATGACAATCAATAAATCTCAAGACAAATCGTAGGAAGTCTGTGGAATTAATCTCGAATTTCCCTGCTTTTCGCACGGTCATCTGTACGTTGCCTGTCTTCTGTCTTCGTTGTTTGTTGTTTATCACATCGCTCTCTACTGATTTCGATTCCTTTTAAACAAATCGCATTAAAATTTTAACTATCTGTGTTTTATTATCACTCTGGAGTTTATCTGAAGGCGTTAAATTGGGGCGAGGCGAAGTTCGCCGGGTCCGCTAGTAATATATAAAGGACACTGAGACAAAAAAACATTTTATTCACTCCCACGGAAGGAACTACATATATACAATGAAAACATAGGGCACTAGTAGGAAAATAATGTATATACTTAATTCTACTTATTTCGCGATCGTTTGTCCTATTCACAGGACTTTTAAAATTACAAGGATGTGAATAACATCAACACGCATATCAAATGAAGGATGAGAACTCCTGCTATTCATTAAAAAATTTCCAAGTTTAAAGGATATTAAAATAAACTTAAAATTTTTGAATATACTTAAAAGTTTTGGGTAGAACAATTTCATCAAACAAAAATATAAATGTATAGAGAATACACTCCTCTTTCATTTATTATGTATATTGTTATTATTCACTGTTAAAAGGACAAACGATCACGAAACAAGGAAGTTAGTGCATTATTTTCCTACTAGTGCTTTATATTTTCAATTGTAGTTATATAGTCCCTTTCGTGGGTGGGAATATAGTGTTTTTTTATCTCAGTGTCCTTTATATATTGTATACACTGAGGGAAAAAATAAACACCGTTTGGTACCAATTTATAAACGTAACGTGCATGAAAAATCGCCACCGATTCGTTTATTAAGCACGGTACTATGTTCCGGTTTCACGCTGAAATTCCATACAAAAATCAAAGTTGTGAAAAAATGGGTGAAATTTTTTCATTTGTGGTACTATGTTTTTTCAACGTGAGAAATTGACATTTTGCGCCGCTACAATTTAATTGAACGCCGCAACAAATTGAATGCCGCCAGCATTGTACTCCTATTTATTTATATTCATGTTTGTCCGCGAGAAATTCAATTGTTGTCAATCTTAGCGATAAAATTTCCTAATAAAGAATGCAATATTAAATTATCTGAAAGAAAACTAATGCAATGCTTTGGAACAGAAAATAATTATGTATATTGAATAAACGAGAAGAGCGACATTCCGATCGGATAGCAAAGCAAAAAAGTGCAAAACACTGGAAGGACATGTAACTATATGTAATAATGTGGAATTTGTCTTATAATTACGTATGTACATTTACGTTTGTATGTTTAGAACAATCGTGACGAAAAGCCTGGAAAAACTTTGTGGACGGCTAACGCTACCGAAGCAGTAGGACAATGGAATTGGGCAGTGCCTGTGATCTTTTTTTTTGAATGGTTATAAAGAAAATAATGAGTTCTTGCAGCCATAAGAGTTGGCAGAAGAAATTCAGTTTATGGATGAAGTTTAACTTATATATGTCAACAAATGTAATGTAAATCCTTAAAAATAATAATAAAACATCTTTTCGGTTCATCAAAACATCATTTTATTTTTTTATATTCGTACAACAGTAGGAAATTATTTTGTTATTTGTAACCTGGCTTCTGATGCCTCAAAAGCATCGCCATCGTATCAACACAAAATAAATAATTTATTTAGTTATAACATTAGCACAATGATCTTCAACCATATTTCCATTCTGCAATTTAAATGAACTATATTCTAAGTCGGCATTATTCCATTTAATTGCTTTTTGATTCTAATTTGAACTCGTGTTTGTTTTCAAGAAAAGCAAAAAGGAAAAAATGCATATGCTTATGCACACACACATACATATAAAAGTGACATTTCGACACACACACAGAGAATGAAGCCGAGCCAACATTGGCGGCGGCGGCTGGCATTGAAAATTATAGATCGGCGGCGGCTAAGCCGACATAAAATTGACATACGGTGGGTCAATGATAGACATTTTAATATTTAAAATAATAGTTGAAAAGTTAAGCTCTGGTATTTATTTTTAAATAATAATTTAAAAATCATCGATTCCATGCCGCTAGGCAGCTCTATGATTTACGTACTCTATTTTCAAAGTATGCTAAAGCCATGTATAGATTGTCAGATCGGACAATGTTATCAACCCTGTTAAAGTTCCGCAAATGTACGGACAATGACAGATTGTTAGGCAAAGGTGAAGACGATTGCCAGAAACCCTTACAATTTCATATATTTAAAATATATTTTGTAAATATTTATATGCAGGATTGCCAATAACAATATTTTATAGACAGTGGCCAATAAAATGTTTTTCTGACTACGGCGCCGTTGTCACATACATAAACTTTGCACATTTTACAATCTGCAAATTATCTCACAATGACTTTTCTGCCAACGTTGCAAGACAAAATTGTATTATCCCCAGTTGGTATTTATTTTGCAACGAAGCGTTGTTGATTTCTGATGCTTTATTCATGCACCGCTTTGCTTGAATTCGTAACATACGGGGTTGGTTCATTATCATAAACGAATTTGCAAAGCTTAAGCACGTATGTGCTTCGTTTTTCGCTGGGTGTAGGCTGTGGAATTCAAATAATTGTTATTCCTTAACCGTTAAAGATAGAAGGCTCAAATTTTAATATATGTTATGTCAGTTTGAGTTCTGCAAAATGTATTTTTTCAGATTTTTTATAGCATTCGTCTTTGGAAAATTTGTTTAAAGTTGTATTAAATAGCGGTAATACTCCCCATTCATTTGATATGCATATTTATCAATTCACATTGTAATAAATGCAAAGAAAAATAATTAAAAAAATTTATCCTTGAAATTTTAAAAGTCCTGTAAAAAGTTTGTACTTTGATCACGAAATAAAAAAACTGAGTATGCAGTTTTGCTACCTATGGTCTCTATTTTCACTTTTATATAGTTTCGTTTAAGGTGACAAAAAAGTTGACATTTGTCGCACGGTGTAATCCTGCATATAAATATTTACAAAAATATTGTAAATATATGAAATTGTTTTCTTGCAATCGTCTGAACAATCTGTTATTGCCCGTTGCCTAACAATCTGTTATTGTCCGTACATTTGCAGCACTTTAACAGGGTTGATAACGTTTTCCGATCTGACAATCGTCTGTACATATGTAGCTTTATAGTTCCTGCACGTTTGGTGCAAAATTGTCCATTTGTGTGGGAGGTACCAAAACGGGTGTGGCAACTTTGTCCATTTTTCACTGGATTGTAGGTACTATAAACCCATTACACTGTACAAAATTTTATGTTTTTGTATGTACAGGTATTCAAATTATAAGCAGTTAATTTTTTTTTGCTGCAAAAAAAATGTGTGGGAGTTACCAAAAGGGGCATTTAAATTACGCCCAATTTGCATGAAGTGATATTAAAGCTATAAGCAGTTAAATTTTGGTGCCAAATGCTTCATTTGTGTGGGAAAAAAACAAAAGTGCAAATATTACCACATACCAAATTTGAAGCCAATCGGTTACTCCTTTCGAGAGTTATCGTGTGCACCAGCCAGCAGACAGACGGACGGACGGATATTTCTCATTCGACTTAAAACGACCTAAAACGGATATCCGCCGAACATACTTAGGGTCTTATGTCACTCCTTCGACGTGTCACACTTTTGGCCCGTAGCAAATGATGTACATACCTCTTATGACTAAAGTGGGGGTATAAAAAGCACGTCGTGTGAACGCAAACACAAGTTTAAAAAAATTAGACGATAATTTGCTTAAAAAATTATCGTGTGGATCAGAACTAAGATATTAGGCGTGTTTTCGAGCTAAGCACTTTTAAGCATTATTAGTTCCCGATGAAGTGTGGTGCTTGTTTTCCTGTCTTAATCGAGTATGGTGTTGCCAGATCGGTCATCCTATATTTCGTAGTATGGCATCTAATTTTTGGAGATATTGATGTCAATTATTGTGAATTAACGGGAAGAAGAACAAAAAACTAAATTTAAAAAACAATTGAACATAGAATATTAAATTTATGTTTTATAAATACACTGTTCTTTCTTCGCAACACATGATGCCTTTGCTACCAGATAGTGGAAATCTGCCAATTACTGCTTATGCGCCAGTTAGTGGAAGTAGGTTGTTTTCGTTGCAAACTGCGAGACTAAAATCCCTAGCTTGTAACGAATTATTGTGGATTGTAGAAAAACTTGTTTTCGATTTGGTCAAAAATTGTGCTTTTATACGCGATGAAGTGGCTGACGATGATTGTGTTTTCTTTTTGTGTGTCTATATAAAAAATATTAAGCGAAATTGTTTGCTGTGGTGTGGGTAGAAAGCGTGTACGGGATCTTACCATAATTGCAACACTATATTTGACAGCTGACAAAAATATATTCAGCTGATTGTTGCTTATACTACTTTATTATTGTATCATGGTCCATGTCATGATACAATAATAGAAGGTAAAATCACTTGCCCAACAACAAAACTGGGATACAACCCTGTACATTATTTTCGTACAATAGCTTGTCAAAATAGGCAGCCGACTCGAACAGCTGACCAACAATTGGTTGTCAAATAAATTTTTTATTTGAAATTTGATTTTCTTTGAAAAGGATAATTTTTTCTAATATTTCAAACTTACGTGCAATTACCCTTTAAAGTAAATCTGGTGACTGCAATTTTATTCAGTATAACAAGTTTTCTCTTGTATTGGGATACACACACAATGTAAGTTTTGTCTTTAAGAAACTATAAAATTGAAATAATTTCCTCATTTTAATCTCGGAAGGATAGTGTCATTATCCTTCATGACACCTGGATGTTTTTGCTGTTACAGTATTGAGTAGCATTGATGATGGATGGCATATAATACAATACTGCCCGGTCGAGCTTTCCAACGATTTTACTTCTTTGGAATACATTTTTTAAAAGGTTTGTCTCCTCAGAGTTTGTCCTTACAAATGAGTGGCGAGAGGCATAAGCTGAATGCGGCCATACGTGTCATACATATCACCCATATCAGTAAAAAGGCAGAACAGAAAAAATGGAGCAGTAAATGCATAAAATGGAAGACGGCCGGCCTCTCGTGCAATGTAATTAACTCAAAATGCCTACAGCAAGATCCTCTTGAGCAGAATGGGCCTCCTGATGACGTAGAGGACTTTGGGTTGAAGAGCTACTCATGTTAAAACCAATTTTCAGGTTGTGTTTATTTTCTAGTTAGGAAATAAGTTTTTCATGTTATAAGAAAATACATATTCGTACATAAGTATATAGACCATTTATTAAAAAATATGATTAACGAATAATGTAAAAAGAATTGAACCTATTATATATATTTTTTAATTTAATAACTAAAGTTTGTCGTTGATACAAATAATAAGTTGTTAGCTGCAACATTGTTCAAGCTACATCTGTTGAATAGTCCATCAATTATTCAGTTTTATGAAAATGGGTGTTGTCTTCCGCCTAGTTTACCATTTGTTGATGAACAAAATTGAACAAACAAGTGTTCCAAGAACGTCCAATTCAAATCGAAAAAGTTGCTGTTTGATGTGGATTTGGGGCTTACCAACTTCTTTTGAGCTGAATTGGATGATATGGACACTAACATGTGGTTCCAACAGGACGGCTCCATAGCCACACAATTCATGCTACATGGCATCGTCCTCTCACGAGGAGGTGATGTGAACTGGCCTCCGAGATCGTGCGATGTGACCCAATTAGAATTTTTTGTGGAGTTTTGTTAAGTGGCACGTCTATGAGAACAATCTACAAACCACAACAGCCAACACAACCCTTGACATCGGTAAAATTCAGCTTGTCTCATGCGCCAGTCATGGAAAATTCGAAATTACGGATTCGCGACTCTGCGAAACCGTGGCATACATTTGCAAGATATTATATACCATTTATAATGACATCAATAGGACTTTAAAACGAAATTATTAAAGTTATGTGATATCACACATACACACTTTGCTTTATTTACATATAAATATAGGAAATGTTAAATACAATTTACATTATTTTTAATTTGCGTGAATTTTGTTTGATTGTACACAATTTTTTAAAACGCTCCCAACAAAATGTAAACAAACAATCAAACGTCATCCATGAGTTTGACAGTTCATTGAGCTCTGAAAAAATGGCGAGAAAATCAGCTGTTCGCTGTACGCTACCTTGTTCAATATACCTTGGTCCATGTGTTTGCACAAAATGGGAGCGCGCGTAACAAAATTAAAACAAAAGTTGTGGCGATTTTTTGCATTTTCTTGGATTTTTTGTAGCAAAAGTGTTTAATGTTGTTCGATGAGCTAAATATTATTTCACTATCGGGTAAAACCATTGTAAATATTTCTTGTCGGAATTTGATTTGCCGGTAATTATATGGCGTTCTCGAACGTAAGTAAATTATACTTAACTATATGAATATATGCAACCAGCAGCTTGATGTCGATTACATTTTTTCAATAACAAATATTTATATCCTAAGCATGACATTTTGTGTCTATTTTAAAATAACAAAAAAGACATTTAGGTTAATTCTACCGATCAAGTTGGAATCGGATTCCATTTAGAGATGACTACCTGTCCAAATACCTGAACGCAACATAAGTCCAGTTGGGAAATGCTTATTTTACTAGCCAGGGACGAGCGACGGGCCTTTGTGGATATCGTGGGAAATATTTCCATGATTTGATATATACTGCGCATAAAGGTCTCTTCTTCTGAAAGAATGTGAAGAATGTTATCTCTGTGACAGATGTTTGTAACACTTGGAAATAGAACAGCTAGAGTCGATTTAAACATTTTTGTCCGTCCGTCTATACATCCATCTTAAGTTGTTTGTTAAGTGCTGTTCGCATTTTCACTCCGCTTTTGCTCTTTCATTTCATTTATTTAATAATAGTAATATAAAGAAGCCAATATGGCCAAAATTCTTATATTAACTTTATACAAATTGATTAAATAATTAGGTGCTACACTCAAGTAATCACTCATCAAGCAATAAAATTGAGAGATAAAACAAGCGTTAAGCTTAACGTGATATAGCTACCCACAAATCGATGTGTTATACACATATAGTAAAAATAATAAAACTAAAACTAAAAAAAATAAGAAAAATAGCCTAAAGATATTTAACTGAACGCAACAAAATAACACAACACTCTCGAGGCTATGTAGCGTAAATTCATCCCATACATTTTACTAGTAAAATCCATACTAGCAAAAGCAGGGGAAAGCAGAGAGAGAGTTAAAATAAAATTGAATTTCTAAGCTAGATTTTACTCGAAGATTACCGAGTAAATGTAGCACCAAAAGTGTAGCACGCAGAATACAATGTTATGATATTATATGACATTCAGAAAAAGAAGCTAAGGTAATATTAAAACTATGGCTCCCCAGCCATTAAAGCAAAACAAATTGAGAATTTAAAATAATTGACCCTGTAAGAAGTAGATAACACAAGCGTATTAGAGGCTACAAGCCAATAATTCAATAATTTTACATCTGAATACACGAGGAGTAAATGAGAAGTTCCTCAAATCAATCGGTAAGTGGTTCCAAATCCTAGCTACACTTACCACAAACGATCTTTCGCCAACTGTCGATATAAATCGTGGAAGCAAAATTTGAGTATTGCGGGAGGATCTAGAAAAATGAAACATACAACGTAGTGAGGGTGAACCACTGGAAGTAAACGTTTTATAGAAACATTGTAGGATACGTAAATCAACATATTTTCTGAAGGGCAAGCCCAAAAATTGAACAACATAAGAAGATATATGATCATATCGCCGCAGATTATACACGAAACGAACAATAGAGTTAACAACTCGCTCAATTATGCTTCGGCAGAGCCCATTCGTAGAATGTGCATGGATTTTAACACTTTAAGCACGGTACTATGTTCCCGTTTCACGGTGAAATCCCATACAAAAACCAAAGTTGTGAAAAACTGAGTGAAATTTTTTCATTTGTGGTACTGTGTTTATTTCAACGTGAGAAATTGACATTTTGCGCCGATACAAATTAATTGAACGCCGCAACAAATTGAAGCCGCCAGCATTGTACTCCTATTTATTTACATTCATATTTGTCCGCGAGAAATTCAACTGTTGTAAATATTAGCAATAAAATTTCCTAATAAAGAATACTAAATTAAATTATCTGAAATAAAGAAAACTAATGCAAAGGACGGAAAATAATTATGTACATGGAATAAACGAGAAGAGTGACATTCCGATTGGATAGCAAAGCAAATGTGCAAAACACTGGAAGGACATGTAACTATATGTAATAATGTGGAATTTGTCTTGTAATTACATATGTACATTTACGTTTGTATGTTTAGAACAATCGTGACGAAAAGCGTGGAAAAACTTTGTGGACGGCAAACGCTACCGAAGTAGTAGGACAATGGAATTGGGCAGTGCCTGTGATCTCATATTTAAATGGTTATAAAGAACATAGTGAGTTCTTGCCAGCCATAGGAGTTGGAAGAAGAAAATCCGTTTATGGATAGAAGTATAATTTATATATGTCCACAAATATAATGTTAATCCTTAAAAATAATAATAAAACATATTTTTCGGTTCATCAAAACATCATTTTATTTATTTATATTCGTACAACAGTAGGAAATTATTTTGTTATTTGTAACATTGTATTACCCTGGCTTCTGATGCCTCACAAGCATCGCCATCGTATCAACACAAAATAAATAATTTATTTAATTATAACATTAGCACAATGATCTTCAACCATATTTCCATTCTGCAATTTAAATTAACTATTTTCTAAGTCGGAATTATTCCATTTAATTGATCATTGATTCTCAATTTTGTGATTCTAATTTAAACTCGTGTTTGTTTTTAAGAAAAGCAAAAAGGAAAAAATGCACATGCTTATACACAGACACATACATATAAAAGTGACATATCGACACACACACTTCAAAAATGCAATGCGACCTTAGTAAAAAAGCGTTCCATTTTTCAACTTGAAATAAAATTTTGTGGAATTTTTTCAAGCTGAAAAAACATAGTACCCACCTTTATATGAAGTTATTGACATTGATGTAGAAATTGATGTAGTTAGATCTAGAATAATATCTTTTTATACCCTCACTTTAGTGTGACGAGGGTATATATCATTTGCTACGGAAAAAAGTGTAACACATCGAAGGAGTGATCTAAGACCCTAAGTATGTTCGGAGGAAATCCGTTTTGGGTCATTTTAAGTCGAATGAGCAATGTCCGTCCGTCTGTCTGTCTGTCTGTCTGTCTGTCTGTCTGTCTGTCTGCTGGCTGGTGCGCACGATAACTCTCGAAAGGAGTAACCGATTGACTTCAAATTTGGTATGTGGTAATATTTTGATCTATCTCCGGATGAGTTCGAAGATGGGCCATATTGGTCTACTCCTTCTGGTACCTCCCACACAAAGGGTTAAAATTTAGTGAAATATTGATTCTTTAATAACTTCTATACTACTTATTCGAATCTTTTGAAATTTTGCACATAATATTAGTATATTAGTCGCTATTAACTCGAGAAAAATGGGTGAAGTTGGCATGCCCCTTTTGGTACCTCCCACACAAATGGACCATTTTGCATCAAAATTTAACTGCTTATAACTTTAATACAAGTGCATACAATTGCTTGAAATTTTCTACAGTATAGTGTTTTTGTAGCGCCTATAGTCCGGTAAAAAATGGGCATCATTGTACAGCCCCTTTTGGTACCGCCCACACAAATGGCCCGTTTCGTACCAAAGTAAACGGCTTGTAACTTTAATACCAGTGCATACAAATACTTGAAATTTTGTACAGTGTAATGCTGTTGTAGTGCCTATAGTCCTGTAAAAAGTGGGCGTTATCACCCCGCCCCTTTTTGTACCTCCCACACAAAATGACCAAATCATACCAAAATTACATAGCTCGTAACTTTAATATACCAGTGCACACAAACGCTTATAGTTCAGCACAATGCAATGTATTTAAGAATGTACTGTTTACCGAAAAATATGTGTATTTGGAAAACCCCTTCTGGTACCTCCCACACAAATTGACAGATTTATTGGTGTAATGTTATATATTACATTACTCACAAAGTGAGGGTATACCTTAGTCGGTTTACCCGACTGAAACTTTCTTACTTGTTTAAATGTGTAAGTATGTGTAAGTACTTTTATTGTTTGCATGTGCCGGCTGATGAAATTTTTCTGTAGCTGGTATTTCCACCCTCTACTATTAACCCGCCATGGTCCGGATCATGGTGTGTACGCAATCCCTACGTCATGGGGATGTGGCCCCCTCGGTCGGAAGGGGCGGGTAAGAGTGGTTGCGTTGGGAACGTTCGTTTAAAAAAAAAAAAAAATCTGGACAATTGAACAGCGGAAGCACCAGCTATAACTTCCAGACAATAATTAATGTGAGACATAAGTAAAGACGACGCTACACGTTGTCTAATATAAAATGGTAAATAAGAATCAAGACAATATAATCTACGAAGTTGAAATCTAACACGCGCAAGAAGCATGTCAATATGAGAATTAAAACCTGCGAAGAACACTTGATTTAGATTTAGTTCCCATATGTATTTTTCTTCCGATTTGGCCTTTTATCGCTACAAAAGCTGTATTTCGCGTTCATTTGAAATTTAGCAGGATGGATTTTCTTGATACAGGGTTCCACATTGTCGAGTGTAACGAAAATCGGTTCAGATTTTCATATATCCCCTACATAGTAGGTTCCTTCCCATTTGAATTTTAAGCGCTACAGAATCCGAATTGTATATCCAGTCATTTTTGAAATCTAGCAATGTAGAATTTCTTCATACAAGAACCCAAATCCGCGAATTTGGGAAAATCCGTTCTAGAGCCAAATCACGTCATTCGACATCGAGAACTTTTCGATCGGAAAGCCATTTTAATTTTTATTAATAAGTGAAGACTGGAATTAATTAAAAACTATACAGATAAGCTATATAAGGATGTATTTAAAAAACTACTCGAATTCGACAGAAGTTATACTCTTTGAATGATAATAAAAAACACATCTCGATCGTAAAGTACTCGATATCGAATGCCGTGATTTGGCACCTTCCGATTTGGCCTTTTAGCGCTATAGAAGCTGAATTTTACAAAAGTACATTTATTTAAATAAATTGTATCTGAATTGTATTATCTGATATTAGTAGTGTTGTAGTATATTATTTAGTCGGCCCGTCCGACTTTAATCTTTTCTTACTGGTTTTTACATCTAAAAGTGGAGTTGTTAGAACTTTTTTGTTGTGTAATTTATTTGTACATTTGAACACATATTAACATACTTATGTATACGCATATAACTACATGCATACTTTTAATTTACATACATATGTACAATAAACATTAAATTTCACTAAAATTTTAACTACATATACCTACTATAAATCAAGTCATTTCTTATCGTTGCTGGCTCTGTATGGTTTAATAAACCTGACGCGATTTTTCAACTGATTGAACTGTGGAGGAAGAAAGCAATTGAGAAATGTGTGTGTTAGGAATCCTGTTATTCCCCATATTTTCTTATCGTCCACAATGAATACTGGGCCCGAAAAGCCACTCTTGAACTGCGTGTAGCGCAGTGTCTGAGGGTCTGCCAAGCGGTTTATGGGTATAGCGAATGCTTCTTCCACTTCGTCGGTATTTAATTTCAATTCGTTTTCTCTAAAGTTGTGGACAACGCCAATAACGGGCATTATGGCAGCTGTGTGTGGAGGCTTTACTAAACTTCCTGAACCCCAAATATTCACTCGACTACGCGGCAGCCCAATTTCCTCTTCTGTTTCTCTTAACGCACATGTAATGAGGTCTTCATTTTTGTCTTGCATACCTCCAGGAAATGAGATTTGTCGCATGTGCCGCCTCAATGTCCGCGATCGTCTTGTGTAGAGTATAGAAGGATTTTTCCTAAAATCGAATAAATAATAACCTTTGAACCTTGATGTGAATACAAGAATTTTGATAACTTGACCAATTCAACGCACCCATTTTCATCCGTACAAATTGCAATCAACACTGCCGCAAAGGACATTTCGCTTTGATTACCTTTTAGTTTAAGCCCCACAGGGGCGGCGGAACTCATTTTCTCAAGACATTGTTGACGATTTTCCTCGGATAATAAAATATTCGCATCTATGTCATAATTGTGTGGCGCTATGTGTGAATCTCGATTTGCACATATCGCTGTGGTATGGCACAGTCGCCGAACTCCTCTTTGAATGAATGCTGACAAAAGGAGCGCAACAGGCTTTTGTTTTCCATTTAGGACGACCAACATATCTCCACACGTATTAAGTAAATTAAACTACCACCTAACTACTGCTGCAAGTGGATATGTAAATAATGTCAGATGAGCTGTTACATATTTATTTTTTACTAACAGCTGTTATGCTGTGGCCAATGTTGCTAATGTTGGTGATTTTTTCAACAACATTAGCGATAATAATGCAGTACACAGTACATTTTTCAGGTCATTGAATTCTGAGAAATGGACGTGAAAGTGTGCCCAAAAATAAGAACTTCTGCATCATTCCTTTACCCCGCGTTTACACAGAACAATTGACAGAAGACATTTGAGAATATGTACTGGTTGTCAAAAAAGGGAAAAATTGTCCTTGTGACGTAGGCGTCCAGACAATAATGAAGAAAATACACTTGAAGCAACCCTCGTTAGTGTCGTTTCGCGTTCTGATTGGATGCTTACATCGAAATGGCTACTTCCGTCACGACAAATAAGAGATACAAATAAATGATTCCAACTTTGCGGTCTTTACCGATTATCTTTTGTTTTTTTCTCAAATTACAACGAAACGCCATCGAATTAGCTGCTTACGTCAAATCACTTGCCGAATTTACTGTCATCAACAAATCAAAAACTGCGAAGACAATGAGATATGTGTAAGTGTATTAGTAAAAAGTGTAAATGTATTGATATTGTCTTCGCAAAACTGTCTCGTGTAAACCCCGGGTTAGTCAAGTTGGCTCAATTAATAATTTAATGGCCATACGAATTTTTATGCTCAAAGTGGATTTTTTGCACTTTTTCTATATTTCTTTCTCGGTATACCGTACGGAATATCTCTTTTGTGTCTGAAGCAAATTTGTAGATATTGTAAAGGAGAAAAAAATGCGGAACAAACCTACATGTAAAAAACTGCATCCAGTGCCTTCAAAATCGCAAAACCCACAGACCCACTGTGTATTATACCTATCGACATAGAATCACTTTTTGAGTGGATTTAGCCATGTCCGTCCGTCCATGTTCTCTTGTGATCAAAGATCGCAATTATGGCCCGATCCCAGCGAAACTTTGCACATATCCTTCTTTTGGTCCATGGACGATCCCTATTGAATTTAGTTGAAATCGGTTCAGATTTACATATAGCTCCCATACATATTAGGGGGCGGGTCAGAAAAAAAAATATCGCGATTGTCCGCATCTCAAATGAATGCTTGTTTTGTTTAGTGAATATACCCAAAATATTTCGGCTAAATCTTGAGCCGCCAGTGAGCTTGAGCGATATTACATAACCTCTCAAATTCATGGTTTTCCGGCAAATATAGCACACCTTGCAGCTATGTTTTGAGCCGCCAGTGAGCTTGAGCGATACTACATAACCTCTAAACATTGGACTAAAGCGCGATTTTTTTTTCGTATGTGCACCTAGAACTCCCTATTCTGCTTAAAACAGTACCAATATTGCGATTCATGTTCATATTAAATTTATAAATTTTTTCCTTAACTTAATTTAAGAACGGAATATATTTCTTCAAATCATTTCCTTTAAATGATTGTAGCAAGCGTTGAGCTGCATAATTAAGTAGGTCTAAAAGTTGCTCCTACGCCGAACTCGGCGTGATTGTAATAGTTTCCGTTATTGGCAAACAGTCCTTTTTAATAGTAAGTATGTGATGATATGATGGATACAAATATGAGCCTTTTTAATCGCACGCAATATGGGCTGGGTATGGTGCCTTGTTAAATTCAAATCCAAAAATAATGCTAATGCCTCTTCAATTGAGTACTGTTTTTTTTATCGCTTGGAGTTTGAATACTCTTAATAATCTGTTTTGTTCTTTTGTTTGTTTTTGTTTTGTTTCGGCTTTTGTGCGTTGTTTTTGTGATCGCAATTGGTGTAACAAGCATTCTGCAATAGTTTCACACTCGAATTCTTAATTGATATCCTTAAGTTTTCGCCTTTTAGATCTATGGAAACAGTTGCCGAGTGATTTTGGTGGTCTTCAACCACAATTGTTTTGATTTTTACTTTCTGAAGATACCTGGACAGTTTTGCAAGTTGCTATCAAATCTAGTTTTACTTCATCGAACTTTTTTGTATCGCTTAGTTAAGTTGTTGACAAAATCATTTATTTTATTTTGCAATTCCAGTTGTATCTCGGTGGTGGAGGAATTTACTGTTCTTTAAACGTAAATTAAAACATCTGTTTTCTCCTTGTTTCTAAAATACTCTTCGGACAATTCTTTATAGCTGAAGTTCTCAATTTGTTTAATATTTTAAAATTCGATTGTTTCTGTTTAGATATATTTAACGGTTTAACTACAAAAAATATGAAGAACAAAAATTAGGTGCATTTCGAGATATTGAAGGATTAAAATAATTTTTCGATTTTTAATGTCCTTTGACAAGGACAATAATTTTTAAAAATTTTTAATTTTCAAGTACGAGTGTGGCCAATTACAATGACACTAAAATCGTTGAAATCGGATAACGCGTTCTTAAGTTATACTCTGTTAAATTCAGTATCTTTAGGAAAAAAGTAGAGATTCGACCAACTTTCGGACGCTGTAAAACAAGAACCATAACGAATTTGGACTAAATATAGACATCATAAAAATTGTACACACTAGGAGATAGCGTGTACCAAATTTCATCGAAATCGGAGGGGGTCGTGTTAAAATGTGGGTCGACTGCCGTTGGAATTACCCTATACACAACATGGCTTGGTGTTGATATAAACAGGTAAAATAAAAAGAAAGAATTTTTTCCCCAAATAATTGTATTCAAATTAAAAAATTAGTCTACAGACAGGTCAGGGTCAGGGCAGGTAAGTATATTGGCTTAAAGAGGAAACTTTCTACTGGTAGCAAAATCTCTTTGACGCGAGAAATGGCAATTTCCTTTATACAAATTTACAAAAAATTACGCTTTTTTAAACAACAAACTCGTGTCGCAAGGACAAGTTGCACCGTGCAAATTGGGTCATATAGGATATTTTGTTTGGAACGTTTTAAATATGTATTTATAAAACAAAAAATTACACATAGGAGTTTTGGTATTCGAACGTTCACAGCGTGCCTCAAGTATACGAAAGTTGGGTAGATTGAAGGCAAAAACGGCTAATGAGGTTATGTTCAGAATCATGCCCTCTACTCAGATAAGAAGAGATCAAAATCTGATCTGCTTCCTTTCGCGACTTATCGCGATATAAATAATTTTTTTCTGAGGGATAGACTGGCTCCAACATTTCCACCATAAACATCCCGTGACGAATAAATTTCGAACAAAAAACATTAAAGTTCAAAATTATTTTACTATATAATGCTATTATTTCGCGCACCGTCAGTCCTAGGAAAAAGTGGTCAAAGAAAGTTTGGGAGATATGAACAACGACAACAACTCTTTCTTTAACAAAAAAAAATTATAATAATTTGGTAGGAAGTTACAATGTGTCAAATGAAAATATGCCTGTCTAAAATCAGCTGTTTTTCGTTCGCGTCGCTTTCGTGCGAAATAGAGAAAATATCCGTTATGTGCGATAGCTTTACAATTTAATTTCACCAATAAAAAAGTTTTTTTTCTTCTTTTAAATAATTTATTTTGAAAATTATTACAAAATGTTTTATGTAAATCTCTTAAATGTATGTATTTAATTGCATTGCGCATCAGTAATGCTCATATGTATATATAAAAAAAGAAAACCAAAACATAAATAAAATTTATCATTTATTGAATTGTTGTAGGTATGTTTGCATGTATGAGTGTGTGTTCTTCATACATTTGTACACGTATGTATGTTGTTTGTTTGTTTGTTAGCTTGGTTGTATGTATGTATGTATATTACATTGGCATTTAAAATCTATTTGAGGAGATCCATTCACATCACAGTCATCGATTAATGTTTTAGTTGATCGTAGTCGTAGTCATCTCAACAACAATAAAGTGTACCTTTGACCCACGTTAATGTTTCCTTGTATTTTTATCAGTTATATATGTATATGTATGTATGTATGTATCCTTTGTACAGTGGATGACAAAAGACTACATGCGACCCATATTTAGGCATTTGGACAAAGCCCAAAAACAGTACAAAGAATGTTAATTAGAAAAATTTGGCGGAAATTCATTTTTAATTCAGAAAAGAAATAGAATAGCATAGACAACTATTACAGTTATTAACGAAAAAATATCAAAATTGACATACTCGTATGTATATATTACACACAAGTGTAGATAGTAATTTATAGTTATTCTATTTCAAACTATATCAAGATATAATAAGTAGGCAAATTCCAAATACATTAAAAAATGTCACCTTTATCTCTGTCCTTCCCAAAAATTATTGACTACGAAGATAAGTCATCCGGACGAAACGACAAAATCTATTAGGTACGAACGAATAGGAATGAACTGTCACCCGCGAAAAATCAGTTTTCCGCTAACATTTCTTGAACTTTTTTTGCACTTATTGATTATTATTAATTATTTAATTAATTATTTATTTGGAATCAAATTCCTATTCGTTCGTACCTGACACTTACTCGCTCCGGAATGACATGTCTTATTACTTTATTATTTTTGGTCCTTCCAAATAAATTTAGTTTACACTGATTTCGTTCTCCATAAGGTCCTTTATGAATTTACAACGGAGTTTTTCATTCTTAACTCTTTAACAGGCAATATCGTAAAAAATGATTGATTGAAGCCTATAATTATACTCTGCACCATAGGATGGGAGTACACTTAACAAACAACAGACACTTAACAGACAACAAATTGGTCGACAATTTGATAAAATGTGTTTTGGGAAACATACCAAAATGTCAAATATAACACCGTTCGACAAAAAATTAGACATCAAAAAACGTCAACATATCCCTTCTTAGCTTTAAAAGTTTGCTTTTGTCAGTTTTACATCGATAAGAATGCTCAGAAGTTAAAACCTTGCTAAATTAGCTACCACTTTTTAAATTATGCATCAATTATCTTCGGAATGGGCTCATTTTATTTATGACTGATGAGACTTTACGATAAAAATCATAAATATATAACAGTTATGCATTTTTAGATGTTTTGATGAGGCTTTTATTTAAATTTTCTCGAAAAATAAGATTTTTTTGCAGTATTTTGTAAGATATTGTCGAAACCGCTGAACGGTTGGAAAATATTGTAAGATGTTGAAAGCTTCTTAATTTTGAATTCTTTAAAACTTTCCAAATCGGATAAATAGTTCTCTAGTTATGCCAATGGGTACATCAATAAAGCGAATTGCCGAAATTGGTCCGGGGAACAATTTTATGGGTGCACGTGATGTCTCTCGTATAAAGGGAAAAACAAATCACGATTGCCGCAATGAAAGACGTAACAACACGTGTGATTGGTACGATATCCGCCGAAGAAGTGTGTCACAATTGCACTTTCAGAATGGACCACCTGAGGTAAATTGGCAGGCATTGATTTATCATTCCAAATAAAAATTTCATTCGTACATATTTTCTGTGTTCTCTTAAATTTTGAAAAACCAAACGATTCATATCATTAACCCATACCATTAACAAATGGATTGGGTAATGAGTTTACATATTATTGGACAAATTCCGATGCAATCGATTGATATTTATGAACTAGATGAGTACTTTAAATTACGATTTCCCATTTGAAATTGTCCTGATTTAATTTGAAATTATTTTTTTTAAATTTTATTTTGGCTTAATTCCATTTGATATTGAGATTTTTCATTTTAAAGTGTGTACATTTTATTTAGAATAAGGATATTTGAAGTTTTAATTGATTCAAGGAGCATTTCATCCCATGGTATAAAACAATCGCAGTTTCCGTTGTAAATATTCGAGACCCAATCGAAACATTACAAATTAAATTTAGCTAACTTTAGCTAAATTAACTTCAAATGTAAAATCTCAGGAAACATTGATTTGATTTAGAAATTTAGTTACATTCCGAGAAAAATAGACATATCTAGACCTAATCATCGTCACATTTAATTATAGGGTAATTCCAAAGCAAATGAATCAAAAACCACACATTTTAAAAAAGATTCCTTTTGATTTATACAAAATCTAACACAATGATTATACAAATGTGTACGAATTTTATGGCGTTTTTAGTATTTTAAAATTAATTGTAGTTTTTTGTGGTACAGAGCTCCAAAGTTTCCTATCTCAAGGATTTTTCTCACAAAACCGCTTTACGTATTTTGAAGATATAAATACCAATGAAAAGCTCTGCTTACCTCTTCAATGTTGCGGAATGAAATATTTATCTCATTTTTGTGGGAGCAGGTTAAAATATGGAAAATATCCTTAATTCTTGAATATTCTGAAAAAGTATCAATTAATTTCCTTGATTTTTGTTGGTACTAAAGAGTCAAACTATTATGAACTGACTATTAAAAACTCAAAATGGAACCTTGATGGACCAAAAAGATATAGTAATTTTATTGAGTCAATATTATATTTTTTCTAGTAAATTTTTATATAGAATTTTAGATTCGTCTGCTGAACTACGGTAATTACCAGCCGACTTGGCCGACTAATGTTATTTTTACAAATTATGTTTATATTATCAATGCGTGACTGTATCTGGATCCGATAGGTGCGGCTGTAGTCAAGTTATTATCAAATTGCTCATATATGGACCAAAACGACTGATATTCGAGGAATAGGTTGATCTAGTACTAAGAAAGCGAATCACCAAATTTGGATGCAATTGTTGGCGCAATCGTCAAAATATGGAATATTTTTCAATTATAATACAGGGTGTAGCGCGGGAAATTGCTTTTTTGCACTGCAGGCGGCACTGTTGGTCGAAGAGAGTGGGGAGTGTGCGTGGCTTATAGTGGCTGAGTGGACCTGACATTTCCAGACGTTCTCTCCACCGGATTCTTCATGATGAACTGAAATTTCACGCGTATTAAATGTGCGTGGTCCAACAATTGTCTGTATGGAACTATTTGACACGGCGGACACGGCGGAAGACCAAATTAACAATATTAAGGCTGAAATTGGCAGAATACCAGTCGACATGATTTTTAGAGTTCATGAAAACTTCAGAAAACGTATGCAGCAGTGTGTGGATAGACATTTGTCATATACACTATTTATTTCATAGTTAGTTAATAATAGTTTGACCCTTTAAACCAACAAAAATCAAGGATATTAATCTTTAGGCCCACCCTGTACTTTTTCAGGATATTCGACGATTAAGGATATTTTCCATATTTTCATCTCCTTTCATCAGAATGAGATAAATATTTCACTCCGCAACATTGAAAAGGAATAGCAGAGTTTTTCATTGGTATTAATATCTTCGAAATAAGTAGAGCGGTTAAGAAGATACGGCTAATTTAACAAATAGTAATTTTGAGAAAAATCCTTGAGATAGGTAACGTTGGAGCTCTGTACAACAAAAACTACAATGAATTTTGAAAAACTAAAAACGGCAAAAAATTCCCGCACAAAATTGTGCTAATTTTTGTGAAAATTTAGAGGGGTAATTTTCTGAGTTGGTCGAACTGCTTTCGAATTACACGCTTTTGAAAATCGTTATCCGTAAAGTGCTATTCAATCCTTTATTAAAATGACTATAACAACTACCTTTGTTGCCTCTTTGTAGGCTTACATTGAAGTACTTTCCTCCAATATCACGATGCAACAAAATATTTGTAGTAGGGCTGCGCATAACATTTTCTCGTGTAATATTAAAATAATTTTTTATGGTTAATTTTTTTTTTAATTTTCTTTAGAATTCCAATTTTGTTGGAAGGTTCCTTTAATATTTGAACCATATTTTGAAGTATATGCTCGGTAATGCCGGGCATACACGTTAAATTAAAGGAAATTATGAGGACTACAAATGTTGGTAACTGCGGTTGCTGGCACCAAAAAACCATAAAAAATGAGAAAATAAGTTCGCATATATATTTTATTGTAATATATTAACATATGCGATCTAAATACATTTTATTGTTTTTCAAATTAAATTTATTTGAAAAACAATAAATAATATTTAAAAATGTGTGTTCCTACAATATATATTCTTTGAATTCAAACATATAAATGTTGAAATGGATAAATGTAGAAATGCGAGAATTTCAACAAAATTCGTTTTTTATACCCCAAAAACAACCAAAATTATAACAAAAAATTTTAACCCAAGTATAACCAAAAGTGTATCATCGATGGAGTGACCTAAGAGACTCCAAGAATATTTGGCGTAAATTCGTTTTGGGCCATTTTAAGTCATTTTAGCAATGTCCGTCTGGCTGTCACGTTGGTGCTCACAATAACTTTCGACAGGATTAACCGATTGACTTCAAATTTGGTATGTGACAATATATTTTTCTACCTCAGGCTAAGGTCGAAGATGGACTATGTTTTTCCACTCCTTCGAGTACCTTCCCCACGAAGGGTCAACATTTGGTGAAATATAGATTTTCCCATAACTTATATAATACTACCCAGCATCGTTCACAATTTCACACATGGTATTAATTTATAAATCGCTATCATCTTTAGAAAAATGGGCGAAGTTGCCGCGCCCCCTTTTTGGAACGTCCACGCAAATGGACAATTCTTCACAAAAAGATAGCGGCTTATAACTTTGATTGCAGTCCATAGAAATACCTGAGATTTTGTGAAATGTAATGATTTTCGAGTACATACAGTCCAGGGAAATGGCCGTTATTGCCACGCCGCTTTTGGTACCTCCCATAAAAGTGTATCATTTGCAAAAATAGTTAACGGCTTATAACTTGGATTGCTGCACATACAAACACACACACACACCCTTTCTGTACCACCCAAACAAAATTGCCAAAATAAGAAATATGAAAAAATATTTTTTTGAATTTCCCTATTTTTACATTATGGGTCATAATTTATACATTTATCCATAGATTTTTCAAATAGGCACTGTTTTCTACGTTAGGATGGTAGCTTTCAAAAAATGGAACCAAATTTTTTTTTAAATTTTTTTCCTATTTTTTGTGTTTTTTTCGTGACAGAAAAAACGAACGAGAAACTTCAGTTTCTACATGAAAGTGATGTTTTCAGCATTTTTAAGCCTTAAAATTGCCTTTAATTTAAATGGTATCTCGGCTTTACTTGAAATATGGTTCAAATACTAAAAGTACCTTCCATGAAAATTTTAATTCTAGAAAAACCTAGTTTAAAAAAACATTACCATACAAAAATAATTTGTTTTGGTTTTATAACATAGAATGTCTCAATCTATACAAAAAAAATGTTTTTAAGTCTCACACAAACAACATTTTTTTGTTGCATAGTGTTTTTGGTGTCTCTTAGGTCACTTCTTCTATTGTGTTACACTGATATGTACCCCTTTTTAGAGTTGTGTAGTTCGTGAACTAGTTCAATTGAACGGGTCACTATACTGAACTGAACGAACTAGTTCACAGAACTCGTTAATTTCAGCTCAGTAGTTCACTATGTTTTTTTCTTCAACCATATCATTTCGTTCTCTCTTCTCTGCTGTTATGTGTTGTTTCCATTTTTATGTCATCATCAATGTATGATTCTACCTTTGTTTTAGTTTTTCCAACTCTTCCATTCAGATTCCTTTAATAGCGGCTTATTTGAACTGGTGATCTACTGAACGAAATGAGCTGTAAGAAAAGTGAGCTGGTGAGCTAAAGAGCTGGTGTGCTAAAGTGAGCTGTTGAACTAAATGAACGAACTAGTTCATTCAATTGAACTGAACTAAAAAGAGCGATCACTTAAAAGAACTATGGTGCCCAACTCTACCCCTTTTGCAAAATAGTGGGGTTTATACCCCCCAACAAGATTTTGTTGAAATTCTCTAACTTCTACCAAAAGGGCCATAATTTATATAAGTATTTATCCATAGATTTTAATACCCTACACCACACTGTGTTCCAGGATATTATGAGTTTGTGCATTTGTTTGTAACACCCATCATTTCTTATACCGATCGACTTGGAATAACTTCCTGAGTCGATTTAACCGTGTCCGTCCGTCTGTAGATGTATCGTTGTAATCAAAGTGCAGGTCGTATTTATGGTCCGTTTGTGATGAAATTTAGCACAGTGCTCTTTTTTGAACCAAGGACGATCACTATTGAAATTGGTCAAAATCGGTTCAGATTTTGATATAGCCCCCATATACATATATGTTTGACATGTTAGCGCTGTAGAAATGTATTTTATATCAGATCAGTACGAAATCTCGCAGAGAGAGTTGTCTTATTACATGAATGAACACTGTCAAATTCGGGGGAAATCCTTTCAGATTTAGATATAGCCCCCATATATATGTTTCACCCGATTTGAGATGTAAGCGCTGTAGAAACCGTGTTTTATATCCGATCAGTACGAAATTCGGCAGAGAGTTTTCTTATTACATGTATGAACACTGCCAAATTCTTATCGCAATGCCCATTTTCGTATTGTTAGGGAGGTGTAAGGTATTATATAGTCGGCCCCGCCCGACTTCTGTCTTTCCTTACTGGTTTCAAATAGGCATTGCTTTCTTCGTTAGGACTTTTTAAATACTTTATTACTGTTTTAACGACAGTTACAAAAATTATGTTTCTACATGAAAGTGTTATTTTCAACATCTGTAGCCCTCATAATTTCCTTTAATTTAAAGATTAGTCCTGCATTATCGAGTTTATACTTTAAAAAATATGTAATTTAAAAAAATTACCATAACTTTTTATATTTTTTTCGTGTTCAGGACATCATATTACACCAGAAAATGTTATGCACAGCCCTTCGACAAAAATTTTGTAAACAAGTGTAAAGGCGCCCATAGACGAGTACTGCCGCAGTTCATGCCGATGACCCCCTTGTGTACGTGTGTGATTGACATTTTAGATACACACATATCAATCAAAATTTAATTTATCCATTTTTTTCACTTTTCGCACAAAACTATTTTAAATTTTCGTTATTTACATACTTATAATAAAATTTCCAATAATCTGGCATATAATGATGAACAAAATTCATCTTTCAACATATTTTTGAAAAATTAGCAGGTTTCATAATTGAGCAGGTTTTGTTGTTTACCTTTGAAATTTCCATTGACACTAACCAAAAATAATTTACAATAATTTAAGTCAAAAAATTGTATATCAAATATTTTCTGCTATACGCAGAAAAATACACAAATATGTAATAACTCGAAATCTGCTTAATTCTCATAAAAAAGAAATAGAGAAACGGGACTTATACAGCCCGTTTCTCTATTTCGCACGAAAGCGATGCGAACGAAGAACAGCTGATTTAGACCTACTAAAAGGTATCATAACGGCAAAGTGACTGCAACCATAATGCCTGATGCCAGTTAGTAGGTCTAAAATCAGCTGTTTTTCGTTCGCATCGCTTTCGTGCGAAATAGAGAAACGGGCTGTTAGTATTTCTTCGCGAGTAATATTTTTCTCAACAATGTCGACGATATGTATGATTTTTAACATATGATAAGGGGGTGAGAAGCGTTGACAACTGTTTTAAGGGCAATAATTCTCCAAATGTTCCCTTTATTTCGATCTTTGGACTGAAGCGTATATTCCACACTCTTCCACTTCAAAATCGCCAATGAGATAAGTAACCTCTCTGATTTCTCAACAAACTTTGGGTCGAATATTGAGATAACAAGAGCTAACATAGAAAAACGGCTAATGCCACTGGATTCAGCATGGCCTAAATAGGTATATCCATGGAGTTTCCTATCTGTTACATTTTTGGACTAGCACAGTGTAATTGGGGTCGTATGTTACTTTTTGTCGCTCACTGTATTGTGTTTGTATGGTGGGGAATTGTGCAGTTGGGGATGTGGGTCGGTGTTGCTTGACAAGGATTGGATTGGGGAATTGGTGTGGAGCGTGAGTGGGAATATGGACACGGGACGGGAGAGTTATGCCCATATACGTTAAAAAAATCGGATGGCATTATCACTTGTTCAACAAATTCGTTACTTCTACATTTTTCTAGGTATTTATGAATGTTGTTATTTTTTTTTCTTTTTGTATTTGTATATTTTCTACTTATCAATATTAACTATTTAGTTTGTTAGTTAGTTATTAGTTAGAGTTTTTGTTAGTTGGTAGGTTGGTAGGTATAAGATAATTAAGAGTGTACCCACGACGTGAGTACGTACGGTACGAGTATAACTAACTAACCATTTCATTCAATACGTCTAGTATTGAGAAATACATAAGTATTAGTTTTTAACTACTACAATATCAGTATATAACAAACAAACAATGTTCTAAACGTTTTAACTAGTTAATATTAAGTTAGACTAGACTATATTAGATTATATTAGTAAGTAGGGCTAGAGTTAGAGATCAGAACAGGACGACAGTGAGATAATGTTAGAGTGTGTTTGTGTGTGAGGGAGATAGACAGATTTAGATATAGAGTAGTATATGTACTAGTTCTAAGGATATTTAGTGTATGTGTGTGTGCGGTTGATTACACCGTACTTTCATTCATTATTTTTGAAGGTCTTGAACCATTGGTAACTAGTATTTCAGGTAAAGTTGCTACTGCTGTAGTAGTGTTGGTGGTGGCGTTGCTGGCGGTGGTGGACGGCGGCAATTGTAGTCTAACACTGTCTCCACCAACGCCACCACCACCAACAACACAGGAGGGCGTCGTGAGTCCGGAGGGATATATACAATATTTATTTCGTTTTCGTCCCAATAATGATGGACTAGATAATATCGATATCGTTTTTGGGATTTGTACTGATACAGTCTGTGGTTGCGGCTGTTGATCTTCATCGTTGTTGTTATTCGTGGAATAAGTGGTCGTGGTCGTTGTCGTCATCATCATCGTGTTGTGTGGTTCCATTATTGGTGGTGGCGGTGCGGATATTGTGGTCGATGTAAATGCATCGTAATGTAGGGGGAAGTGTGACTCTAAGACACCTGGAGGAATAATTATTTTTCGTTGGACGTCGTGCTGTTGTCGCTTCTGTTGATGCTGCGTATCCTCTGCAATATTGTGATTGGATACTTGCTCTATGGATGAATTGGCACTATAGAAATTCACTGTGTCGATAGAGGATATGATGTTATACACTTGTTTCTCGCTCTCTTCTTCCTGAGAAGAAGAAGTGGAGGAGTGAAACCCCGCCGCCGTTTCCTCAGAGGTCACAATGTTGTTGGTGGTGTGTGTGTTGTGGCTATGATCTTCCACGTCCACGTTACTATCCTTGTCATACAAAATATTACTATCGCTAGAGCTTAACTGTATAACATTCTGGGTTTCACTCGATTCGGTGTCCTCTGAATTGGATTTAGAATTTTTACTTCGATGATGATTGTGGCAGTTTTCGTTAGCCTTTTCCGCTGTCTCTCCGTTTCCCACCGGTTTCCGGTTCCGATAACTGTTGGCCGATTCAAAACTATCATCTTCCTCATCACTGGAATTTAGACTAGGTTGAGCATTAAACAGTGGATGATTCACAAAGACTCGTCCCATGCGTTTGTATTTATCCAAGTTGCGTTTATCTTCAGCGCATGTGGACAGATTTTCTACGAATTTTGGAGCTCTGCGCATAACTTTAGGTGTGTGCAGTTGTGACTCAAAGATGATGTCATCATTGGCCACAACAACAGCACCACCACCTCCACCATTGGTGGCATTACAGCCACTACCTCCGTTTGATACACTGTGCAAATGACGATCGATGCTGGTACCCAGACTATTGCGTGAGGAAATACTGGATATTTCCGAGAGAGTTTCGGGACTGGCCAAAGGTGCCACACCCCAATTGTCTTCGTTGTTCTGATCTGTGGAGGCTCGTCGTAGTGGCGGTATTGCCAAGGATTTTGGCTTGTTCGCCGTGCTTTTTTCGGAACTATGACGTTGCAGATTGAGTTGCGTTGATGGCGGCGGCGTTGGAGCTCGAAGTGGCGGCGGAGGTGAGGAATCTTCGAATAGAACTTGTTTTGCTCTCGGTGGATTGGGGTGTTCTGTTTTGTAGGTATGCTCGTGCGTATTGTGCACCGATACCATTGGACTTTTGCGTGCCGTCGCCACAGTGGCTATGCTATTCTCCAACACTGATGAGATGTCACATTGAATGCTGCTTATCTGGCTTCGACTCAAAACACTGCCGGCTAGCGACGATGCTTTGCTGGAGCTTATACTTTCACAAAAATGCGCATGTTTATGGGTCATCAAAGGACTGTGTAAGTTGGTAAACGAAGTTTCCAGACAAACCCTTTGTTGCTGCTGCAATTGTTGCGCTGACGCAGATACAGACGATGTGTGGTGCATTTGAGCCTCTGTATGATTTGTCGTTGCATTTGATCTTGTGTCGGCCGTATGATGAGATGTCTGCGACATAACGTCCGCATGATGTTGTTGGTGAATTTCTGCGCTCGAAATGTTGTAACAGCTAAAGACATCCTGATTGCTTCTCTGTAAATCGTTGGATGCCAATGAGAAGGCATTTGATGCTTGTCGATGAGGTTTCCGAGGCCCACTTGTTGTCACCACCTACAAAATATATAGTTTTCAACAAACAGAATTTATTTTAATACAATTTTGACGCTATTATTTTAATACACAAAGTGGTTTATAAAATATAGATAGACATGAAACTCCATTTTAACCACTAACTTCTGGATAGAGCTGGCCAAAAGAAGATTAATTAATATAAAGAAAGCGTATAAAAGACTCACATATTAAAAGAGCAAGTGAGAAATGAAGGACTTTTTCACTTAACGTTAACCTTTGTGATAGAGGTACCAGAAGGATCTGATCCTGAGATATACGAAAATATCACCAAAATATCACGTACTAGCCAAACAGGCGGACCGGGCAGACATATCTCGAATAACATGAAATGTCCTGAAATGGATTTCAACAACACGTATGTATAGATAATCCTAATTCCGTGTGCATAAAATACGTAGTACTGAATGTGTGGGGGTAGCAGTAAAGTCTGGGACTGCCGAGGTATAGCTGTCTAACGTATATACAACGCCGATGTGTCCGCGTTATTTGCCGGGCATTAGTCTGTTATTGCAGGGCATTAACCGCGTGGTTCTTGGAGACCTTAATGCCCATCACAAGTTTTTTTTTTTAAATGACGTCACCTGTCAGCCCGTCATTTCACTGGGATCAGACCACCTCCCCATAGTCCCCACCGATTTCATCATCTCTGAAAGCCGTACTTTCCTGAGCTGAACGGGTTCAGAGAATTCACCAACCGCAGCTTCCGTGAACTACCCATCAGATGTTCGGGTAGCTGAGAAGAAATTCCGAGGCATCATCAATGCAGAAGTCGCTTGCTTTATCCCTGCGGGTCGAATACCCGGGATACGACCTAATTGCCCAAGAGATGCAGCGGGACTCACAAACGGGCGTGATGAAATTCGTCGTTCTAACCCTGCTGATCCTAGAATTAGGGAACTGAATCTAGAAATCAGTAGCGAAGTCGTCGAATATAAGCGGAATAAATGACTGGATCATTTGAAGCAATGGAACTTAAGTTCCGGTATCGGTAAAATGTGAGCAACGGTTAAGTCACTCTCGAATCCAGGCAAGAGAGACTACCGAACAGCAGTCACATTTGGGGCTACCACTGTGACTGACCCGAAGAAGTGCGCGTGTTATTTTAACCGGAAATTTATAGTGCACCCCAAAAGTGACCTCGAAAAGGAAAGTCATGCGTCGTATTCATGCTCTCCGAGTCGAGGAAGTACCACCACAATTTACAGTTGGAGAAGTTGCAGATATCATCCAAAGCGCTTGGTCCCGATGGAATATCTATGCTGATGTTGAAGATGTTGGACATACCGGGAGTCGAGTATCTGACTAATGTCCTTGACCACTCTGATAACACCTGAAGCCAGGAAAATGGGCAGAATGGACGCCCGAAACTGGCCAATGTGTGAGTAAGGGAGAATCGTACAGGCCTATCTTTCTTCTCTCGCCAGTAGCAAAGACACTTGAGGTTTTAATCCTCCTGAGCCTGACATTGAACATTTTTCAATTGCTGATCATCTGCACGGATTCCGAAAACAGCATTGTGGGACTACTGTTTTACACGCCATAACCAAGAATATAAGCCGCGGTCTTAACCAGAACAAGTCCGGTGACAGGATCGTACTCGTGACGCTTGAGCTATCAAAGGCCTTCGATAATGTCAACCATCCCACCCTTTTTGAGGACATCGCCAACACGTCCCTCCCGAATAGATTGCAACGTTGGCTCGTTAATTACGTGTGCGAGTTCCCGAAGATGGGGTGATATCTACTTCCCTCTTTAACCTCTACCTTTCGGCTATTCCACCATCACCTGAAGGCGCAGAAATCATATCATATGCTGACGTCGGACCCCTTGATAGATGACATAAGTATGTGGAAGGCTGAATGCCTACCTGGATTTGAATGCGAATTTTTTCGCTGCGAGGAACCTAAAGATAGCTGCCACGCTGTTTACTGCATGGACAGCGTAAGTGAAGCCGCAACTCAATGTGATAGTCGTTGGCACAAGAATTCCGACCACCAATTACCCAAAGGTCTAACGCGCATGCCACAGCTATCTGCAATAAGATGAGAAATAGGAACAAGGTCCTCAAGGCCTGTTGACCTCGTACAAAGCGATAGGTCGGTCTGTGGTTTACTATGCAGCACAAGTGTGTGGTCACCGAATGTAAGCGACACGCTGTGAAAAACCTGCAGTAGTTTTGGTCTAATTGAGATCAGGTGGGTCCAACTGCCCTGCCAAACCTACTTAACTTGTTCCCAGATCTCTTTAGACCCATACAGTAGAAGCAGCCACCTTCATTGGCTTGGAAAGCACTATATTATGACCAACAACACAATCAAACAACACCTAATGGACCAGCAAAACACCTGTTATTCAGGACAGCGATTTTTTTTAAATGCCAACTATTCATCCTTAAATGGGTACCCCCTACACAAATTGACAATTTCATATGAAAAAGGGCTTCAGTATTTTTGACCACTTTTCCTTTGTCTGTAGTCTGACAAAAAAATGAGGCACATTTTCCCACCGTTCTTGCAACTTCCACAGATAGTACCAGTTCTCAAAAAGTGAAGGTTTATTTTAGTCGGTTTAGGTTAGGTTGAAGAGATGAGACGGTTAAACGTCCCATCTCCATGGGCATACACTTAAGCCAGTGGTTCGGTATGTTGTTCGCTCCTTATTTATGATCTTACATACAAATATGTGTAGAATTTTCCTTATTATGGAGTTTAATACTTGAACATGTAAAATCTCAATATATCAATTTTATATGAAACGGCTAACGACTAAGGTCAAAGTCGTATAGAATATACAAAATATTTAATTTTATTTTGTCATGTAATTATATACATATGTATATATTGCTGAAAAATAAAATAAATACTGAATACTGAATATTTATGATCTTTTGGTTGGAAGTGCATAATAGTCTCCAACGCTCTTGTTGGTGCGATTCTAATTGCCCCGCTTATGCCTAGACAGCACATACGTTTCACTTTTTGCAATGGTATTATGCTGTACTTCTTTGTCATTGACAGATGCTACAGAGGCGTAGGTTATTCTTGGTCTAATCACGCTCGTGTAAAGCCAGTGTGTCATATCTGGACGTAGTACTCATTTTGAAACTATAGCTCTTCTTCACAACGACCAAAATCTGTGGGTCTTGGTAACTCTTACTTCAATATGATCTTTCCAGATCAGTTTCTGATCTAACGCTAACTAACTAACTAACTAAGTATTTTACCTTTTCAGATATGGCAATATCCTTAAAAAATTAAAATACTTGGGAGTAATCTTAGTAGGTTTACTCGACTGGCATTTCTTGAGCAACAAATTCCAGTCAGGACGGTTGACAAATGTTATTTCTACAGCGCCAAGACCTTAAATGTAAAGGGACCTCAAATTATATGGGAGCTATTTCAAAATTTTGACCAATATGTCCCATATTTAATCGGGTTGGTCTTAGGCAAAGAAACGAACCGATAAATTTTAGCCAGTACTGTTCATAGAGTGTGGTTATTATGTGGAAATCAGTTCAGATTTGGATATAGCCCCCATATGTATATATTTTTTACTATAGGAGTTTTATATCAAGGACAAAGTTGGCAGAGTGAAGTCTCTTCATCCATTAAAAAACACTACTCAATTTAGTTGAAATCGGTTCAGATTTAGATATAGCTCCCATATATATGTTTCGTCCGATTTGGTCCTTTAGTCCTATAGAAGCTGTAGTTTACATCCAATCATTTGAAGACATTGCTCAATTTGAAGAAAATCGGTTCAGATTTAGATAAAGGTCCCATATACATATATATTTCGTCCGATTTGGTTGCAGAGGCAAACACGTACCAAATATAAATTGTGTAAACAAATTTCAGTAGAGGTATACATTGAATATTTCATTGTTAGTTAATCTTATTAGGGTGGTGTAGGGTATTATATAGTCGACCCCGGACGACTTTAGCCTTTCCTTACTGGTTTTTGGCCCAAGGATGATCCCTGTTGAAACTGTAAATCGGTTCAGGTTTAGCTACAACCCCAATATCTATTTCCCTCCGATTTGGGTTCTAAGGGCTATATAAGGTGTATTTTACACCAGATCGGCAGAGACAAATCTCTTCACCCATTACTAACGACTACTAAATTAAGTGGAAATCGGTTCAGATTTAGGTATAACCCCCATATATATGTTCTTTCCGATTTGACATATAACTGCTATAGAAGTCTCTTCAGCTATTAATAAAGACTACTCAATTTAGTTGAAATCGGTTCAAATTTTGATATAGCCCCGATATATATGTTCCTTCCGATTTTATACAGACTACTATTACGAAACTTGTAAGAAGGGAGTTACTTGCTCAACGAATAAACAACCCTATATTTAAAAAAAAATTCGGTTACGCATGTAAGGATTGGGAAAGCTAAATTTTTCAAACGATTTTTATGCAATTTAAAAAAGTGATTTATTGATATATTGGCGAGATTTGAGGTATTCGTTTCAAATTTAGATGTTAGATATAGATCAGGGTGTTTTTTTAGACGTGTGGTTTTCAATCTGGCAATACTTTTTTCGGAGTTGGTCTTTTTGACAGCTGTCACTTGATTTATGCTCAGTTTGGTTTGCCATTTCCGGAACACCGTTTGCAAATCGTTCGAATTTATTACAAAAATAATGGTTCACTGCGTCCAATATTCGGTCGACATAATCGCCTTGCAGAGTCGATAATTCGAGCAACCATGGATCGGTTATCGGTAATGATAATCCACAAGCCATTGTTCAGATGCCGTTACATCAAAAAGTCACTGTTTGGTGTGCTCTATGGGAGGAGGGAATCATTGGTACATACTTCTCTAAAAAATTAAGCCGGCCATAATGTTACAGCCAATGGGGAACGCTATAGAGCCATAATTAATGACTTTTTCGCGCCTGAATTGGAGGATGTTGATGTAGACGACATTTGGTTCCAACAAAACGGCGCTACATGCGATACAGCCAAAAACAATCAATTTATTGAAGGACACTTTTGCTGAGCGCATTATCTTGCGTCGTGGGCTTGTGGCGTGGCCTCCAAGATCGTGCGATTTAACACCGCTTTGGTGGGCTTATGTGAAGTCGCTTGTCTACGCCGATAAGCCCGACATGACGCCTTGAAAGAGAATATTCGGCTCGTTATTGCAGACATACAGCCCCAAATGCTGCAAAAAGTGGTCTAAAATTGGACCTCTCGGCTGGAATTAATTCGAACCAGCCGCGTCGGCCACTTGTCCGAAATCATTTTTAAAACATAATGGCAAACCCTTATCTTTATAATACAGCTAAATTCTTGGCCATAACATTAAATTTTATGCGTTTTATTTCTTCTTGAAAACCAACCGTCTAAAAAAAACATCCTTTATTTACGTGCTTATTCAGCTATATCAAGATAGGTCCGACATTTGTCTCTCCTTATTGGTTTAACACGAAATTCAGCAAAGGGAAGACCAACTCTTATAATAACAATCATGTTTAAGTTTTTATGGGTAATAGCCATTATAGATAATATCAATTTTATGAAAACTTTATTGTGGATGAAACTTGGGGAACCAAACGAAATAATAGTGTTAAAATAAAACAAACAAAAAAATTACAAAATAATAAAACAAATATTTATTTTCAGACTTTTTTTAAAGAACATTCTACGTCTTGATCTTAATATAATAATACAATAATGTACAAAAAATAATTTAAAGAAAAAACTGTATAAACTCTCGTGGGAGCGTAGTAAAAAAAGCAACATAAAAAACATACAAAATTAAAGTAGAAATAAATTAAGGTGCAGGAGGAGGATTGTATGCGTGTATGATGTATCACGTTCAGTCATGGGCAAGCTCTTGCGGACGGGAATTCAAATTAATTGTACTATTAACCGATGACGTGTCGTCAGTCAAATCAGTAATTACCTTCTTGAGAGCAGCTAATATTTTATCGGGCATGTGGTCCTGCAGCATTACCGGTGATATGAGAACTTCATCGAAATCCGTCGAATCGGCCCAGATGGCCTGATAAACCGGTTCACGGCTTTTCAGGACATTTCTGAAAGACAAGGAGTTAGATCAAAACAAACATCAAATCACATTTTCTGTTACTCATAGGCATAGATATAGACAAACAAAGATGATTGCAGTTTTGCTTGTTGGGCTCCAGTAAATGTGTCAACTCTTACAACTTTGCGTATTTCCGAATGTTTCTCTTATTTACACGCCGCCAAACTCTTTTACAAAATTTCGGAAACACTTTGCAAGATATGAAAATTAACAGATATGATATACAGACAGACCCAACAATCAAATTGCAAATCAAATTTTTTTTAATTACAAAAACATTTAAAACAGTATATTGAGAGTATATACGTTTGTATGTATGTAGCATAAACGGACCAAGTTCATTTCGATAATATTTTAATTTGAATTTGTACATGTTTATTAAATTTCTTTTCTTTGGTAGTTTTTATAATATGTACTCCTCAGTAGATATAAAAAATAATGCTGTAATGATTACCGTGTAAATCGGGACTTAGAATTTCTATAACAGAATTTTATGGAAAATTTACTTGGTCAGTCATGCAGTACGCCAACGATATTAGGAATTTGCATGCTTACATAAAACTGGACATACGATTACTCGTACAAACAGAACTTAAATAAAAGAATGGAAGATTAACATTGTCGAAGTCGTGCATGAAATAAACCATTTATGCCAAAATTAGGGTGAATGTGATGACTGGTCATAAGTTAAAATTAGTTTTTTTTTTCATTTTTAATATATTTTTAACATTAGCTATTCCATATTTATTAATACTATATAAACTTATTTAAATTGAACAATATTATGAAACTACTCTCGTTATAGATGTATGCAATGCTTGTAAATGCTTCTCGTTGTTACATTTTACAAAAGTTTAGAAAAAAACTCATTTTGAAAATAAATGATGTAATTATTAAACTTTATTTTTAGCGGTCAATTTCAACATCTCCGCCCAAAGCGGATTGCCACCAAATATACTTGGGGTATCTTGGGTCACTCCTTCGATGCGTTCCACATTTGGCCCGCAGCTACTGATTTATACCATCGTTCACAATAGTGAGGGTATAAAAACATTTTTTTAATTCTCTTAATGTGATGAATTTTTGTCTAAATAAAATTCAAACTGCAGAGATTCGCTTTAAATGCTTAGAAAATATGGTATTTATGGCTTAAATATGTATATTTTGGAGCGACGTCTATAGGGTGACTATAACAAAATATGAACCGATTTGTAAAATTTTTGCTGTGATGATTTATATTCAAAATAGAATACGAACTACAAAGTTTCATCTAAATTGCTTTAAAAATGTTGTTTGTATTTATGGCTCAAATACCGTATTTTGGAGCGACCTCTATAGGGGAGCTACATCAAAACATTGACCGATATGGCCCATTTGCAATCCCAAACGACCTGCAACTATAGGAAGTAGTTGTACCAAATTTGATCAACCTAGCTCTATTATTACGGAATGTATCGTGATTTCAACAGACAAACGGACGGACATGGCTAAATCGTCTTAGAATTTCTCGACGAACAAGAGATCAATATTTCAATGTGTTGCAAACGGAATGACAAAGTTAATATACTCGTATAAAAATATGGTCCATATTAGACCAGAAAATGTTATACACAGCCCTACGACAAATATTTTGTAAACTAGTCTAACCCCCAATTTCACAACCTCCGGTTAGAGCTAACTCACAGTTAAAAAATAAAAATTTCATACAATTTGACAGCTATAACTGTAGGTTAGCTCTAACTGTAGGATAACCGGAGATTGTGGAATTGACCGTTATTAGGTAATTTATGTTGGTTCAACTAAACATATCTTCTAATAGTAATATCTATTCTGACCTCTGTTACCACTTCGATTGCAATTTATTGGGAATGAATGGACGAGTGGCTACTATACTAAAATACAAATAAATATTTTCAATTTGAGAACGTATTTTAATATTGGGGTTATTCCAAAGCAGTTCGACCAAATCAATAAATGACACCTATCAATTTTCACAAAATTTGGCAAATAATTCTACTGGTGTGCGGGATTTTTTTGTCGATTTCCCTTTTTTTCAAAATTCATTGTAGTTTTTGTGGTACAGAGCTCAAAAGTTACCTATTTCAAAAATTATTTTAAAAAATTACTATTTGTTAAATTTGCCATATCTTCTTAACCGTTTTACGTATTTTGAAGATGTTAATACCAAGGAAAAGCTCTGCTACATCTCTTCAATGTTGCGGAATGAAATATTTATCTCCTTTTGGTGGAAGGAAGTAAAATATGGAAAATATTCTTAATCCTTCAATATCCTGAATAAGTATCAATTAATATCCTTAATTTTTTTTGGTACTAAAGGGTCAAACTATTGTAAACTGACTATGAAAAACTCAAAATGGAACCTTGATGGACCAAAAAGATATAGCAATTTTTTGGAGTCAATATTATAATTTTTCTTGTAAACTTTTATATAAACATCTCTAGTGTAACTTTAAAACAGCTTGACCGATTGATGTTACTTTAACAAACATAATATGTACATGTATTATCAATGTGAGTATGCGTAACTTTATCTGGATCCGATAGGTGGCGCTGTATTTAAGTTATTAACGAATTCCGCATTTATGGACCAAAATCACTCATATTCGCGTTATAGGTAAATTTAGTGTGAAGAAAGAAAATAATAGCTCTTGGGCCAGATAGGAGGAGCTTTATGTAAATGTGTATTTCGTATTATAATTGAAAAATATTCCATATTTTGACGATTGCGCCAACTATTGAATCAAAATTTGGTGATTCGCTTTCTTAGTACTAGATTAACCTATTCCACGAATATCAGCCGTTTTATACATAAATCAGCAATTTGTTTCCGTAAGCAATTTTTGCCACAAGAAGTATTTATTCAATTTCGAATTCACCGAAAATGAAATGGAATGTAAAACATGTCCGTTTATTCTCAGAATAAGAGATACGGGAATTGCCAAGAAAATGGAAAATTGAACTTAATTTTTTTATAAAATTCTGCTTTAGAAACGCATCGTCTGACTTTGCAGTTCCGTAGTTGTCTGAGCATAGTGCATGCTAGGAATATGCTAAACTATGTGGTTCGCAATATCTTCGAAACGGCTGAACGGATGAAAAATGGCTTTTAAATTTTCAATTCTTTAAAACATTCCTTAACCAATTCGCATAAATGGTTCTCGAGTTATACCGAACTATGTGGTTCATTCTATTTATTTTAGCATATAACGGTTTATGGCGAGAACTAAATGGTGGTTAATTTGTAAGGGCCGATGTTGAATATGAACCACACCTAAAGGTCAAGTTTTTTCTGCATTTCATTTGACATTTCTCAATTTCAGACTAACTCAATTTGAATCGTGGAAAAATACACAATCGAGCAACGCGTTAAATTGTTTTAAGCCTTTTACGAAAGTCGGCGTTCAAAATGCATTTCGTACACTTCGTGATGTTTTTTTGATCTGCATAAACGACCAAATGTGTCCACAATCGGGAGAATTGTGCGCAAATTTCAGCAAACCGGGTCTGTAGGGAGATGTGAAAACACCTGTGCATGTTCGCCCAGTTCGTTTGGTGCGTCTTATGGGCTGGCTACGTCATCGGGCTATACTTCTTCGAAATGAGGCCGGTCAGGCAGTTACAGTGAATGGCGTTCGCTATCGTGAGATGATAACGAACTTATCATTATATTTATGGCCCGAATTGGAAGATATGGATGTGGACAATATGTGGTTTCAACAGGACGGTGCCACTTGCCACAAAGCTAACGAAACAATGGCTCGTTTGCGCAACAAATTCCATGGCCGTGTTATCTCTCGTCGTGGCGATGTTACTTGGTCGCAAGGATCATGTGATTTGACACCGTTGGACTTCTTTCTTTGGGGATATTTAAAAGACGAAGGGTGCGTCAATAAGCCAAGAACAATTCAATAGCTAAAGGATGAGATAATTCTGCGCATTAACGAAATTGAAACTCAATTATGTCTCAGAGTCATTGAAAATATGTATCATCGGGTAGAGGTATACCACCGAAGCTGTGGCGAGCATTTGGCCGATACTTCACGCTTAAGAGTTCAATTTTGAAGTTTTTGCATAGAGATTTTGTGTGATTTTATTGCGCAGTAGTTATTAGATGGTTTGAATCAAATTTGTTAATATTTAATATATCTCATACATGGATCTACATAGTTAGTAGAAATTAGTTCACAGCTACAAAATGATAAATGGTAAAAAACATTGCAGTAGTACCAGTAAGACTGACTAACAAACAATAAACCACTGACATGCAGGACATACATATGTATATACATATGTAGTATGTTTTAATAAGAACAGGATCTTTGTTAAACATGCAATAAACACTCTACTCTGTTCTCCATTAGATTCGTTATTTACAAAAAAAAAAACACTATGAGAAACCGTGTTTCCTACCTCCAACCTCTGTCATATTTCTTCCTGTAATTAAATTATTTGCATATTTATTTGGAATAGCATAAAAATAGGCAAATAAATATTGATAAAAAGCAATTGCAATTATTTAAATTCTTGAATTGTACAATTAGAAATGAAAATGAAAGAAAAAACATCGAACCGAGATACTTACTCATCAGCCTTGGGATGATGGCGAACAATGTGTATTATGCGTCCCGGCGGATACAATGGTTGATGGAGAGTTAAAGCTATTGTACTATCTGTGGGATGTGCGCTGGTTGAACGAGCGGTGTCACGTTCCTATAAATCAAATGAGTATTTAAAATAATATATGTGTAATGGGGATGGGATCCAGTTGCAGTTGTAGTTCATATTGCACGCACCTCTTGATATTTGTTTATATGAGTATCTTTGCCAGACATTTCCACAACGGATTTTGGTTCTGGTCCACAGCCACAGCAGAGCATCGAGCATGATATAGTCTTCCACTAAAAAATATAGGAAATCGTAAATCCCCCCGCAATTCACCAAAATTATTTTATTTTGCTGACTGACCTTGGGATCTATGCTGCGCTGTATGGCATTTATGAGATCAGCCCTCAGGGCTTCCATTTGGTATAGACCAATACGAGGTACTACATCCTTGCCTAGCACCACTGATGTTGTAAATGTTTTGGAATATTCAACAGCCGGCATGCTTATTTTGGATGGGATACAGTAAATATGAGTATATTAAATTAAAATAGATGATTGCTGTTTATATGATTACCTTAGGAGACCACCGGGTGGGGCGTAACTAAAGCATTGTACTGTGGGATAATCGGGTTTAATAAGAATGGCTAGAATTGAAGCTGCTCCTGCTCCCAGCGAATGTCCCACCACCACCAATCCAAATGTATGAGTATTTCTTTCGTGATTCTTGCTCAGAGCTTTCTGTATGATATTCTCTTCCTCCAGTTTGTTTTTGATATAAATGGCTGCCTGCACCATGCCTTTGTGCCCCAACCAATCATCACGTGGCGGATTTAGAGGCAACACCTCGGCCTCGGCATTTAAATCTGTGAGAATGTCTTGCATACTCAACGTACCGCGTATGCTTATCACAATTTTCTTCTGCGTATAATCGATGGCCACAAAAAATGGCGTTTCGCCCACATCGACGTGATATGTCGCATATACGATTTCAATATCTCCCACCTGTAAAGTCTTCTTGAGGGCAGCATAGTTGCAATAACAACAATTGTCCTGAATGACTTCGGCCTCCGAAGGGGCGCTAGTGCAACAACCAAAACATCTGAAAGAAGATAGCTCTTGAAAATAGAAATCTATTTCACCTTGAATTCTGCGGCACTCTTTACTCACTTGAGTTCCGGTACTAGATGACAGACTTTCGAACGGTTTATGATAAAGTACATGGGCCAGCCATATGCGCCTTGGGCAAAATACATATAATGAATGACCGTTTGAAAGAAGTCATAATTCTTAGAATCATTCAGGGCGAGGAATTGAGTTCGTTCAGTTATGGGCACTCCACTTAGAAATTCATAGGTGCCATTTTTTCTCTGTAAGATTAAGAGAAACAAACAGATTTTCATTACGACCATATCTATGAGTTGGGATGAGTTCCCCATGTTGTCGTCGCACCCACCTGTCGCACTATAGCCTCTCTTTCAAGTCGTTGAAATTTACGCAATAATACTAATCCGGCCACAACATCCGAGGGAACCACATCCAACTCACGGAAAAAATCACTCAGCAGTCTTGCTATATCGGAGAATGAGTTGCGGGTCTGCTCCGAGGAGCCCATACAACAGAAAAGCAAGCGACAGCGATGATCCCAGCTATCTTGATAGGCTCGTATGACTTTTCTATTGAGGTCGGGGGAGGTGGAAATGCAATACATAAGAACAAATCAGTCAATGAGTACTAATGAGTAAGTTATTGACAAACCTTTGACGCCAATTGCGATTCATACTGTTGCTGCGTTTGTAATTGAAACGAGACTCTGTCTCACGCATAGATCTTTGATATTTCTTCATTTTTACCCAAGACCTGCCAGCGGCATCAAAGGTACACCAAACAGTGATACCCGTTACAAATACCAAAGCCCAGCTTGCGATTATAATTGCTGAAATATATACATATGTACATATTCCTAATTAGAACAGAAAAAGAAATGCGGTATATACGGAAAGACTTACCAAAGAATATTTGTTTTGGTGTATTTACCGGCGACTCTAGATAATATTTCGAAAGCCATATTGATCCCAAAATCAACCAGGAAATATCGAACAGCATTACAACTGTAAATAAAAACATATTTGTAAGTTATGTTTTAAATTTTCAAAGTTATACGGAACATTATTGAAAGGAGGGAACGAATTCTCATATGAGGAGGTACTTTTCAAAACATGACTATTCCACTTTTGACAGAAGTTATTTTTTTATTTTTTTGTTTGGTAGCATTGATTTCAAAACTCAGCGAAAATAAAATTGGGCGAAATCTGTATGACTAATCTTGACGTCTTTAATAATGCACCAAAATGCAAGTCAAGTTTTGAAAAGTGCCTCCTCATATATGAATGGCATAAATAAATAATGTACCTAGATTAGGCAAATTTCTCTGAGAGTCGTGCTTTTAGTGTATTTTTTCTCAGGTGGAGATACAGGGCGATATATAAAGAAGGCAATTTCATACTCGTATTCGAGTTACAAAGGACCTATATTGATAGCAACTCGAATAATATATACTGCCCTCCCAAGAAAGGAAGTCACATCTCCATTGTAGTAGTTTTGATATATTTAGCTTTTAGGTTTGGGACCTAAATTATTAAATTATTTATGTGAGCTGGTAAAATCTAGACTGAACCTAAAGGCGTAAAAAACGTAAAAGGTAAATATCTCAAAACTACTAAAATTCTGTATCTAAATACAGAAGACATTGATACCAATGTAAGCAAGATTCCGGAGGTTCATGTAAAATCATTCGAAGATAGCTGCCCGCTTCAAGAAAGAAAATCTGCCTATGACAAAACCCTGGATGACAGACAGACTTTACAACAGAGCTCGACGTAAAAAGCTATCAGTATATTGGGATGACTACCGCAGAAAGCTCAAAGAATGCAATAAAATCATTAGTTTGACGAAACGTAACTCCTGGAGGTTTTTATGTGAGCAGGGTAACAACATGTCTTAAATAAAAAAGTTCCTCTCAAAAACTCAAATCTAAACCGAAACAATGGTGGATGACACGGGTAAAAGGATGGAAACTATAGATGAGTTTCCATAAGGCTCTTGATGAAAATACATTTTACGACTGGTAATGCTGGGCCTACAGTGGAACAGTTACAGAACGAAAATGTGAAAAAAACGCGGACTTGACAGTGTAGGTTCGATTCTACTACCAAAGGGTAGTATAACCTTATACATTGTTTGGTGAAATTGGTGCCCAATTTTTTTATGGGCCTCCAATATTTCTGAAAATCGGTGGGCCCCTCGAAAAACGTGTCATCAGCTTTTGTCCAACAACTAATTCAGACTTGGTGGAATTTGACCTTTTTTGGTGTTTGTGTTAAGTTTTGGTAAAATTTTCTAGCCAACATTTTTGTAAAACATTTCATCCCCCGATTTGTTAAAATAGGGCCAAAAATTACAGTTATGTGGGGGAGCTAGAGGGTTAATATGTTCCACAAAAATATTGGCCTTAATATTTTCTATAAAGTTGCTGAACATACCCTACACCAAAAAATATTTTTGTTACATAATACTAACATTTTTGAGGTACAATGTGTTATTTTTGAGCTATAGCGTGATGCATTTCGATGTTCCCTACTTTTTTAAAGAAAAAAGAACCGAAAATTCAAATTGAATGGGCAATGTTTATTATCATTTGAAAGAACATTCTTTGGCAGTTATTTTTTGAAGATTATGTCTAACAAATGTTGGCCGCGGCTACGTCTCAGATGGTCCTTCCGTTGAGTCCAATTTTCGATGACTCGTTCGAGCATTTCGACTGGTAACTGGCGAATGACACGCATGATGTTTTGCTCCAAGGCCTGAATCGAAGCGGGTTTGTCCGCATAAACTTTAGACTTTACATATCCCCACAGGAAAAAGTCTAACGGTGTGAAATCACACGATCTTGGCGGCCAATCGGCCGGCCCAAAACGTGAAATTATCTGCTCACCGAAGGGTTCTCTCAATAAATCCATTGATTGATGCGATGTGTGGGAAGTGGCGCCGTCTTCTTGAAACCAAATGTCGCCGAGATCACGAGCTTCAATTTCAGGCATCAAATAGTCGGTTATCGTGGTACGATAACGATCGCCATTGACGGTTACGTTCTCACCGGCATAATATTTGAAGAAATATGGACCGATGATTCCACCGGCCCACAAACCACACCAAACCGTTGTTTCTTCTGGATGAAGTGGCAGGTCTTGAATCTCTTCAGGTTGCTCTTCGTCCCAAATGCGGCAATTTTGCTTGTTTACATACCCATTGAGCCAGAAATGGGCCTCATCGCTGAACAAAATTTGGCTCGAAAACGTCGGATCTTCTTGGAACTTTTCAAGAGCCCATAGAGCGATGCGATGTCGCTTGGGAAGCTCGTGCGGCTTCAGTTCTTGCACAAGCTGTATTTTGTATGCTTTCAAAATAAGATCTTGACGTAAAATGCGCCAAGTCGTTCCATACGTCAGTCCGAGTTGCTGCGAACGACGCCGAATCGACTCTCCACGGTCTTCGAGTACACTCTCAGCTACGTCCGCTACATTTTCTTCACTGCGTGCTGGACGTGGTATATTCGGTCGAATATTATCCAATAATGAATGCTGGGTCTCAAGATGTTTCCATACGTCAGTCCGAGTTGCTGCGAACGACGCCGAATCGACTCTCCACGGTTTCGAGAACACTCTCAGCTACGTCCGCTACATTTTCTTCACTGCGTGCTGGACGTGGTATATTCGGTCGAATATTATCCAATAATGAATGCTGGGTCTCAAGATGTTGCGAATAGTACGCTCAGTAGGCCGATTATGTTGACCATAAGTTGAGCGAAGTGCACGAAACACTTTCCTCACATAACGTGAATTTTGGTCATAAAGTTGAACGATTTGTAAACGTTGTTCAGGCGTAAGTCTTTCAATAATCAAATGCCAAACAATACTTAACAAAAATAACATGACAGCATGACACGATTCACGCGTGATCTGTCAAAAAAAGAAGAAAGAGTTAACAAGGCCCACGGATGCTGGTCGTTGTGCAGAAGAGCTATATCTTCAAAATGGGGACTACGTCTGACACACCGGCATTGCATGAGCGTGATTATATTAATAATAACCTACACCTCTGTAGTGTGGTGGTCATCAGTGGCAAAGAAGTACAAAGCAAAAAGTGCAAGCGGGGCAATTAGAACCGCACTAAAAAGAGCGTTGGAAAATATACTGCACATCCAACCAATAGATATCCGTATAAAGCATGAGGCAGCCCTCACAGCTAAACGTCTACAAGTAATGCGCGAGTGGATAAATCGATACCACAAATCGTACCACCAGAAGATATTACAATCACTGGTCGGTCATACTCCAATAGTGGAAATCTCCGACCACGGCTTACAGCTACCTTTGATTCGTTTCAGTGGGAAACTGCTGCTACACGGATGTGTTCAAGCTAGGTGGAAGGACGGGTCTGGGACTTTGTATTGATGAACCAGAAATCTAAGTCTACTTCCGCGGTATTTCAAGCAGAAGTTCGAACAATCACGGAGTGTGTGCACTGCCTCAGTTATACCATAAAGCCTAAATATGCCAAATTTTCACAGATAGCCAAATGTCGTTCAAAGCAAAAACATCGGAAAGGGTCAAATCCAGAACTGTGCTAGACTGTAAAAGACCTTTTCTGGGTACCAGAACACAACGGAAATGAACGGACAAACAGCTTGGCTTCAAAGGGCAGATAACTTCGAGTAATAAACATAGAAAATTGGAAACCTTTCGAAGCCACGAAGGAGGAGTTAAAGCACTGGGTAGTGATGGCTCACAAAACTGTGTGGAATGTTGCGCTATTAGGAGCAACTGCACAGATACTGTGGGGTGACCCAAATGAGAAGAAAACAAGTAGTTTTATGAAACTAAACAAGATTGAGATTAGTAAGATGATGAGTGTCCTAACATTGTCATCGCATATGACTAATCGCAGAAAAGGACGAATGCAGGGCATTCAGGGAAATCATCGAAACTATGGAACAATTTCTGTATCACTACCCGGCTTTAAAACATGCAAGATGCCGATATTTCGGGTGCGACATATTGCCAGACGTGACTCATCTCAGGGGATATGACTGGAAGATACTGAGAAAATTCGAGTCTAGTACCGATTTTCTGTAAGTTGTGAGGTATAAAAATATCATAAATAAGGAGCGCACAACAGGCCGAACAAAAAATCAAGTTTTTATTTTTAGCATTTCATATACTTATACTTTCAATACACTTATACAAGGTGGCGCAAAATTAACCTTTCGATGTTTTTTGGCTGTAATTTAAAAAAAAATGAAAAACTTTGATTCTTCTTGTGGATTATTTTTATTTGGTCTTTTAATTTTTTTTACATCAAGTCGAGAATATGATGTCATGTAAATGGCCGCCGCCACAGTTGATTGTCATTTGAGCCCTTTTTATGACATTTTCCATCACTTTGGCCAAAACTTCCGCCGATAGGTCCTCACATTCTTGACGGATATTGTCTTTAAGAGCTGCAAGAGTCTGAGGCTTGTTGACATAAACCCGCGACTTCAAAAAGCCCCACAAAAAGAAGTCTGGAGCGGTCAAATCAGGCGATCTTGCTGGCCAGTGCAAATCGCCAAAACGGGAGATTAGGCGCCCGGGAAATGCATCCTTCAGCATATCGATTGTGGCACGTGCAGTGTGTGCCGTTGCACCGTCCTGTTGGAACCACATGTTTTCCAATCCCAATTCATCAAGTTGATCATTGCTCTGTAGCGCTCACCATTCACAGTAACCGTTTGGCCCGCGACGTCTTCGAAGAAAAAAGGTCCGATGACTCCTCCAGCGAAAACAGCACACCATATAGTGACTTTGAGCGGGTGTAATGGCTATTCGTGGGTTACACGCGGATTTTCAGTGCCCCAGAAAATAAATTTTGCTTATTTACGTACCCGCTAAGATGGAAATGGGCCTCATCACTCATGATTATTTTTGATGAAAAATCATCTTCCTCTTGGTGGTGATTAAGGATGGCTTGAGCGTATGTTATACGCGATTGGCGGTCAGCAGCTAACAGCTGATGCACCGTCTGGACTTTGTACGGAAACATCTTCAAATCTTGTACCAAAATTCGCTGTAGAGACCGTCGACTGATACCCATTTGCGTGGCACGTCGTCTGGTCGATGTCGACGGCGCTTCCATGACATCCTCGGCTAAAGCAGCAATATTCTCTGCAGAACGGCTACTCCGGGGTCTGCCACGCCTGGCAGCATCTCGTGTTGTGCCAGTCTCTTCGAGGCGAGCGGCTAAACGTCGCAGTGTTTCACCAGTAGGCGTTGGACGGCCAGGAAATCTGCGACGAAATTCACGTTGTGCCAAAGTCACCGACCGATTATTGGTCAAATAAACAATATTCCGCGTTCTGGAGCAGTGTAGCGTAACATTGTTTATTAACGTGTATTTCGCATGTGTTTACTACACAAATGTCAAAACAGAACTGACATTAGGGGCCAATCGCAAAATTTATAGCATTTTCTGATAGGAGGATTACTTTTGCGCCACCTTGTACTTTTTAGCATTCGCACACTACTTTATTAATCTTTGGTTTTTTTGTTTGTTTTAATTTTTCTATTACTCACCAGTCTTCAAATATATCCAAATATTTATTGGCGCTCGGACATCTGAGTCTAGTATACTTCCCCTCATCGATATAATACATATTCCGATCTCTAAGACTAAGGACGCTGCAAAAAAGAAATGTAAATGAATCATCATTATGTTGGACTACACAAACGGCAAAACATATGGGTGTTTCAATGAAAATCAACCACCCGTTCAGTAATATATATGAGACATGTTGTAGTTGTCTACATTCTTATTAAGTACATATATATATCTACTTAATAATAATGTCGATAACTAGTCATATGTACGAGTTAAAAGTGTCACGCTTCACATGGACTTACTCATAAGCATAGATATGAAAGAACAAAACAAAAGCAGTTATCCCATTTAAAGAAATGTCAACATTTATGAAATAAATCTTTACCTTTATGTAGAAGACTCTAACTCAGCAGGTAGGTTTTCAGGGGGAGGAAACAACTTAATAAACATTTAGTAAATGATTTTTCAAAGGCGAAAATTTATGAAAACACGACACAGATGTAGCGTTTTAATATTTTTTGTAACGGGTTTTCCAATAGGGATGATATGATTTTGAAGTGACGTTTCGGCCTTTGTAATATGTCATGATCTGTCATTTGTTTTTCATTGTATTCAGTAGTGTTTACAATTTCATCATGGAGAGATATACGCAAGAACAACGTTTACAAATTATTCAGTTTTATTATCAAAATGATCGTTCTCCAATTGCAACCTTTCATGAGCTAAGTCCATTTTTTTAAAATCCAAAAAAAAAAAACACTTTCCAGTCTACCTACGGCCTTGACATCCATGAGCAATATTTTAGCTCTCGTTAAGAGCTATCTTTTTGCCATCGACCTATTCCCGATCCGAGCAAAAATAAACTTTCCGTTCACATTTGAAAATGATTTGGTGGAAAAAGTGCTCGAAAATTGGGTTCATCGAATTCGTTCCTGCAGAAGAAGTCGTGGAGGCCATTATATAACTCTTATTGGAAAACCCTATATTTACATAAATGTTTAGCTTTCTAACAATTTAAATGATATAGACTTTTTGAGTTTGTTACCCTACACCACACTGTGGTACAGGGTATAATAACTTTGTACATTTGTGTGTAACACCCAAGAGGAGAAGAAAAAGATTCATCTATTTCTATATTACCGATAGACTTAGAATCACTTTTTGAGTTGATTTAGCTATATCCGTCCGTCTGTCTTTGTATGTATTCTTGTAATCATGTATAGGTCGCAATTATGGTCCGATCTCATCGAAACTTTACACATATCTTTCTTTTGGCCCAATGACGATCCCTATTGAATTTGTTTAAAATCGGCTCGGATTAACAAAGCTCCCATATATATGTTCCTTCGATTTGGTACTTATGCATTGAATAAGCAAATTTTTCAACCGATCTGTATAAAAATATAGGCAGTACTAAATTTGGGGAAAATCGGTTCAGATTTAGATATAGCCCTCATATATATTATCCCTCCGATTTGAAATTTTAGCGTTACAGATGCTGCATTACACACTCAATTATTTTGAAGTTTAGCATGCTAAAGTGTCCTCGTGGAGGACCCACATTGTTAAATTTAAAGGAAATCGATTCAGATTTAGATATAAATACATAGCTCCCATATATATGTTCCATCTGATGTGTCATCACCCGACTTTCTACATATTTTTACTACTTTCTACCCATTTTTAATAGTTTTTTAAAAGAAAATTGAGTTGGGGCTTTTTTAACACAAAATATTGACGGAAAAATGAGGGTTTTGAATTTGCAAAAACTGTTCACAGGGAAATAATAAAAAAACCAAACACAAATTTTGCGTTTTTATATTTTTCTTATCTTATTTTTCTTTTTAACAATTTAACCGATATAGGACATTTTCTTTATTGAATATGTTTTTGCCTTTCTGTTTCAATATTTTCTAGGATTTCAGTTAGGGTTTTTCATTTTCGTCCATAACTTGGCCGTTTTTTATAAAATTGATTTGATTTTTCGCTGAAAGGAATTGGAATAAAGCCAAAGAAACGTTGAGTGAAATATGAAATAAATTAGTTTTATTTACTTCATAAAAATATCTGACCAAACAGCCCAGTTTAAACAACAAAGATAATATGAATTACTTTATTTGAATGTATATATCGCGACCTAAGAGTGTAAAGGCGCTAAGTCCAATATTTAAAATTGTACAGGAGAGGCAACATACTTACTGTATATGAATGATTTTATAAATGGATTATGGACTTAGCGCTTTTACGATTCAGCTTTTAAAAATCAGAAAGCATGTTTTTTTTTGTTTTCAAATCGATGTACATATATCCATCTTATCTTACGATCCGCTTCAAAAAATACATTTGGGCAAAAAGTGGACTTAGCGCCTTTTCACTCTTAGGTCACGATATGTATTTCATTTCATTTATTCCTCTTAATTTGGTTGGGGTGACCGACATTTTTTAACAGCAGCGAGGAGTTTACATCATAGGAAATTGATTGTGATGAGTCTCTTACGATCAAGCGGGATTTGTAAGCTGTACTGTGTCTCAGACTATTTTTGTTATGTTGTGGGATAATATGTACGATTTTGTTGGTATTGTGGTTGGTTGAATTTTTGCTATTGTTTTTGATGGTTTGCTCGGAAATGCGGTTTCGATTCATGATTCATTATGGGTATAATTTTGTACATTGCGATAGTTATTGTTTTAAGAGTTGTTTCGTTTGGCATCTAGATTAGTTCGTATTGATTGTGGGATAATGACCGCAAGACTTAGCTCTATCGAAGGCATTGTGGTTGCGTTGGCAGCTCCTAATGGGAAAAATTCTCATTCGTCTTTTAAGCTCGAAATTTTTACAAATAAATTGGGTGTTCGCTAATATGTAAGTAATTTGTTTTCTTTTTTCCATGGATCTTCTGGAAAATTACTGGATAATTATTCTTTGCAGAGTTTGATCTACATACACATATGTATGTACATACATACGAAAACTAAAATTTAGTTAGGTTTACTAAATTAACAATTTACTCAATGAATGTCGCTGGTGTGACGACTTCGAGCTAAGCCAACTATTCGTATCTTAACACATCCGTGACGACGTCGACCTGATTTTGCCATCCACATTTCAATCGCGGTTTAACCAAACAAATGCTGACTAGTATATTATAATTAATTTTGGAAATTTTTCGTGAGACCTTCTAATACACATACATACACGAGTATGTATGTATGTACATAAATATGAATAAGTTATGAAACGTAAAAAAAATGGTGTACGATTTTTTTCGTTAGAATTGAAAAAAAAGAAATGGAACAAACTTAACCATTATAGATGGACGTTGTATCAAGAACAATTTTGCATGTATGTACGTACATACATGCATACCTATCTACATTAGAGCGGGTTCATTTGAGAAGACAAAAGAAAGTTGTCGATTGAAAATTTGGTTTGTTTTTTGTACGAGTATAAGTATACACGCAAAATATATCGTTTCTGCAATTATTTAATTACGAGCGATACGCGATCAAAAAAGCCTCTACAAATCAGGTGTTTTTTTCAAGAAATAATTTCAAAATATTTCAATATGAGTGCCACCATTTTATGCTTCAACTAGTAGGCACCCGCTGCTCCGCATGCGAACATTTATATTATAAGCATTTTAATTACCCTTTATCTACGCGGTTTTCAGAGCTCAAACAAAGACATTTCCGTATAATCATTTACATTCCTTTATTAAATTATAAATTATTTTTATTCAAATAGTTTTGTTGACCCCTACTGTAATTTTTTACTGTTATATTAAGTCTACAGATATATTGAATGGAAACAATAAAAAACCAACATAGACCTCGAGCTCTTTTTTAGAAAAATATCATACAAAACACAGGTCAAATATACAAAATTACACACTCAAATATTTCCATAAAACTTGCTGTCGTCCAGCCAAATGTTAGCTAATATAACAGTTCTGTCAATTTTTAAAGGCACTCGATATCGTAATACATAGTTTCAAATACTCCAATTTAGTAGTGTCACTCACACTCTTCTTTTCATTTTCAATTGTAATTCATAAAAAATCAATTGAAATTCGAAAAAGGTCAGGAAATTCGAAGTTCCATTTGAAATTCGAAACATATCAATTGAAATTCGAAAAACAATTGAAATTCGAAATACACTAATTGAAATACATTAATTGAAATTCGAAACACATTTGAAATTCGAAAAATGTAAACAAAATCTATGCTGTATACTAGATGGGGTAGCATTTAAGGGATAACATTTGTTTTAAACCACTAATATTAAAATATTTATGTTTTAAAGCCCTAATATTAAAATATTTATGTTTTATATTTTTCGTCATATTCGTCATATGCTAAGATTTAGTCAGCAAAAAAAGTTAAATAAGTGCTACCCAATCCAATGTACAGATTTGGTTACATTTTCGATTTTCAAATGGAAAAATTCGAATTTCAATTGGTGTCCTTCGAATTTCAAAAGAAAAAAATCCAATTTCATTTGATGTACTACGAATTTCCATTGATGTTTTTCCAGTTTCAAATGATGTGTTTCGAATTTCAATTGATGTGTTTCGAATTTCTATTGATGTTTTTCCAATTTCAAATGATTGTTTCGAATTTCAATTGATGTGTTTCGAATTTCTATTGATGTTTTTCCAATTTCAAATGATTGTTTCGAATTTCAATTGATGTGTTTCGAATTTCAATTGACCTTTTTCGAATTTTATATGGAATCTTCGAATTTCAATTGATATTATCATGTTTTTTTTTGTTAAGTATTGTTTGGCATTTCAGCATGGAAAGTCTTAGGCCTGAACAACGTTTACAAATCGTTCAACTTTATTACGAAAAACCAACCAAACATGGTGGACTCCGGAACTGAAGCAACTCAGGAAGGAAAGTAGAATGCTATTCAACAAGGCCAAAAAAGAGAAAACACCGGAGTGTTGGGAGGAATACCAAGCATCCACCCGTACCTTCAAAAGAGAGTCCAGAAAGGCAAAAAGGAAGTCCTGGACGAATTTCTGCGAATAATTGGAGGACATTAGCGAAGCTTCCAGACTCCGCAAAGTCCTATCCAAAGACCCCAGCACACCAGACTTCCTCATGGGACCAGATGGACTACTCACGGAGAACAACCAAGAGGCTCTAGAACTTCTGATGGACACCCATTTTCCGGGTTGTAGCGAAGTTTCAGATGCCGGGGAAGTGTACGCAGACACCCCCACGGCCAACATGGAGGAACTAATCAGAACTGTTATAGATGACGAGAAAATATGCTGGGCGGTGAGATCCTTTAAGCCTTTCAAATCGGCGGGCCCGGATGGCATCATTCCAGCTCTTTTACAAGAATCCTTGGAACTTATTCTACCATGGCTACGCGCAATTTTTGCTGCAAGTTTGCAATGGTCATATATACCCAAGGCATGGAGAGAAGTCAAGGTGGTCTTTATCCCCAAAGCGGGAAAACTAAACCACAGTACGACAAAGGGCTACAGACCAATCAGTCTATCATCGTTTCTGTTGAAAACCATGGAAAGACTAGTTGATCTAAACGTGAGGGGAAAACTGACACCAAACAACTTCAGCACGGCACAACACGCCTACCTGAAAGGTAAATCTGTGGAAACGGCCTTACATGAAGTGGTAGGATTTGTCGAGGACCCCCTTCATTACAAAGATTACACCATGGCGGCGTTCCTCGATGTAGAGGACGCTTTTAATAATGTTAAAATAGCATCTATACTTAACGCACTTGATAGAATAGGCTCACATCTAGGCATAACCAAGTGGACAGGTAACATGCTCAAAAGCAGAATCATTAACTCAACCATGGGCAATGGTTCGGCAAGAAAGCGAGTTACGAGAGGTACTCCGCAAAGTGGAGTGGTCTCACCGATATTATGGAATCTAGTGATAAACGAAATCCTAATGGATCTCGGCAATACAGGAATTAAAATCATAGCGTATGCAGATCACTAAAACGATTATCACGCTGGGCAGAAAAAAATGGACTAGGAGTTAACCCAGGGAAGACAGAACTGGTCCTTTTTACTAGAAGAAATAAAATTCCGAACTATCAGCTCCATACACTACAGGGAAAGGTACTTGAACTGTCGAAAGAAGCTAAGTACCTAGGCATCACCCTAGACTCTAAGCTGTCCTGGAAAAGGAATTTGGAGGAAAGGGGAAAGAAAGCGCTATGCGCCTTCTATGCCTGCAAGAAAATGTTTGGACGCAAATGGGGTTTACAGCCAAAAATGATACACTGGATGTACACATCGATCATTAGACCGATACTCACTTACGGATCAGTTGTATCGTGGAAATCGGTAATGAAGACATCACATCTCTCGCCCCTAGCCAAAGTGCATCGCCCCTGGAACTGGAGGCGATGCTGAACCTTCAACCAATCGATATATACATAAAGTGTACCGCAGCGAAAGTGACCCTTCGGCTAAGGGAATCAGGAATAGCCATTAATACCGCACACGGACATGGCTCAATCCTGGAAAGCATGGGTATAACAGACAAAATCAATAGGACAACGGACTACTTAGCACCAAGAACAATTCGAGATAAAAATTTTAATGTAACGTTTCCTAGCCGTGAGGAGTGGGCATCAAATAGCGTCATAGAGGACGATGAGATCTCAATATTTACGGACGGATCGAAAATGGAGACGGGCACGGGTTCAGGAGTTTTTTCCTATACCCTCAATCTCAGAATCTCCACCAGACTCCCAGATGAATGTACGGTCTTCCAGGCAGAGATCTATGCCATTAACATTGCCGCGAATCAGATCTTGGAAAGGGATATTTCTCCGAAAAAAATCAAGATCTACGTCGACAGCATGGCAGCTCTCAAGGCCTTGGGCTCTAGAACTATAAAATCACGCTGCACGATGGACTGCTTTCTAGCCTTAAACCTTATTCAGTCGCACGAAATCACGCTCTGCTGGGTGCCAGGACATAGCAAGCATACAGGGCAACGAATTAGCAGACGAATGTGCCAGGATAGGATCAGGTGCGCGTAATGAAACCGCGACTCTGGACGTGCAAATTCCGTTCGTGGAACTTAAAAACGAAATCGACGAACGCAGAGTAGCACTAACCAGATCTAGGTGGGACACAGTACAAAACTGCAGGACTGCAAGAATCCTTTGGCCATCCATTGATGTGAACCGTACCAAGAAATTGCTGTCCTTCAGGAAGAACACTCTTAGCATCCTCACAGGAGTCATCACAGGGCACTGCGTGATAGGCATTATGGCTGCACGCATGAAGCTTTCTTACGAAGACTTCTGTAGAAGCTGTTTAGATGAAGAAGAGGAGGAGTCGGTTCAGCACTTGCTATGCTCATGCAAAGGACTGCAAGAGTACCGTTTGGCCTATTTAGGGCACAGGCTCTTCGCAAACCTAGACGACCTAGCAGATGTACCGCTCAAACCCCTTCTCAAATTCATCAGTAAATACCTCTGGTTTAGTAAAGCCACGAGGACAAACGAAAGCAACTAGATCATCCTATCCCCCTTTCTAAATCTTCTCTCCCTCTTCCTAACCTTTCTCCCCCTTCCTAGTCTGTCAACCTCCAATTATTTCTTCTATTCTTCCTTTCTACTCACGGGAAACACAATGGACCGAACTGCCGGCCCCGAGTGAACTCGTCAGTTGTATTCTGACGGGCGTCCCTTTCAACCTAACCTAACCTATTACGAAAATTCACGTTCTGTGAGGAATGTGTTTCGTGCACTTCGCTCAACTTATGGTCAATATAATCGGCCTACTGAGCGTACTATTCGCAACACTATCACCCATTTTGAGACCCAGCATTCATTATTGGATAATATTCGACCGAATATACCACGTCCAGCACGCAGTAAAGAAAATGTAGTGGCCGTAGCTGAGAGTGTATACGAAGACCGTGGAGAGTCGATTCGGCGCCGTTCGCAGCAACTCGGACTGACGTATGGAACGACATGGCGCAGCTTGTGCAAGAACTGAAGCCGCCCGACCTTCCCCGGCGACATCTCTTCGCTCTATGGGCTCTTGAAAAGTTCCAAGAAGATCCGACGTTTTCGAGTCAAATTTTGTTCAGCGATGAGGCCCATTTTGGCTCAATGGGTCTGTGAACAAGCAAAATTGCCACATTTGGGACGAAGAGCAACCTGAAGAGATTCAAGAGCTGCCACTTTATCCAGACAACAACGGTTTGGTGTGGTTTGTGGGCCGGTGGAATCATCGGTCCATAATTCTTCAAAAATGATGCCGGTGAGAACGTAACCGTCAATGGCGACCGTTATCGTGCCATGATAACCGACTATTTGATGCCTGAAATTGAAGCTAGTGATCTCGGCGACATTTGGTTTCAACAAGACGGCGCCACTTTCAATGGATCAACGGATGGACCATCTGAGACGTAGCCGAGGCCAACATTTGATAGACATACTCTTCAAAAAATTAATGCCAAAGAATGTTATTTCAAATGATAATAAACATTCCCATTCAATTTGAATTTTCTGTGGTTTTTTCTTTAAAAAAGTAGGAAACCTCGAAATCACCCTATGTATATTTCTGAATCCTTGTGTACCCTTGTGTTCTGTTTCCGGTATTTTGCTGATGATCAATACGTGTAAGTAGACCTGAATCATTGTATATATAATTCACAGGAAATTGACGTTATGTATATTCCGTCAACGTTGAGAATTCGTAGATCTCTGTAGATTTGTTTCGTGTTAGTTATAGAGGGGTGGTTTGATGTTGCTGAGTTTGAATAATTATGGTTACTTGTCTGTAGATTAGGTAGAATTTGGTGTTTGATGTTCAGTGCATGATTTCTTGAATGATTGAGATTTTTGTTTAATAATTCGGTTTTGTGTTTGTTGCAAAGTTCTGCAGTATGATGCCTTTCTCCAAGCAGTTAATCCATGTCTGAGATACGATTCAGCTAGCGAGAAATATGCCTGCTTTAAAACATTATATGGAATATGGAGCACATCTTCTGAGGAGGTCGATATGCGATTTCCATAGAAAATTTGAATCCAGATGAACTTAAAGATATTTATATGTTAGTATTAGGGATGTAACGAATATTCGCATTAACATATGCGAATTATTCGCATCATTTTCACATTCGCTTTCGCAAAAACCATTCATTCGCTTTCGCAGACATATATTTCAGTATTCGCTTCCATTTGTTAAAAGTGTTATATCTTCTTGTTCGCTTCACACATTTTGAAGATATTAATACCAGTGTTCAGAAAAAGCAGTACGTTATAGGAACGGTTCCTTCAGAGACCACTAACGTTATTTATTTTTTTAGTTTTACTGTTCGCAAACGGTACCACTATGATAACGTACCCTTCTTACAACACGACGAACGGTATCACTACGATAACGTACGGTTCAGAGAACAGTATCACTACGTCGTAGTGATACTGTTCTTTTGAATAGAACACTAAAGCTGAGTATAGACGATTGCCAGATCGGCAAACGTTATCAACCCTGTTAAAGTGCTGCAAATACACGGACAATGACAGATTTTTAGGCAAATGTGAATTGACAGTTCAGACGATTGCAAGAAAACATTACAATTTCATATAATTACAATATATTTTGTAAATATTTATATGCAGGATTGCCAATAAAAATACATTATAGACAGTGTTGCAAATAAAATGTTTTTCTGGCAATGGCGCCGTTGTCACATGCATAAACTTCGCACATATAACAATCTGCAAATTATCTCGCAATGGCTTTTCTGCTAACGTTGCAAAACAAAAATTGTGTGTTCACACGGTTGTAAATTCACAGGGTTGCATTTTTCCGCCATTTTTCTGGCAATGTTGTCCGATCAGCAAATCGTGTGTACTTACCTTAACAGTATCACTACTTTTAGCGTTCCGTTCTATTTTATATTCGACACCACAGGTGGCAAATATTAAGCAATCTTAATGAAAATTGATACAGAGTTATTTCTTAACCCAGGGACGATCCCTATTTAAAATGGGGCATATCAGTCCAAACTTTGATATAGCCCCCATACGAAGGTCCCTTTCGATAAGACATATTTACTCACTAGAGAGCGCATTTTTAACCGACCATGCTGAAATTCAAATATTTGTACTGTGTATTACATTCAATCGTGCCTAGTAAAAATTAGACATATCATCCATACTTTAATATAGCCCCCATACGAAGGTCCCTTTCGATAAGACATATTCACAGCCCCAATACCAAGCTCCCTTTCGACAAGACATATTTACGTTGTAGAGGACACATTTTTTATCCGATCATGGCGAAATTTAAATATGTGTGCTTTCTATTGCATATAATCATGTCTGGTGAAAATGGGGCATATCGATACATACTTTGATATAGCCCCCATACGAGGGTCCCTTTCGATAAGACATATTTACCCTCTAGAGAGCGAATTTTTTAACCGATCATGCTGAAATTTAAATATTTGTACTTTCTATTACATTCAAGCGTGGTCACAATGTAATACAAAGTAGAAATATATAAATTTCAGAATGATCGGTTAAAAAATGCGTAAAAATATGTCTTATCCAAAGTACCTTTGTATGGGGCTATATCAAAATATGGACTGATATGCATCATTTTCACTAGGCATGATTGAATGAAATAGAATGAACATATATTCAAATTTCGGCAAGATCACTACGACGTAGTGATACTGTTCTATGAACCGTACGTTATCGTAGTGATACCGTTCGTCGTGTTCTAAGAACGGTACGTTATCGTAGTGGTACCGTTCGCGAACAGTAACGCTAAAAAATGTTTAGTGTATCCTGTTCTTTTGTAAGGGTTGCGAACGCTAAGGAACCGTTCCTTAGTGTTTTTTCCGAACTCTGATTAATACCAATGAAAACCTTTTCCACTTCTCTTCGAAACAGTTGAAAAATATGCTTGTCCTTGTGGTAACAGGAGGTACAAATATGGAAAACATTCTTAATACTTGAATATCCTGGAAAAGTATCAATTTGGTTTCTTAATTTTGTTGGTACTAAGGGGTCAAACAATTATTCGCATTCGCTTTCGCAAAAATCCATATTTCATTATTCGCTTTCGCATTCGCAAGAAATATATTTCAATATTCGCTTTCGCTAAAGTCACTTTCGTTACATCTCTAGTATGTATCTACGAGTTCAATTAAGGTAGAATAGTGGTCGTTTTGTGTATGGTCGTTGCTTGTATGAACACAGTCCGTTTCATGGTAATTTAAGGAAATGTTTGATAGAGGTACATATGTGTCTAGGTCTGAAGTGCATAATTTTTTTGATGCATTTAGATATAATTATTTTTTTCATATACTCAATCAGTTTATTTAAAAATTTCAGAAAAATCGTACCTTCCAAAACATTTTGACACACTTGTTTTATTTTTACCCATGTTGGAAAATTTTTTTAAAAAAAACATCGGATATTAACAATTTTATTTAAAATAAACGTAATTATAAGAAGCTATTTTGAACACGGTCGAAATTGAACAACCACAGTAACACGAAATATTTTGTGAAAATACATGGAACAAACCAAATTTTCATACATGCTTAAAACATTGGCAACATTTGTTTTGAAGCCGCCCTAATGTACAGTCATACATTTGATTGCAGGTATGTATGTACATATATAGAGCGACTGATTTCAAAAAGATTGACGTACATACATGCATATGTATGTATCTTGAAATTCTTAATTAATGCTAAAAATAAAGACAAAACGGAACTACAAAATAAGAAGGCATCATTGAAGCGTTTCTCATGTTCGAAAGTTTTTAAAAATGGTTGGTTTCAAATGAAACAATAAACTTGGATTTAAAAACGTAGAAACAAATAACATCTTCCGTCATACATTTTTAATGGGTTGGCATTTTAAATGACTAGTACAGGGTTTTCCAATAAGAGTGATATGATTTCTTTGAAAAAAAAACACACTTATTGTTAAGGAAATTCAAAAGTTTTGTATTTAATGTGAAGTACAATCGATACGATTGAGTTCTAAATGAAACGTCATTCGTGGATACTTCTTCTGCAGGAACGAATTCGATGAACCCAATTTTCGAGCACTTTTTCCACTAAATCAAGTCGTATGTCATGAATGACACGTTCAATATTGACTTGCAAAGCATGAAGAGAGTCTGGTTTATTTCGAAAAACCAATGACTTCAAATAACCCCACAAGAAATAGTCTAATGGTGTTAAATCACAACTTCTTGGATGTAATTCAATATCACAATCTCTTGAAATAATCGAATCTCCAAACTTTTCTCGCAACAATTCAATTGTTTCATTTGCTGTGTGGCACGTAGCCACAATCGGTCAATGGGAAAAATATAGCTCTTAACGAGAGCTAAAATATTGCTCATGGGTGTCAAGGTTGTGGGTCGACCGGAAAGTGTCTTTTTTTTGCATTTAAAAAAATGGGCTTAGCGCGCGAATAGTTGCATTTGGAAAACGATTATTTTGATAATAAAACTAAATAATTTGTAAACGTTGTTCTTGCGTATATCTCTCCATGATGAAATTGTAAACACTACTGAATACAATGAAAAACAAATGACAGATCATGACATATTACAAATGACCGAAACGTCACCTTAAAATCATATCATCCGTATCGATACCTCCATTCTAAACTATGTATGCTAAGTGCAAAAAGGTCGTTTTTCAGGAAAGGCGATCAAAGTTCGATGATTTTTTTAAATTAGTTATTTTTTTTTAATTTTTTTAATAAGTCGGATTAGCATGTTTTATAATGGGGGTATCGATATGTATGTACAAACAATTTAAATATGTGCATATACAGGGTGGCTGATATGTAATGCAACAAAGTAAAGCGCTTAATTTTTTTAAATTTTATTGTTCAAAAGCAAAAAATGTCGGAAATAACATAAAATTTTAGAAACAGTTTAGATTTGTTCGAATTTGCCACCTTTGGCACGAATAATGGCCTTCAAACGACCGACAAAGCGAAGCGCCGTCTTGCGATGATCGATACTTTGGTATTTTTTAGTGCGAACCTTACTCTCTAAAATGCCCCAGGCGCAAAAGTCCAACGGATTGAGATCTGGAGATGTTGGTGGCCATTGTGCGGTAGAAATGAAGCGAGGAACCTCCTTTTTAAGCTATTCTTGGTTGACGCGTGCTGAGTGCGATGGTGCCGAGTCCTGTTGGAATGTCCATGGTCTGCGGCCGAAATGTTTGTCCGCCCAGGGCTTCAATACTGTCTTTAGGACATTTTCCCGATAATATTCGGCATTTATTTTGACCCCATGGTCGATGAATACGAGCGGGGAGCGACCATCGGCCGTTACGGCGGCCCACACCATTACCATCGGCGGCGCTTGAGTTCTGGCCACCAGAAGGTGTACATTTTCAGCTGACCTCTTTGGCAAGTAAACCCGATCATTTTGTTTGTTCACAAACTGCTCAATTTGGAATGGCTTCTCATCGGAGAAAACCAAATTCGGTAACTGGCCACTTTCGTGCTAGCGAAGCAACTCCTTGGCTCTTTCCAGTCTAACTTTTTTTTTGTGCATCGGTGAGCTCTTGCACGTTTTGGAACTTCAATGGCTTTAGTCCAAGCTCATTTTTTAATATGTGTTGTATCCGTTCTCGCGATATGTTCAGCTCACGAGCAATTTTTCTACCACTGCGGCGTGGATTTCGATCAAATCTGGCCTTCACTTTTCGGATCATTTCTGGTGTTGTTACCGTTTTTTTTCGTCCACTTTTTGGACGCGATGCAACACTGCCAGTATCACGGTAACGAGCAATGGTACGAGAAACAAAAGATTTATTCACATTTAAATGCTGGAGGGCTCTAACGATAGCCACTTGTTTTTCCACCCAAATATAAAGTAATCGCACTATCACGCTTGAATTCCAATTGTAAGCTTGTAAACAATAAAATGAAGTGTCACTGAAATAAATCTGTCAGCTATCAGACTAGCGGTTTAGAAATGATAGCAACCTGAAGTTGGTTGCAATACATATCAGCCACCCTGTATAGGGTGATCCATTTCAAGGTTCCCAACTTTTTTTAAGAAAAAACACAGAAAATTTGAAATAACATTCTTTGGCATTTATTTCGGTCGCTATCACTTTTGAAGCTTTTATTCTTTGACATTTGACAAGTAGAAACTACGCCATTACTAAAAATTATTTGGTTATGGAAAATTTCATGAAAAGGAGTGGTCGTAAGCGTGGTCGTGGTGGCCATTTGGCTGATATTGTTTTTCATTATTAGCGGCATACCTTCCTCTTTATTATGCAATAAACATCCCATCATTTATCTCAAAAAATGGCATTTTTCTTTGAATACCAAAATAACACCTCTTGTTGGGAAACCATTTATACGACAATTACAAATTGATTGGGTTCTTGGACCCATGGTGTTTTCGAGACCCAACAAATGGATTCGACCCCTGAAAAATAAAACGGAGATCCAGAAACCCCTAGGGCCCAATAAAATAATGGCCCTAGGCCAAGAAAATCAATATTATATTCAAACGAAAGAGAATGTCGAATAGACTCAAAATATTGCAATGAATATGGGCAAAATTTATGTAGATGAGCGCAAGGGTATAATAAAGTTGGGTTCATGGTATTTTTACTTGAGTAATATTGACTATGTCGGGGACCGGGTCCATTTTTGTGTTCTGAGGGCCCCATTGGTCCGAGTCCCAATTTTTAACATTATTTTCGCAACTTTTGGAACAAACTGAACGAGATAGGCTACATTTGTTTTTAATTTTCGTGAGTCCCCCATAAAGTGCACTTTAGTCTTCAAATTTTTGGTAACTTTTGGCAACACTCAATTATGTACATTATGTATCATATTTCCCATAACGAGTAAGTGTCAGTTACGAACGACTAGGATTTTTATTTAAACGAGTGAGGTTTTCAGCGCATTTTCAGATCGATTTTTTTGCAATTGTCTCAATTAGAAAATTGTTATAAATCTACATATAAGTCCAAAAAAATGCTAGCTATGTTAACGCAAAATTATTTTTTCGAGTTCGTAACAGATTTTGACATTTGTACGGTAAGGGATGTCTTCGTACATCATATTGTTTATACGCGGGTTACTATATATATTTCTGGCCTAATAATGAAAATGCGAATATTTATCATCAAAAATGGTTTTATTGTTTTTCAAAGTATTCTCCAGCATGATTTATACACCTTTGTATGCGCTCAAACCAATTGTCGAAACATTTTTTCCATTCCGATTGAGACACCTCCAAAACAAGGTTTTTGAACGCTTCAACAGCATCTTCTGGTTTTATTCTTGATGTGCGATAATAAAAATAAGTCATTGGGTGCCAAGTCAGGGCTGTACGGCGGATGACCATCAATTCGACGTTTTGGCCGGTCAAAAAGGCGCTGGTTTGAGCCGATCGCATTGTTATGGTTGCACAATGATTCGTCTTCTATTGTTCGTTTTTCGAATTTCTCCGAATACTTCAGGCAAACAAATTGTGGTGTACCACTCAGAATTGACCGACGTTGCTCAAGCGGAACAGTCGCCACATGACCATTTTTGCCGAAGAAACAGGCGACTATTTGCTTCGAAGTGCTTTTTCCACGAACAACTTTCGTTGGATTTGGCTCGTCTTCGAAGACACACACGGTCGATTGCTATTTTGTTTCGGGCACATACGCATAGATCCAAGATTCGTCACCTGTGACGATCTTATAAACGTCTTTTCAAGCACCGCGATCGTATTTTTTTCAAAATTTCTTTGCACCAATCGACACCAGCCTTTTTTTGAGCGATTTTCAAATTGTGCGGGATCCAACGAGAACAAACCTTTTTCACGGCCAGGTGTTCATGCAATATCGAATGTATGCTGGTGGAAGAAATGCCCAAGGATGCCTCTATCTCACGGTATGTCACATGACGATCTTGAGTTATCAGTTCACGCACGGCATGAATGTTATCTGGCACAACGGCCGTTTTTGGACGACCTTCGTCTTTGAGCGAGCGTCGGTTACGATTGAATTCATTAAACCAAATTTTCACAGTGCTATAGGATGGTGCTTCATCGCCATACAAAGATATAAGTTCATCGATGCACTCTTGTCGTGATAATCCACGTCGAAAGTTGTGAACACATCGAAGGAGTGACCTAAGACCCTAAGTTCGTTTTAGGTAATTTTAAGTCAAATGAGTGTCGGTCCGTCTGTCTGTCTGCTGGCTGGTGCGCACGATATCTCTCGAAAGGGGAAACCGATTGACTTCAAAATTTGGTATGCGGTAATATTTTTTTCTATCTCAGGGCCATATTGATCAACTCCCCACAAAGGGTTCACATTTAGTGTTTAGCGAAAGATTGGTGTATTTGATCGAAAATTCTGCCTGAACGGTAGTTTATCTGCAGACTTTTTTCTCTCTTGTTGTTGGTGTTTTGGATGTTATTTTTTTACACGTGGTTTTGTCAATCTGACAGTACTTTTTTCGGTGTTGGTCTTTTTGACAGCTGTCAAATTATGCTCAGTTTGGTTTGCCATTTCATAATGAATAGACTTACTCCGGAGCAACGTTTGCAAAATCGCCAATGCTACCAAATGCAGCAAAAAAGGTCGAAAATTGGGCCTCGGCTGGAATTTATTCGATCCCGACGCGGAGGCCACGTGCCCAAAATCATTTTTTAAAAATGGCAAACCCTTATCTTTATAATAAAGCTAAATTCTTGGACAAAACATTAAATTATTTGCGTTTTAAATCTCCTTATAAACCACACGTCTAAAAAAAATTTCATGTCAAATATGTGAATTTTTGTAACACCTAATTTTTTTTTTTTTTTTTTTTGCTCAAATTAAAGTTTATGGCCCTTATTCATAAAAATTTAATGAAGGTTTGAAGAACGCTTTAACACTGCTAAAGCGTCCCTCAAACCTTCTTTAACTTTTTATGAATAAGGCCCTATGTCGTTTGCTTTAATAGCTTAAAGGCAATTTGTGGGATGCGACCTGTTAAATATCAAAACAAAGATAAACATCTACAAAAATGGAGGTTGAGCCATCCATTTTAGCTTAACTCGAGGACCATTTATCATAAGTTCTGGAATGCTTAGAATAATCCTAAATTAAGTAGTCCTCATCTTCTTATAATATGATATTTTCATCCCATTAGCGGTTTCAAAGGTATCTTAAAAGATATCGCAAAAAAATCCCATTTGTCGAGAACATTTTAATAATATTTTAATTCAAATCTCTTATAAACATCGAAAAATTCACAATTATTATACTTGTATTACGTTATCGTAAAGTCTGATCGGCCGTAAAAGCAACTGATATATGCTATTGTAAAACCACTGTATTTTAAAAATTTAGAAATTTTTTTATCAATTTTTTTATAATTATTCATATAAAATACGATGATTATCATCATTTTATTGACCATTCGGCGGAAATGCCCATATTCTTAATCGTCGTAAAATTGTAAGATTTTGCATTCCCGTCTGTCCGTCTGTATACTTATACAATAATTGAGCTAGATTACTAACATTTTGTATAGATACTTCGCATAGCTGCAGGTAGCTTGGGATTGGAAATGGACAATATCGGTCCATTTTTGACATTTTCCCCATAGAGATGTCAAACGGGATTGGTGTTTAAAATCCCGGGAATTGAGATTTTTAAATTGTAAATCCCAGGATCCCGATATTTTTCGGGATCCCGAAATTTGTCGATGTCCCGTTTACAACTTGCTTCATTAGTTTACATTTTCGACAGAGTGTATCTATCTCTCACTTAATATTTTATACGAGATACATAAATATATTATTATTAGAATATCCCGGGATTCATTTTTAAAAACCCAGGATCGGGATTTCCCGTTTGACATCACTAATCACACATATACGTCTCCCGATTTGGCGTTAAGAAGGCCACTTTTTTTGACTGGTCAGTCTGAAAACTCGTAGCTGGAGTTAATTTATAACCGGAACAATTTACACAAACAACGGTGTCATAAGTGCATGTTTTGATATAGCCGCCATACAAAGGTCCCTCTAGATTCGACTTCTTAACGCAACAAAAAACCACAAATTTTAAACGAATTGGGCTGAAATTTGGTAACATGAGTTTTTTATACCCGAAACTATTCACATGCTATCCATGATAGATAGATATCTTGTAACGAAAATATTTCCTCGTAGAAACGCAAATTTAACGTTGGTTTGTTTTTAATGAAATCGTGTTTTTCTCTGTGTTCAGCTCATGAATAATAATCTGTCCTAACACTTTTAGAACTTTACATATATATGACGTCAGAACAGTTGCAAATGTTTTTTTGCTTTTGTTTTGTTTCGATTTTGATGGATGTAAGTTAAATGAATGCATTACTCACCACATAATATTATTAAATAACCTATCTGATGGTAAAAAAGTAGTTTCACATCGAAAACGTTTGTGTCATATTCGAATGAGCTCAGCGACACAATAACTGTAATTAAACTGAAATAAGCAAAAAAATGTGTCAATTAACGATTGAGATCTGATGTGATGTGATGCGATGTAGTGTAAAGGATAATTACCAAATAAGATGAATGGTTAACAGGAATGCTCCAGGCACCACAAGATCATCTGAGCCCACGGACCAACGTCTGCGGAAAACAACAAGTCCAGGCATCTGCAAGAAAAATGGGAAAAATGAGAAAAATGACTGATAAATCGATTAATGCATTTAAAATGTTATTACAGTGTGTGTTCGGTCACAAGTAGTCAGTCGCTTGTCTGATTTGCATTTAATTGAGTCGGTGGAGGGAAAATATTACAATTACACTTTGTTCAATTATTACAATGCATCTATTACTAGTACGAGATAATTATAATTAACTAATTGTTCATTACAAAGCATTTAAAAAAAGCGTCTAGACAACGGATTTAACAGTTTCACTTTTCATGTAAGAAAAATGAAATAAAAACAAGTAAGAAAGTTTCAGTCGGGTAAACCGACTAAGGTTTACTTACCCTCACTTTGTGAGTAATGTAATATTGAATATTACATGAATTATTCTATCAATTTGTGTGGGAGGTACCAGAAGAGGTTTAACAAATACCCCTATTTTTCGCTGAACAGTAGATACTTTAAATACTTTGCACTACGCCGAATTATAAGCGTTTATGTGCAATGGTAATATTAACGTTATGGGATATTACATTTTGGTATGATTTGGCCATTCTGTGTGGGAGGTACAAAAAGGGGCGTGGTGATAACGCCCATTTTTCACTGGGATATAGACACTATATAAGCACTACACTGTACACAATTTCAACTATTTTTATACACTTGATGTTATAAGCTGTTAACTTTTGGTGCATTTGTGTGGGAGGTACCAAAAGGGACGTGGCAACTTCTCGAGTTAATAGCGACTAATAAACTAATACTATGTGTGGAATGTCGGAAGATTCGAATAAGTAGTATAGCAGTTAAAGAATCAATATTTCACAACATTTTAACCCTTTGTGGGGGAGGTACTAGAAAGGGTGGACCAATATGGCACTTCTTCGAACTTAGCCGGCGATAGAAAAAAATATAACCCTATACCAAATTTGAAGCCAATCGGTTACTCCTTTCGAGAGTTATCGTGCGCACCAGCCAGCAGACAGACAGACGGAAAGACATTGCTCTTTCGACTTAAAATGACCCAAAACGGATTTCCGCCGAACATACTTGGGGTCTTAGGTCGCTCCTTCGATGTGTTACACTTTTTGTCCGTAGCAAATGATATATACCCTCGTCACACTAAAGTGAGACTATAATAATTGAAACCGAACAATTCCGAAACAAAGATTAATTTGTATTTAAGTATTTTGACAATGTTTCAGTTCTGTTTAGATTTTCAAAGTTTACATTTTTTTAGAAATTGTATACAATTGAATAATCTTTCGTAACTATGAATGGATTGACAAAAATTGAAGAATTGGAATATTTATAAATTAAAAACAAGCAAGAAAGTTCAGTCGGGAAAACCGACTAATGAATCCCCTCACCTTGACTCTCAAAAAATATTGGTAAATTTATTTATTTGTTTGCTTTATTTAAATTGCATTTAATAACTTTAAAGTATGTACTGGTATTAAAGTTAAAAGTTGTTTCCTTTAATACAAAATGGTCCATTTGTGTGGGAGGTACCAAAAGGGGCGTGCTAATTACGGCCACTTTTCTATAGACCCTAGGTACTATAAAAGCATTACACTGTACAAAATTTCAAGAATTTTTATGCACTGGTATTAAAGTTATAAGCTAGTAACTTTTGGTACAAAATGGTCCATTTCTGTGGGAGGTACCAAAAGGGGGTTGGAAATAATGCCATTACACTGTACAAAATTTCAAGTCTTGGTATGCATTGGTAATAAAGACTTTATAATCTTCGTAATATTTCAATTATTGGTATATTTTGTGCATTCCATCAGTACATAACATCGACATTAATTTGATGAACAAAAAATATAAAAAATTGGTCGCGGTAGTACCATGGTACTTTCGAATTTAAAATTGTAACGTTTATGGTGTTTATGACACCATAAACGTTATTTACAGCCCTTCGACAAAAATTTTGTTGCATAGTGCTGCTATCGACTGTCGCAAATCGCTGAACAGCACAATATTAATCCGATTTGGTTGCCGGGACATAAAGATATACCAGGGAACTGCAAGGCAGACGAACCTGCAGGAGTAGGAAAGTTAGGTGACCTATGGTATACAGGTGACAAGACCTCAAAGATGGCCACCTAAGAGATTCTGTCTTAGTCGTATATTTAGAAAAATTATCTTTGTGTGCATTGTACAAACCGATGACACCAAAGGGCTTTTTGCGCCTAAGAGTTATCTCGTACAGTTCCCGAGATATATGCAATCTTCCCGACACTGTCCAAGTATTTTGTTAATACGAGAGAATATATGTACACCGTGGTTCATCAGGATAGAATCATGGAAATATTGAACATTCAACCTTTATATGCAGAGATCGGAGAGGGAATAAAGATTATCTTTTTTAATACACATAAGAGAGGTAACACTCTTTATATAAAACAACAAAAACAATATAATTTAAGGAGACATTCCTTCCTGTAGCGAGTAATTGTCAGTTACGAACGAATAGAAATTTGATTCCAACCGTTTTCCCCGATTTTTTTTGTAATTGTCACAATTAAAAAATTAATATTAATCGATAAGTGCAAAAAAAGTTCAGTCAATGTTCGCGGAAAACTTTTTTTCGCGTATGACAGTTCATTCCTATTCGTTCGTAACTGATAGATTTTGACGTTTCGGCCTGAGAGAATGTCTTCTTATATTATATTTGTCTTTGCAAAAACCTATTCCATATTCATTGTAACCAGGGTTACCATACGACCTCCTTTCAGAGGACATGTCCTCCTTTTTAACCAATGTCCACCCTCCTTTTTTCAAAGATGATTGATTTGTTCTCCTTTTGTTACAAATTCTACGTTTTCACAAACATGAAACCTTTTTTTTCGCGTATGACAGTTCATTCCTATTCGATCGTAACTGATAGATTATGACGTTTCGGCCTGAAAGAATGTCTTCTTATATTCTATTTGTCTTTGCAAAAGCCTATTCCATATCCATTGTAACCAGGGTTACCATACGACCTCCTTTCAGAGGACATGTCCTCCTTTTTAAACAATGTCCTCCCTCCTTTTTTCAAACATGATTGATTTGTTCTCCTTTTGTTACAAAATCTACGTTTTACCAACATTAAACCTCCACATGCATTACTACTTTTTGTACAAAGTTCTCTAACTAATTTGCCCATTCTTATACCTTCCACCATAGAATGGTTGGTTAATCAGCTAGATTACCGAAATTTGTTACAGATACTTCTTATAGCTGCAGGTAATATGGGATTAAAAATTGGCAATATCGGTCCATTCTTTGATATAATAGAATCTTCCTGATTTGACTTCATAACACAAAATTCTACTGATCGGACTAAAAATTGGTAACTAGGGTTTATCCGGAAACTTTCACGCGATCAACGGTAATCATAGGTCCATCTATTCATATAGCCCTCATACAAAGGTCCTTCTAGATTTGAATTATTAACGCTACAGATACCACAAAATTCAACGAATTGTCCTGAAATTTGGTGATATGAGATTATTTGCACCCAAAACAATTGACATGCGATCCATGCTGGATGGTATAAGATTCGGTATGGCCGAACTTAACGCCGCTTTCCCTTGTTTGTTTCGAGACAGATATTATATAAAAAAACAGGAGCTAGACCCACTTTAAGGTATACGGATCGACTCAGTATCGCTTGATGATTCGATTTTACAATGTCCGTCCGCCTGTCTGTCCATTCAAAGTTGTTAGTTCAGTACAGGTCGCATTTTCACTTCGATATTGCTGAAATACAATAGACTCTTTCACACATGGGAAGTAATTGGTCAAAATCAGTTCAGATTTAGATTTAGCGCTACAGAATCTGCTTTTTATATCCAACTAGCTGGACCCGGTCCACTTCGTTGCCCCAGACTTCAGATTTTTGATCCCGCCCATTTTCGGACTAATCACGTAGACTGGCACCAAAGAAACAAATCGCTCAAGATATATCAAACACAAAATTACAACATTCTCGCTAACAAAATGTGCAAGATATCTCAATTTAAAAATTTTGCTTATATTACAGCAGTCTTGCTAAAAAATTGTGCAAGATATCTCAATTTAAAATTTTGTCTTACATGGGCGGGGCCACGCCCATTGGTCCGATTCCGCCCACTTTTGGTCCAATCCCGTAGACTGCCACCAGATACATATGCACAAAATTAGAGTGTTCTCGCTAACAAATTGTGGAAGATATCTCCATTTCAAAATTTGGGCGAGCCCACACCCATTGGTCCGATCCTGCCCACTTTTGGACCAATCACGTAGACTACCACCAGATACATATGCACCAAAGTACAGCACTCTCGCTAACAAATTGTGTAAGATATCTCAATTTAAAACTTTGTCTTATATGAGCGGGGCCACGCCTATTGGTCCGATCCCGCCCATTTTTGGATCAATCCCATAGACTGCCACCAGATACATATGTCTCAATTCCGATCCCGCCCATTTTTGAACCAATCAGGTACATTCTCACCAGATATCTCAATTTAAAAATTTGGCTTATTTGGAACAACGATCCCGGCTATTTTTGGAACAATCACGTAGACTACCACCAGATAAAATTTTCAAGATGTCTCAATTAAAAAATTTGACTTATATAGGCGGGGCCACGCCCACTGTTCCGATCTTGCCCATTTTTGAACCAATCACGAAGAATACCACCAGATACATATACATTAGACCGGGTCGATTTGTGGGGAGGCAAAAAAAGTCGCCATTGCTCAGTGAAAATCGTATTCTAGGGATCAAAATAAGAAACTTTGCCGAAGGAAACATACCTCTAAAACGAATTCTGATGTCCCGGAAAAAATCCCACTTTGACCCATTTAGAGTGCTCCAATCGAGTCCAAATGTATGACCGACCCGTTTGGTCCGTTTCCACCCATTTTTGGACCAATCACGTATACTACCACCAGATACATATTCACAAAATTACAGCAATCTCGCTAAAAATTTCTGCAAGATATATCAATTTCGAAATTTGGCTTATATGGGCGGGGCCACGCCCATTTTTGGACCAATCACGTAGACTAGCACCAGATACATATGTAAAAAATTGCAACACTCTCGCTAACAAATTGAGCAAGATATCTCAATTTTAAAATTTGTCTTATGTGGGCGGGGCCACGCCCACTTGATATATCGAAAATTCAAGTACCCTATTTTCACCATGTACATTCTGTGAAAATTTCAAGAAGATCGGTCCAGCCGTTTAGACTTCTATACGGTACAAACAAACCAACAAACACACATTATTCTTTATATATATAGATCACTTTGAAAGTAAGCAGAACAAATTTGAATAAAATCTATTCTGATATAGATACAGACCTTTTAAAATTTATTTATGATCATAGTAAAATGCTCATCCTTTCCAATTACTGTATTTTTTAAATGTCCTCCGAAAGTCCAAAACTCTCTTTTTAAATGTCACAAATGTCCTGCTTTTCTGGCGCAAAGATCCTCCTTTCCATATTTCTTTCTTCCATATTTTAAAATAAATTGCGAATATTCGCCCTTATTCCAGTTGGCGTCGTCGTCGTCGTCACATCATTTTCGTCATATCTATGAAGTTCTAGCTTTGTCATCTTTACGCCAAAACGAATGTTTTTGGTATCCATGAACTAACAAAAACTCTTTTTATAACTTAAAAATGTAAAAAAAAAATCAAAATTTATGAAGTCGTCAATCTAAACAGTGTCGACTAAGAATCGACGTCGACGACGCCAACTGGAATAAGGGCGATTAGCTTTTCTATGTGGTTGAGCAGAATAGAACCACACTCAGTATTTCTTAAATCAGCCGTTGGTTGTGATAAAGCATTATAAAATGTAAATATCAAAATGGGTACAAGGGTTGCTATTTATATCTCCGTTCCTGGCAATACTAGTATTGCCAGATGAGAACTGGAACTTCCACTGGAAAGTATGACATTTGTTCGCATAACTTCATTCAGAACACTATGTCATTTGAGCGCGAATTGTTTTGTTTACAGTATGTGAGAAAAATCACCTTCAAAACATGGTTTTTGCCAACAGTTTCTTCGAACACTGTTGGCAAACAGATAGTTGTGTACCACTCATAATTGACCACTCTACGTTCCACTAAAGGCACTGTGGCCACATGACCGGTTATACCGAAAAAAACTCGATTATTTGCTTCGAGTGCTTCTTCCACGAACAACTTTCGTTGGATTTGGCTCGTCTTCGAAGATTCGTCACCTGTGACGATCTTATAAACGTCTTTTGAAGCACCGCGATCGCATTTTTTCAAAATTTCTTTGCACCAATCGACACTAGCCTTTTTTGAGCGATTGTCAAATTGTGCGGGATCCAACGAGAACAAACCTTTTTTACTGCCAGGTGTTCATGCAATATCGAATGTATGCTGGTGGAAGAAATGCCCAAGGATGCCTCTATCTCATGGTCACATGACGATCTTGCATTATCATTTCACGCACGGCATCAATGTTCTCAGGCACAACGGCCGTTTTTGGGCGACCTTCGTTATTGAGCGAGCGTCGGCCACGATTGAATTCATTAAACCAGTTTTTCACAGTGCTATAGGATGGTGCTTCATCGCCATACAAAGGTTTAAGTTCATCGATGCACACTTGTCGTGATAATCCACGTCGAAAGTTGTGAAAAATGATCGCACGAAAATGTTCACGAGTTAATTCCACTTTTTGCCAAATTGATTTTTTCAAGTCACTGTAAACAACACAAATGATGGTCGTACGTCAAAACGTTCTGAGTACGTTTATGCTAAAAAAATTCAAACTTTCCAATGGAAATGCCAGATGGCGCCAGGCAACACATAGTGTTGCCTCGGACTTACTTACAACCCTCGTAAGTACATTTTATGAAGAGTAGTTCATATTTTCGATGTATCATGTTTTTGGCTGCATTCGGTGAATACCGGAATTATCTATCATTTGACACACATTTCCAAAATTATTGGAGAAACCGGAAATATGGTCGATACATTTCGATTTTGCAGCGATTTGTCTATTGCTGCAAAAATAATGCTACGTCTGTTTCTGTTTATACACAGTGGGCTAATTTCCAAAATGAGAATTGAAATAAAAAATTCTAAGTGCCTGTTTCTGTAACTTATTTTCGTTCGTCCACGGCGAACGATCAAAAATCTCTCAACTATTACTGGAATTCTATAAAACACAGGTTAGAAATATTTTAGGTACGAAGTTTTTACTTGCTTTTCTATAGACTCAACAAAATATAAGCTGTAGACGAACGAAAATAACTATGCACATCTGCGTAAAATGTTTAATATATTTATATTTATCATCGAATTTGCTATATCTATGGTTTTCTGGAATAACCGCATATCACAATGGGCAAAATGCGTTTTTATTCGGAGAACATAGAGCACAAACTAGGCCGTACATGCCTAGTTTGTGCTCTATGTTCTTCTTATGAAAAGTAAAAAATATCCGTAAATAGCAATGTTATATCTCATCATCAGAAACGAGAAAGAGCCTACTCGTATCATATTTGAAAATTTTACAGGAGAAGAAAAAAATATATAAAATGAAAAATGTTGTTGTTAGAAAAATGGGGGTTTCAGGTTAATACCTAAAAATACTTATATAAATTCACACATATATAAATTTACACAAACATGGTTTACATCTTGTTTCAGAAATTTGCGTCAAATAAGAATATTTCACTATGAAAAAAGAAGTAATTTCTTGTTAGACCCTCTAGAATTTCGTTAATTACTGTTCTGTTTTGGAACAGAATAGCGACCTTATAATTTTGAAAGGGCATGTTGAGTAGATTATTTTTGTAGAATAAACTTATGGTCCACCTGGTCTGAGTTTTTGTTTTACAGTGGTTCAAAGTTTTCATTTTTTGGCCGAAGGGAGAATTATACTAAATGAAAAAATTCGTAAGTTAATGTCTGAGAGATTTCTTATTGTCAGAGTTATATAGTGGAATTGTATGGGGATCATTTTTGTGGAATATCTTAACACTCTAGCTCCCTTCCTAATGGGTCAATTTCGCCCTTTTTTCGAAAAAATAAAAAAATTCCTTTTAAAAAGGACATTTAAGGATTAAAATTGTCTACGAATACTTTTGCCGGAAAATTTCTGTGGTGGTCGCCAAAGACACCTAAGTTGCAAAGGAAGCTCTTAACGCTTAATTAGCAATATTCAAAGTTTTCATTTTTGGTCGAAGGAATGGAAAAAATGCTGTATGTTAATATCTGAGAGATTTCTTATTGTCAGAGTTATATAGTGGAATTATATGTGTAACATTTTTGTGGAAGATCTTAACGCTCTATCTCCCGCTCCCTTCTTAATAGGTCAATTTGGACTATTTTTTCGAAAAAATCAAAAAGTCCTTTTAAAAAGCATACCTCTTTAGGTACCTCCTAAATAATATGGCCTAAATAAAAAATATGAAAAATGTTTTTTTTTAATTTCCCTTATTTTTACAATATGGGTGAAAACATATATTTTCATCCATATATACCATACTTAAGGTTACCATTAATTCCGTGAAGCAATAGTGTACACATTTTTATAATTCGTTTTAATTTTATCTAAAACAAAATAAAACTCATTTATTGTAGTAATTACATAGGAAGGAACTAAAAAATTTACTTAAGTAATTTACAAAATATCGATATTTTAATTCTGATATTTATCAACTGAACGTTTTTTTTTGTAAAACATTAGTTCTATTTGCTAAAAATGTTTTAAATTCAGTGTAGTCTCGATTTACAAATTTTATTTCATAATTGAGAGTGATTCTAGAGTGTCCACTTTTCATTTGAGATTTTTCTGAAGTCCACATATTGTTAGATATTAAAAAAACCCCGTTCGATGCTGCATTTGACGCTACTAATTTCAAAATATTTTTATAAGAAAAATTTAAATTTTTGAAGAAGCTAAATATTTTAAACCACCTTGTGTCAGGATTTGTTTGGGATTTTTTGCATATTTTTATTTATTCTGCGTTTGCACAACTTTTTATATAATAAAATACACTAAATATGTCGTTATTATTTATATTTAGCTCCTAACCCAAGATGTCGAAAGTTAACGTTCGCATGACTTCTATGCGAACAACAGCTAATTTGTGACCAACTAACATGAATCGGGCAGTATGTCGTTCTGATGATTTTCTCTACGTCGCAAATCAGCTGTTGTTCGCATAGAAGTCATGTGAACGTTAACGTTCGACATCGTGGGTCAGGTGGATATTAATGTCGATTTCGTTTTAAAAAAAAATGTTGCCCGGTCCACTTGAAATATTAGAAATTGTAGTCCCTTAACTTAATTCCAATTTTCAAACTTCAAAAAAAAAAAGTGTTAGAAAAGTGCTGTTTTGAGGGATAGGGTAAAGAAGATGCTGCACTTATTCCAGAAACGAAATCACCCCAAGTCATTTCTAATTTCTGCTACTGTTGCCAACGATTTTTTGATCGGCTGCCGGTTTAAAAGTTCCCAAGCACCCTTTTAGTTTTTCAAAGAAAAATCAAATCATTCTGACTCTAGATCTGAAATAGCATTGTCGTAATATTTACTAATGCCAGACTTAACTCATCTCAGAGGATATGACTGGAAGATCCTGAGAAAATTCGTGTCTAGCATTGATTTTCTGTAACTCGTGAGGTTTAAAAAGATCATAAATCTATAGACTAATTTGCACCACAAGTTTATAACTAATACCATTGCATGTTTTAAAGTTAATAATTTCAATTTAAATTGATAATAATTTCATTAAAACAAATAAATTAATAAATTTACGAATGTTTTTTGCGACTGAAGGTGAGTGGATTCGTAAGACGGTTTTCCTGACTGAACATTCTTATTTCTTCTATGTTATCTATATATCTATTCTAGAATTTCAAAATGCAGTTTTAATGTCCATATGGACATTATAATATAAACTGTTCAAAGGAATATTCTATTCTATTTGGAATACACTACGTAAATAAAATTTAGCAAGAATGATTAGTCTAAATGTGTGTTTACTCTTTGTAATCGCAATAACAAATGTATTTTTAAAAGAGATATGAGACATTCATCATTTATTTATCTGTGACGATTATTTTGGTTTGGCACCAAAGTCAGCAGTTTTCAATAAATCTTATCTTCGAAGACATGTGAACTTTGATTATATTTTACTATAGAATGAATTTCTTTTTTCTAATATGTACTAGCGTTCGAATAGTTTTATAGCCAGTATTTACTACACTGAGGGAAAATGGTATTGAAAAATCGACAATGACTTCATTTTGAAAATTTAAAAAAATAAACCGATATACTCCATTTTCACTAGAGACTATTTAATTTAGTAAGAAATACAAAAGCTTGGATTTCCGCATGATGGGTTAAAAATGCGTCCCCTAGAACGCCAAGAAGTGTAATAGCAAGGGAAGGAGAACACAACAGACCGAATAAGTGACGTGAGTAAACCTCTCCTCACTTCAAACTAAACCTAACCTAATAGGACCCTTTCTTCCCCATTTTCACTAGGAACGATTAAATGCTATATAAAGTATAAATTCTTAAATTTCAGCCAGATCAATTGGAAAATGTGTGCTGTGGAGCGTCAAGAAGTGTCATCTGTGGGGATCTTTATACTTAGTAAGTACATAAATACATACTGTTACAACATTGAACACACCTATAACAATAGTAGAATTGAACATTCCCTATTAATACTACGTGGATTATGAAACCTAACCTCTATAGCGTTAGTTTATAACGGGACAATGAGAACCGTATCGCTGTTATAGCGCTTTTTATGTGTGGAATAAAAAAGCGAAATTTTCAAAACGATCCGCCCGCTGGGGATTAGTCGGATGTTCGTCTACCGGTACATAAAACTGTTTGAGGAGCACGGTGAAGCACGCTGATAACTTATAGAAAAATCTTGTTCACTCATGACAACATTGTTACCGTGCATGCACGGTCGTCTAAGGAAGCATCTCAACTGATTACACGGGTCGAAAAAGGCCATCCAGATCCAGCTTCAGTTATGGTTTGATGGGGTGTCTCTTACGAATGGATCACTGACATGCATTTCTGTGAACAAGGGGTCAAGACATCAGCCAACGTTTACCAAGAAACCGTTTTGGAAACTGCTGTGAAGCCAGCAGTTTCTTAAATTTCAGCCAGATCAATTTAAAAATGTGTTCTCTAGATCGTCAAGAAGTCACCTCGGTGGGAACCTTTATATGGGGGCTATACCAAAACATGGACCGATGTGCCCCATTTTTACTAGGGACGATTAACCTCCTGTTTTAGTAAAACGGTTTCGTTCGTTTACGATGAAACGTCAAATTTCATATAACTATAACTCAAAATCTATAAATCACAGGCATGAAATATTTTCGGAACGAACTATTTCTCAGATTTCCTATAGAACATGACGAATTATAGACTCCTGTGGCTAATATATTTCGCGTATCAATTGACTGATTTTGTATGATTCGTCGTAGACGAACGAAAACGTTTTACAAAAACTGGGGGTAAGTCCAATTTAAAGTATAAATTCTTAAATTTCAGACGGACAATTGGAAAATGTATTCTCTAGAGTCTCAAGAAGTGACATTGGTGGGGACCTTTATATGGGCGATATATCAAGACCTGGGTCGATATGCTAAAATATATATTTGAACCTCTATTTTTGAGGGGTTTATCTTTATTTTCATAGATAAACAAGTCCCATCCCACCAATAGACTACAAAGCTCTTAAAGGAAATGACAAAAAAAATTTTGCGACAGAAAAATAAAAGTATGGGTTTTGACAAAAATGTAAAAAAAAGTTAATTTTAGTAAAAAAAAAAATATTTTTGCGAATTTTTTTATTTTCCTAAAAATAAAGAAGAAAAACTATCCAAAACTCTTTGGTCAACATTTTCTAAATAACATAGGTAATTAGTCATATAAATGGGGATAAAGGACCGTTTGACCAACATTTAAAATTCAACACCGTCCATCTGGGACAGTAAGTACTTAACCGATCTCGTCGAAATGTTGCGTCATAACTACTATCCAATAGGACAAAACTTGGTGCAAGTTACATCCCGATCAGAAGACATCGTTTTTAAAATTGACTCACTTCATATGAAATCCCCGTCATGCGGTTAATCTTGCAAATTATATTCCGTCAAAATTTGGTGTACAAAACTGTAAAAGTTATAGAAATTCCATACAAATTTAAACATTTCGTAAAATTTTGGTCGCCTGACTGAAAAACTACCTGTTTCGACTTATCATACTTTGAAATGGAGGTATCGATATGGCCTATGTATAATTTATTATATTCGACAGAGACTATTTGTATTTATTATTTTGCACTATATTTTTATTGCTGTTAACATTTTAACGGTGTTCCGTTAACCTTTTAATAGTGATCTGTAATTATGGTGGGGTGGGTGTCTTTGCTAGATATACTGATTATTTATTTTCACGGTCATTGAATCAAACACAATATATTTTTTATAATCGTTTCGGTTTCACAAATTAGATGTCGTGGTTCTTTTTTGTTGGTATTACCCTTATCGGTGATATACGATGACACAGTTAATATCACCTTTATATCGGTAAACAGTTTACGGCATTCAATTAATTGTTATGGCAATTACAACGTTCTCAGTGTGCGACTTCTGATAAGCAACTGATTCCACAACAAAAATATCCGTATCCAGTTTGAAGAATTCACTCAATTTCAAATACTGCATATTTATTCTAACCAACAGCGCTGGCTTTTGCTGAGACAACCTTTTTTTATTTATAGTAATAATACTAATCATGAGCTAAACATGAATATTTGCAGTACATATTTATACATACATACTTATATAAACGAATATAATCCAAAAATGCCTAACATTCTCAAATAGATTTTGTGCGCAAGTTGTTAATTTTTTATGCAAATATTTTTGCGTCTTCACCTTTTAATGTTTGACAGGCAAAGCAAAACAAAGAATTCAGCAGATAAAGCCAAAATGGACATATGAAGTATGCAATATACATAAATATATATATAAATAACACTTCTTACACAAATGTGCATTAACTCAAAATTAAGACATTTTTACTTTATTCCATAAATCAATTAAGCCAAAGTTCATATTTCATACTGTGAAGGTATTGCATCATTAGCTCATCTATACATTGCAAAGTTTGACTCAACTATTTAATTTTTCCATACAATCACTTCAAGAGTGAGCAGCTGTTTTTGCATCTACAAACAAAGACAAAATTTTGAGTTACTACACTTTTGTGTAACAGATGCGATGCGCATTCGACTTAAGAGGAAGTTGCAAAACGAAAATTTTAGCAAACTTTTGTTAACGATTTTTGTTTTTTTAGGTGTGATTGGAGGTGCATGTTCTCGAATCGCACCGGAGGGAATACAAAGAGGAAATAAATCGGATATTTTTTTAAAATTTTGCTCTATGTTTACATATCTACATATAACGGCGGTATTTCCGGAACTTTAGTTCGTTTTAGGTATATAAAAGCAATAAACATTAAAAAAGACCAAGTAGAATGGACCGACTCTATAATAACACCCCTAGTATTGTATTGAAGGCATAACACGTCAAACATATATTCCATGCAAATTTATAAATTTCTGTCAGATGGGTTAAACAATTTATATTCTGGATCAGGGCTTCTCAGCCGTTTTGGATCTGCTGCTCCATTAAATCCCTGAGAATAGGTTAATAAACATTATAACATAAACGTAGCAAATTTAATTAAAGTTTGTATTTTTCCACTCTTCCTAGATATTCAAGAAAAAATATCAACTGCCAAATTTCAGCCGTAAAATAAGTGTAATACACAAATAACTCAAATCGGAGGGGACCTTTATATGGATGGCATATCAAAACATGGATATCACTTGGACAAGAATGGAAAATTAACGTTTTCGTTCATATACTTCGAAATGCGCCCGCCCATTAAGAAGATACAGCAATTTAAAGTTAATTTAAAAAATAAATCTTACTAGTGGAATAATTGATATTAAAATAGGATACTTGTCACGAAGGGAGATTTCTTAAAGATCGGTCATATTTGTACTTTAATCGCAATATGCCAATATCTTTAATATATACGATTTAGATATACGAATACTCAGTTTGTAAGTATACATTTATTTCCGTCGTTCCAATGTGGAGTACAGGACCATTACAAATGTATACCATAAATATATGTATATTATAATATAATGATTTAATTTTATTCCAGGACTTATTCGACATTGCAATCTCCGAGTCCAGCTGTCGTATCCATGTGGGCTTGTCTACCACGTCTTCTGCTGCCCTGTGGGTCTTATTCGCGATATATGATTTTGTGGCTTGAGGAGAGTGTGACCAATCCAATTCCATATTCGTCTCATGATTTTTGTTGGTTAGCGAATATGTATTAATATTACACAAATATAGCTTCTCCACTTCAACAGACAACCTCACCCACTGTCTCTCTAGGACGTGGTGCTCCCTGTTTTTGCCAACGAGGCTCTGTCGACCGAAAATAGACGGTAGCGTTGGAGAAATGCAATAGCAAAAAGCCAGCCTGAGGGCTAAGTTGGCAGCCTCAACACCATCTTCAACACTCGATTAATGAAACCTCACAAAATGTTAATTAAACGTATCGAATGGTGGCGACCAATGGCATGAAAAAATGCATAGGAATTGGATCATGGAATGTATGAACAGTAATAGAACCTTCCAGGCTTAGTCAACTATGCTAAGAATTATTTAACTATAAGCTGCTTATGTTGGGATTCAGCTTAATCAGATGGCCCGAATCAGGAGAATTTAAAGCTACAAATGGCATCACACTTCTGTACGCAGGAAAGTTTGTAAGTGAAGAAACAATTATTAACTATCTCTCTCTCTTAAGAACAAAATTTATAAATGTTAGGTACTGTTGGATTTTCAAGTTATCAATGTTTGGCCTTCATTGCAGCGCTGCCAGTTTAGGGGATTTATCCCCAATTTGGGGATTTTTCTCCGCGAATGGGGATATATTTTTTGGTTTGGGGATCCGGGGATTTGGCGGGGATTGCAATTTTTTATAATTACATGTCTTTATTTATGTTAAAATTTGTATTTTCTGTTAAATCTATATTTTTTGAGAAAATGCGTCCGTAAAAATTGTGTCAAAAGTTCCTACAAAAAGTAGCTTGACTCGCAGTGTATAAGAGTACGACTTAAATAGACAACCTGTAGTAATTGCCAATACGTATTTCTATAGATATTTATAAATCAATTGAAGCCAAATGCGGTTTATAAAATGCTTCCCAGACGACATTACGAACAATTTAAGCTAATTTTGGAGTAAAGTTTACTAGTAACAGGATTCTGCTGGTCCAACTCGATTTTAAAGAACTGAAATCACTGGTATTAACTCTTTGATGTACTTTATCAATTATTTAGTCCATTGGCAGAAATGAGCAAACTTTTAATACCAAAAATGAGTACAAAAAAAAAATTAGATGAGATGGAAGATTTTGAATCAGATATATTTGATAATTTGACAACGTACATTTTGTACAAAAAGAATAAATTTTAGTACAAAGTACATTGAATTGTAAAATACATCATTCACATAGGTTAAAATGTTTTCTGGGGATTTTTTTGGGGATGAGAAATCTTTTTTTGGGGATTTAGGGGATAAAAAAATAAAAATTTGGGGATTCGGCACTAAAAAAAACTGGCAAGCCTGCTTCATTGGTCCATTTGAAACCCCAAATTTTCTGCCAAATTTCAGTCCGGACTTGGCAAAATCGCCAATAAAATGGGTAATTCTGAATCCTAGACGTTACGGAATTTTGCAAGCTAATTAAAAAATACGAAGTTTTCGGATTTTTTGGTCTTAAGCTAAATTGTAGATCTTAGAGATATGCATAAAATAGCTTTAACGCACTATTGTTTAAATGATTAATAAGTATTTATATAAACAAAGTAAACCTTTTTCGGACACTAAATGCTTGGTAAATTTCCTAGCGTCAGAAAAAGGTTTGTTTATATAACTCGTATTAATATTTGAAACAATATTGGGTAAACATATTCTTATAGATATTGCCCACGACATCGTTACTTATGACAATTTAATTCGAAATCTATGTAATTCTTAATATAACCTACAACATTTTCTGTAGTTCTTGTTCTTGGAAATACCCACACATATTTTATGGAATCGCAGTTTAAGCTTTCAAGGTATTGCTAATTAAATGAAAAACTCAGTATTGCCTCCTAAGGTGGATGGTACGAGTATAATGAATAATGTTCACCTACCATAAATTATCTAAAATAGGGCAAATTTTTTGAATCTACTATTTTCATAGAAAGGTATACTGTAAAAATTTCCTGAGACTAATTACACTGTGCAACAGTAAAAAAAATACACGGATCTGACGGTATAGGTTCGATTCTACTGCCAAATGGTAGTATAACCCTATACTCAGTTTGGCGAGATTGGTGACCAATTTCTTTTTATGGGCCTCGAAAGATTCGGAAAATCAGTGGACCACTTGAAAAAAGGTGTCATCGGTTTTTGAGCAACAACTACTTCAGACTTGGTGATAGCGCTTAACTATATTTGGCAATAATGTAGCTAAGAACACGTTGAACAAAGTCTGTTAACATTTCATGCCAAAAAAATTTTGTTTTCCTGCACTTTTTTTCGAAAAACATGGGATTAAATTTATTTTTTTTTTCACTTTTTTCGGCATAACATTAAGGGATCGCTGATTTTTTATTAACAATATTTGGCAATATTGTAGCCACGGTAAATCTGAACAACTTTTATGAACATATCAATACAATCTGAACGTGTCTAGGCACCTTAAATAGCTCAAAAATCCACATTGTACCCCAAAAATTTAAGTATTTCACTGTTATGTAACAAAAATATATTTTTCTGGTTTAGGGTATGTTGTTTGACCTTTTTTGGTGTTTGTGTTATGTTTTGAGCTCTGGTGTGTTCTGACACATATAGTAAAATTTTATGGCGAACATTTTTGTAGAACATTTCATCCCCGCCCTCCCCCTTTTAAGGGGTGTTTTTTACGATTTGTTAAAATGGGGCCAAAAATTACAGTTATGTGGGGGAGCTAGAGGGTTAAAATGTTCCACAAGAATATTGGACTTCATATTTTCTATAAAATTGCTGAACATACCCTAAACCAGAAATATATATTTTTGTTACATAACAGTGAAATACTTACATTTTTGGGGTACAATGTGGATTTTTGAGCTATTTAAGGTGCATAGACACGTTCAGATTGTATTGATATGTTCATAAAAGTTGTTCAGATTTACCGTGGCTACAATATTGCCAAATATTGTTAGTAAAAAATCAGCGATCCCTTAATGTTATGCCGAAAAAACTGAAAAAAAAAAAATAAATTTAATCCCATGTTTTTCGAAAAAAAGTGCAGGAAAACAAAATTTTTTTGGCATGAAATGTTAACAGACTTTTTTCAACGTGTTCTTAGCTACATTATTGCCAAATATAGTTAAGCGCTATCACCAAGTCTGAAGTAGCTGTTGCTCAAAAACCGATGACACCTTTTTTCAAGGGGTCCACTGATTTTCCGAATCTTTCGACGCCCATAAAATGAAGTTGGTCACCAATATCGCCAAACTGAGTATAGGGTTATACTACCATTTGGCAGTAGAATCGAAGCTATACAGTCAGGTTCGTGTATTTTTCAAAAAGTGTTCATTTGTTGCATAGTGTTATTAATGAATAATAAAACGTTCCCTTCAACTGAAAAAGCTAAAATTTAGATAGACTAGATTTTTGCGGTGACAATTGCCGGTCGTCCTCGAGCAGAAATAGAGTTTTGTGCAAAATTTCTTTGTGAGTGAATTGCATTATTTTCTCTATTGCAAGCTTCCTTAGTGTTTGAATACAAATATATTTAATTGTGGTTGGCTATTTCCAGTGCTGAGTCAATGGGATATTGGATAAAAATCTATTTTTAGTTGGTGTTGGATGTTTCCAGTGCGGAGTAAATTCCTGATGATCGTGAGTGACTGGTTTTCATTCGCAGAGACTTTCGTTAGAAGTACAGAAACAGGCCGTAATACGTTTGGAAAAGAACCATATTGGTCCACTCCTTCTAGTATCTTCCTCACAAAAGGTTAAAGGTTTATTGAAATATTAATTATGTAATATTTCCTATAATAACTACGAATAATGTGTTATTCCACTCATAGGAATAGTTTATTAATCGTTATAATCTTGAGAAAAATGGGGAACGTTTTTCCACTCCCCCTTTCGGTACCTCCTACACAAAGGGACAATTTTGTACCAAAAGTTAACTGGTTGTAACTTTAACTGCTTTGGTGACCAGGACTGGGCTTGTAAGGCAAAGTGATTTGCCTCTCATTTGGGAGAGACCGGTCACGATCCTTACTAAGTAACCAATCAATAAGTCTCACATATGAAAACAAATCAAAACTGCTTGTATGAATTATGCAAAAATAAAGCAATCTGTAGGATAATCGTCAAAAGACCGCAAACTAAAATTATGGTGAGATTTACGAACCGAAATTTCGGATTAAATCCGTTCTCCGGATACTAAACAGGGTATAAATAGATCTATTGTCCATAAAAGTAATCACAAAAAAGGCTGTTTTAATACACTAGTTCAATACCTGCTTAGTAAATGTTTTTATAATAATAAATCGCAACTACAGTATTTTCTAGGGTGTATTTTAAAAAATAGTAGGAGATTACAAATTTCCAGCAGTTAACTTTTATTTAATTTAATTGCTGTTTGTATTATCACTAAAACCGACACGTCATTTGACCCCTTGTGTTTATCACTAAAAAAACTCGTTTGAACACAATATACAACATGTCCCACACAGTCTATTATGTAAACGTATATCACTTACATTTAAATACACGTGTAACTTTGCACACTGTCAAAAGTAAAAGGTCTCCATTAGAGCCTCTAAACATGTTTTGAACTTTACTTTAAAAATGGGAAATGGTTATAATCTAAAACAAGTAATGTCAGTAGGGTAAACCGACTAAGACATACCCTCACTTTGCCAGTAATGTAAATATGCACTGTCATTTGTAGGTACTAATATTATGAGTTATTTAATTTTGGTATTTTTTTTGGCTCATTTTTGTATGGGACGTACTAAAATGCCATTACTAAAACTAAAATTACTTACTAAAACTCCCATTTTTAACAGGACTGTAAGAATTTTAAAAGATTTACACTGTGTTAAATTGTAACCATTTGTGGGGGAGGAACTAGAAGAAGTGGATCAATATGTCCCATCTTCGAACTAAGCCTGAGATTGATTGCAGAAGACAAATGAAAATATATTAATGCGTGATTTTTTTCCAACTTTCTTTTTGGCAACACTGTTTCTGGTAGCACAGCTGTTTGGTCTATAATTTAACCTGGGTTACGTCTAATTTTACAGGAGGCCGGTCGCATGTTTCAGGTTGTAAAGTTAACCTAACATTGTGTTCCATTATCGATGAACAACTAACAATATTTTGAACTGCAACGAACGATTTTCCTTTTTAGACAGTGCAATGCTTTGTTCGATCTTCCCATGTTAAACAATTAAATGAAAACAAATTTACCAAATTTTGATTTTGCAAAAAGATGTGTTCTGATGACTTTTGGTGAGTTGCAAATCAGCTATTTTTTGCATAGAAGTCAAGCGAACGTTAACATCGTAAGTAAGGCTGTAATTGTCAAATCGTTCCTCTAACCGCGCGATACGTTTCTTTAAATTTGATATTCACAAGAATTTTTCTACCGAAGTCCCAGCTGAAATTTTACAAGCTAGTCCCACCACGTCCGCCGATATCATAGATCCGTTTCTGGTGAAAGCTTGGCAAAATGAACAGTTCCCCAACAGTTGGTCGAAATGAACAATCATAAAACTCCAAAAAAGGCGATTTAAACTGGACTTTTATAACACATTTAGGAATTTTAAAAAATTAGCTATGTTTAATTCGAGGTACAACACCAGTTTAACATAAATAGGGCAAATATTTTTTTCACCCCGATCTTGCTGAAATTTGCCAATAAGGGCTTTTCACACCTGGGAAGAAATTGATCAAAATCGGTTCAGATTTAGATAGGTTAATATTTTCTTTCCAGTCTTTTAGGTGTACAGAGGTTTTTAAAATGTCCTCCGAAAATACCAAACTCACTTTGTAAATGTCACAAATGTCCTCCTTTTCTCGCACAAAAGTCCTCCTGTCCAAAAAAGGTTTACGGTAACACTGCTCACAACGGACACAGTAGTGAAGAAGATCCAGTCACAAGTAAATAAATTCCTGCGTACTATATGTCGCTTTTTTCCATAACAACCTTTTTTCCATAACAAAGATAAACAATTAAAAAATTGCGTTTATTGTGTAGGTAATGGAAATTAAGTTCCTTAGTTTTTTTATTCGAATTTTATTCCTAAATATAAATGTGTATAAATACGTAAGAGTTAAAAATGTAATCTTCGATTTTTTGAAAGAAATATGTCAATTATTTCATCGATTTTGACTTCATCTTTGTATATATACATCAAAGCCAGATAAGATAGCCTTTCTCCTTCCATTCTGTTCCGGAGATAAGTTTTCATTCTTCTTGACGTCGAGAAACTTCGCTCAGCAGATGCCATTGTCACTGGAATTGTGGTCAGTATCTGCAATAGGGTAAAAACGCTTGGGAACATGTCTCATCACAAACTGAAATAGCATCTAATGCATTTGATGCCTTATCATTCTTCTGCTTCCAATAATCAATCAATATACTTATTTCAGCTAAAACAGATTTTGCTGATTTTTTTAAATCGTTTTTGTAAAATAGTGTGACTTCTTCGAAATCTTCCTTTATTAGATTTACAACTCGTATCGGAACGATATTAAACAGACTTGCAATTATAGCTTCATGTTCGGAAAATCTATTATTTAAATGTGATATTACTTCGTCCAGATATGGTATGAACAATGTTGTCCTAAAATACGCCTTGGCATCTGAACCAGGAATATTAACCCTATACTTTTGAGTGCCTACTCTTCTAGGTAGTGCAGCTTCTATTCCAAAACTTCTTGCAAGTTGTGTGGATTCTTCAAACAGTTTATCTGAATTTCATCATCTGAAATTCTACGCATGTCACTTAATTAAGTCGTTGCCAATTTTATCATTTCGTAAGCCTTTATTATATCTAGGTTAATCGTTTGCAAATACCGTGATAAGTTCTGTGTAATGGCCAAACCCGTACTACTTATTACCACACCCAATATAAAGTCAAATTTACATACACTGTTGTGCAAACTCATTCCATCACTGCAACCTACATGTTAAAAAGGTAGATAGATAAGAAATCAGAAATGTAATTTTAACTTAATTTTCGCCATATCTGGTTATCATAAATTTAAAGCCAACCAATAATTACACCGGTCGACAAAAACAACATTTTTTTGGGTTTCTGTTTTAATGCATAGATTCTGATTCTAGACGCCAAAAAACGTCAAAATCTCGAATCTTAGCTTTAAAAGTTTGTTTTTGTAAATTTTACATCGATAAGAAAGTTTTAAAGTTAAAACCTTACTAAATTAGCTATAACTTTTTATATTATGCATCGATTTTCTTCGGAATTGGCTCGTTTAATTCATGACCGAACAGACTTTACGATAAAATCATAAAAATGTAACATTTGCTCATTTTTAGATTGTTTTATGGGAGTTTTATTTTAAAAATATTAAAATTTTGTCAAAAATCAAATTTTTTGCAATATTTTGTAATAATCGTATATCGTCGAAACCGCTGAACGGATGGAAAATTGTATTATATGAAGTTGAAGGCTACTTAATATTTAATTCTTTAAAACTTTCCTCAACCAAATCGGATAAATGGTTCTCGAGTTTTGCCACTATATGTGGTTCAACCACTAATTTCTTTCCATATCACAGCTTATCGCGAGAATTTAAAGAGACAACCCTTTAGGCTAAGAAAAAAGAGAGGTTGAACCACATATTATGGAATAACTAGAGAACCATTCATCCGAATTGGTTCTGGTAAGCTTTAGAAACTTCAGAAGTAGCCTTCAACTTTGCACAATACAATTATCCATCCGATCAGCGGTTTCGACGATATCTTACAAAGTATTGCAAAAAATCATATTTTTTGAGAAAATTTTAATAATTTTTAAATAAAAGCCTCATAAAAACATCTAGAAACGCATAATTGTCATATTTTTGTGATTTTATCGTAAACTCTGAAAGGTGATGAATAAATTGAGACCATTCCGAAGAAAATCGATGCATAATTTAAAAAGTTTTAGCGAGGAAACCATGCACTTTTCTTATTTTTAGTTGTTATTACTTTTACTGTTACCATTTTTTACGCTTTTGTATTGTTTTTTTTTAACGGCCTTCCAAATATTTTTTTGAGTGATTTTGAAAATTGTAAACAGTTTATGCTTATGTTTAAAATATTTCGGGGCCCCCCTCTGGATACGTCCCTGGGAAGTATATCAAAGGCGCTAGAATGGAACCCGCAACGACGTGGACGACCAAACAGCACATGGCGCCGAACCAAAGACAATATAATTTAAGAAGACATTCCTTCCTGTAACGAGTAATTGTCAGTTACGAACGAATTCACACAGAATACAGTTTGGTTGCCTCAACCGAATGTTGGTAGTTCTGTCTACTATCATGCGATTCCATCAGGACAACCAATATTTTGGTTGTGGTATACTTCTGCTTCCATGTTGACAACAATCATATTTGGTTGCGCCAACTACGAAAATGATGGCTAAAATTATCTGTTGTAGTTGCCACAACCAACTGTTTTAAAAAAATGGTTGTTCTGACAATTTGTCAGTCATATACTTCCGACAATTAATTAAAAACAGTTTTCATTCATTTTTATTTTATTTATTGAACAAAAAACAAAACAATTAGTAACAAAATTAAAAATGCCATATTACAAATTCATCACTATTATGAGATGTGGAAATATTTGACACACATTTTAGTACACGAAAAAAACACAAAACTTTTATGCAAATATCGCTTAACCCTGTGCTTTCAATTTCATGATTGTTGCTTTTATTTTTTATTTATGTAAAACATTTTGCACACATATTCTGCATTCCACACATTACTATCCACACGAGATTACTTTTGATTACCTATACCGTTCTTGAACACAATGTTGAAGATTTATTTATGTCGAGTAATTTTATTTTTTGTTTGTCATTTATCAGCAAAAGAACAATCTTTCGGTTGTATTTCCCAAATTACAAATTAGGGAAATGATTGGGATAACCAATAAACGATTACTTATTAATATTTTTTCTGTTGTAGTAACCAATTATTCGTTGCAATAATAATCTTTGGTCTATTGATACAATTTCTGTTGTCAAGAATAAAACATTGGTTGTCACAACCAAAAATCGATCATATGGTACTATAATGCAAATTTAAAATTGGTTGCTATAACTAACCGAGTGTCAATGAAAAAAACAATCCTAATTCGATTGATACAACCATCCATTTAGTCGCAAGCATTTTCATTTGATCGTATCCATGTTATTATTGTTGTTTCAACCATTTATTTATAAATACAACCGACAGACGGTGTAGGCAATATACTTTTTGTTGCTAGTACTATTTTTTTTATTGTTACAATCGAATTCCAACCAATTATTTTCCTGGGTATAGGAATTTGATTCCAACGAGTGAAGTTTTTCGCGGATTTTCAGACCATTTTTTGTAATTGTCACAATTAAAAAATTAATATTAATCGATAAGTGCAAAAAAAGTCCAATCAATGTTCGCGGAATACTGTATTTTCGCGTGTTACAATTCATTCCTATTCGTTCGTGACTGATAGATTTTGACGTTTCGGCCTGAAGGAATGTCTTCTTATATTCTATTTGTCTTTGCGCCGAACTATCCTAATGGAAATACGAAAACTTAATAAGTGTTGGGAAGAAATCAAGACTTATTGCTATGATGGAAATAGATGGAATATTCTTGTAGAAGCCCTATGTTCCCTAGAGGAATGAATAATGGGGAAAAAACATTCTATGGCGGAGTTTATACAATTACTTATGTCAATAATTTAGAAGATTACGTTTGTTTTTTTTCACTGTACATGTCGAATACTTTTGACCACTGTGCATATCTACTTGGAGATATGACTTTATGGAACAAAACCGGTTTAGAATTCAAACACATATTCATTAAAATAACGTAACTTCCCAAATAAAAGAAGCTTCAGTTGTCGGCCGCCACCGTATATTTTGCATCTCTCCACACACTACACACTGTGCCCCATTGACATTTTCATGTTCTGTTTGTTTTCTCTGCCATGAGTGAATCTCATGGTTGTGTTGGTTTGTTGTTGTTTGGGCCGTTATTGAAAAGTAAGCCGCCGTAGCGCAACAGCAGATGCTCGCCGCCGCAGCACCGCAGTGGGGTATGTTTGGATTTTTGGGGGTTGTGTCTTGTTTGTACGTGAGGAATGCCTGGTGGGGGATTGGGCATTTTTACTCTAAACGTGTAGGTAAAAGGTGGTGGTGGTGGGCAATGCGGTGCAAACAATCAGTTAGTGCCGAAGGGGGATAGTAGAGTAAATCTTGTATACATTTTTTGCAAAACAATATTCTGAGTATAGAATATAATAAAAGAAGCGTCCTTCGCCGCCACACATTTCCTAACTGCCTAACTAACTTTAGCGTATCGTCCAACAAAACTGTACCCAACCCACCCAGCTCGTTCCATCACAGATTTTGGAACTGTGATATCGCGAGTAGGACATCTTAAAATAGTATATCCATTGAAGAACACCACTTACCTTAGATGCACATCGGCTTAAGTGCAGCTGCGGAGGAGAGGAGGATTTCTTGAGATCGCTGCTTCTGCTTGCGTCGTACACTTGTGTTATAATTGCGTGGGCAAAGATGCTGTTTGAGTTTAGTCTAAATTTGGCGAGGTTTAGTTTATAGGTATTTCCGTAGATAGAGAACACCGGATGAGGCAACCGGCATAGCTTATGGGCAACTCTTGATTGAGCCCCAATTCCAATAAGCAGCGGCAGTGACTTCGTACGGCGGCGTTGACAGCGAACGTTCACTTCTGTTGTTTGTACATATGTATATGAATCTCTTCTCGTTCGTCGTTTGCTGCGTCGTACTCTTCTTCTTTAAGGTGGTATACACATCTGCTGCGGCTGCAGTTGTTGTGTTTTCATTATTTCCATTGAAAGAAACAAGGTTGACAATGACAAGTTGATTGGTGTTGTTATTGTTATTGGCCGACTTTTGTTGTAGTTTTCTATAGTAGATAGGGGTTTGTCTTAACATTTCTAGACATTCGAACTGTTTTGTTTTCAAAAGGTTTTAAAATGGCAAATGTTTGTGTTGTAATGGGTTAACTTTTGAAGAAGTGCCGCGTCGTCGTCGTAAGCCGATTCAGGCGACGACCTAGCTGTGTCACTGACGACTGACTGCACTACATCTCCCGAAGAATTTGGAATTCCTGTGGTAGTGGTGATGGCAATGGTAGTTAGTGGTCGTCGTCGTCGTGAGGCGACAAACCAAACGGTTTCGCTAATGACACACAATTCTAATTCAATGAAAACTGCAAACTTATTGAGGCTTCCTTCTGGCTGTGTTTCCGTACTTTTCTTTTTTTCCTTTTATTGTTTTATTCTTTGAACACACATTGCCCAATACATATGGTACATATATTGCGTATTTTTGTTGTTGTCATTGATGCTGATGGTTATTTGCTTTCTGCTACATGCTTATAAGTAGGTATAATATGGTTGTTGTTAAATACAAAATAATTAATGCTTTTGAATTTTTTTAAATCACTAATATTTCATTGGACACATTTAGCAAATTCATTTTCATTTGTATCACTGAACACACACATTCACACAGATGGTGAGGCGCTTTATTCGCATAGAATTAAACAACAATAAATAACTTCATTCTCTTTCAAAACATTCATCGAACATTCCGCACATATGTAGGTACACACTCACACAGCGATATTTGGTTGGACATACAAAATACATATTAAGGGAATTTTTAATGAAACGCGCAAGAGGCGGTAGAGCGACGGAGGAGGGGTGCGAAAAGGTTTTCATCATCACAGCACAGCTAATGAAATTTCACGTTATACTATTTTTTCTCAACCATAAACAAATGCATATACATACATCATAGCATAGGTATGTATATTTTTTTTTATCAACACTGGCGCATCTGGTTTATAATATCTCGTTTTGTTTGGTTTCCTCACACTTTTTTATATAATTTTATTGTGAATTTTTCTTTTATTTCTTAAACAAAATTTAACAAATCGCAGTCGCCGTTTTGTACCGTTGACCGTCGTCGTGCGTACCACTTTCACTTCGCTAACACACTGTGCGACGTCGTCGTCATGCCACTGAATACTACTGAAATGTATTTCTTGAATGAGCAACCACAACGACGGCGATGAGCACACAAAGAGAAAGTATCCGTTTTGTTTTTGTTTGAGAAAAGAGAGCCGGAGAGCAGTTAAAGTTACAGTGATGTCAACTGTGTTGTATTCTACTTAAGCAGATAGGAGATGATTTTCAGACCTGCTACTTTACCCGAATTTGTTAGCCGATATATTAAGCGCCATAACGACATACTATGTACAGTGGTGGCCAAAAATAATTGAGACAACAGTTCATATGAATTAAATGGTGTGCGTTGGTTCTCGAGAGACTCAAACGGCTGATACACAATCGAGCAAAGGTGTTTTTTATATCCAATCACTTTGAAATTAAGCAGAATGGAGTTTCTTGACCCAAGGACCCACATTGTCGAAATTGGTGAAAATTGGTTCAGAAACCTTGCAGAACATTTTTTTCAGAATTAGATATAGTCCCCACATATATGTACCTCCGATTTGGCATCTAAGACTATAAAATACAAATTGTTGGATAAAAATAATATTCATAAAAATTGAATATATTTCATCTTATTCTGCTCCGATAGGGTGGTGTACGGTATCACATCGCCGACTCTGCCCGATTTTAGACATTCCTTACTGGTTTAAAGTTTAATTTTTGATCATAGTAAAATGCTTATTCGTTCCAATTACTGTATTTTTTAAGTGTCCTCCGAAAGTTCTAAACTCTATTTCTAAATGTTACAAATATACTCCTTTTCTCAAAGTCCTCTTTTCCGAAAAAAAGGTTATGGTAACCCTGGGTTTGTGTGAACTTGGTTTTAGTGATAGACTCAAAAACTGATTTGATATTAGCAATGAGCATGACACCGCCCACACAGCCTTAAATTAAATAAAAAATGCGACATGAGATTTATAGCGCAAAAACTGGTGTGATGGCAACTGTGGGCATGGCTAAACTCATATAAATAAAGAGTGTATTAACGTGATCCATTTCGAGGTTCCCTACTTTTAAAAAAAAAAAAACACAGTAAAATCAAATTGAATGGGGAATGTTTATTATCATTTGAAAGAACATTCTTTGGCATTTATTTTTTGTAGATTATGTTTATCAAATGTTGGCCGCGGCTCATCTCAGATGGTCCATCCGTTGAGTCCAATTTTCGATGACTCGTTCGAGCATTTCGACTGGTAACAGGAGAATGACACGTCTAAACGTTGTTCAGGCGTAAGTCTTTCCATGATGAAATGCCAAACAATACTTAACAAAAATAACATGACAGCATGACACGACTCACACGTGATATGTCAAAAAAAGGTTATTGAAAAAAGTATCTCTACTTGGATCACCCGTTACAACATTACACTAATTAATCTGTCAAGTCTTTCCATGATGAAATGCCAAACAATACTTAACAAAAATAACATGACAGCTTGACACGATCACCCTATATAATACAAATAATATTCAACAATATTTCGGCGATGAATTTTGATACCCATACGCGTAATCGAGAAAAAAAATGCGAGGGATACGGACTGTTATTTTAAATTAAATACAATTTTAACATTTCAAATATCATTGCAACAAGCGGTTTTGTGTGTATTCATATGACATCAATATTCGAGAACCAACAAAAATGGCCCAATACTGAGAACGAATAGACTTGCAAATTGATAGGACTGCATATCGCAGCAATCCACATGGCCTTTAAACGGTAAACGAAGTTTTATTGGGGTCACTTACTGGGTGGCTGATATGTAATGCAACAAAGTAAACCGCTTTTTTTTTTATTTTTTTTTTAAATTTTATTGTTCAAAAGCAAAAATGTCGGAAATAACATAAAATTTTAGAAACAGTTTAGATTTGTTCGAATTGGCCACCTTTGGCACGAATTATGGCCTTCAAACGGCCGACAAAGCCATCACACGCTGCACGAAAGTGGCTCTGCGGTATTTTGGCCCATTCCCGGCGAAGCGACGTCTTGAGATTATCGATACTTTGGTATTTTTTAGTGCGAACCTTACTCTCTAAAATGCCCCAGGCGCAAAAGTCCAACGGATTGAGATCCGGAGATCTTGGTGGCCATTGTGCGGTAGAAATGAAGCGAGGAACCTCCTTTTTAAGCCATTCTTGGTTGACGCGTGCTGAGTGCGATGGTGCTGAGTCCTGTTGGAATGTCCATGGTCACGAGCAATTTTTCTACCACTGCGGCGTGGATTTCGATCAAATCTGGCCTTCACTATCATTTCTGGTGTTGTTACCGTTTTTTTTGTCCACTTTTTGGACGCGATGCAACACTGCCAGTATCACGGTAACGAGCAATGGTACGAGAAACAAAAGATTTATTCACATTTAAATGCTGGAGGGCTCTAACGATAGCCACTTGTGTTTTTTCACCCAAATATAAACGAATAACTTTTTTTCTGAATGCAATAGATCAAAATGCTTTTGTAAGCTTGTAAACAATAAAATGAACTGTCACTGAAATGAATCTGTCAGCTATCAGACTAGCGGTTTAGAAATGATAGCATGCTGAAGTTGGTTGCAATACATATCAGCCACCCTTTATAACCCGGTTTATTGGTTACTTATAACCCGGGGTAAATTAACTTTAATAGGTGTCAATGATCTTAATCTGGGATCAATGACCTTAATCCGGGGTCAATGACCTTTATTCGTGGTCAGTGACCTTTAATCGGTGTTAGTGCAATTTAATCTGGTGTCAATGACTTAATCCGGGGTCAATTACTTGTAATCCGTGGTCAATTACTTATAAACCAGGGTTAATGACCGTTAATGGGATCAGTGACATTTGGTCCCGTGTCAATGACCTTTAATGGGTTCAATTACTTATAATCCGTGGTAAATTACTTTTAATCGGGGTCAGTGGTCTATAATTCGGGGTCAATGACCTTTAATCGGGGTTACTGATCTATAATCCGAGTTCAGTCATCTATAATCCTTGGTAAATTACCTTCAATCGGGGTCGATAACCTTTAATCCGAGGTCAATGACCTTTATACGAGGAGAATGACTTTAATGGGGTAAGTGAACTTTAATCCAGGCTGGATTACCTTTAAGTGACATTTAATCCGGAGTCGATGACCTTTAATGGGTTCAGTGACCTTTAGTCCGAGGGGTAATTTCCTTATAATCTGTAGTATATGACCTTTAATCGGGGATCAATGACCCTTAATCTGGGTCGACGACTTTTAATTTGGGGCCAATGACCTTAAATCCGGGGTCAATGACAGCGACCTTTATTGGGTCGATGACCTTTAATGGCGTCAGTGACCTTTAATCTGGGGACGATGGCTTATAATATGGGGTCAATGACATTTAATCGGGTCAGTGACTAGAGTTCGACCGATTAATCGGCTTCGCCCAAAAACTGATAATCGGCCCGCATTCGGCTAAAAAAGCCGAAGCCGAATATTTTGCCTACTTTAGTTAAAAAGTCTAAAGTATTTCATTTTTTTTCTTAAGAACATCTTGTATAAATTATTAAAAAAGCGTTTTGCATCATTTAGATTTAAAAAATCTAGCCTTCCTTGATATATATTAGGGATGTAACGAAAGTGACTTTAGCGAAAGCGAATATTGAAATATATTTCTTGCGAATGCCAAAGCGAATAGTAAAATATGAATTTTTGCGAAAGCGAATGCGAATAATAGTTTGAACCTTTAGTACCAACAAATTTAAGGATCTGAATTGATACTTTTCCATGATATTCAAGTATTAAGAATGTTTTCCATATTTTTAACTCCTGTTACCACAAGGACAAACATATTTTTCAACTGTTTTGAAGAGAAGTGGCAGAGGGTTTCCTTGGTATTAATATCTTCAAATTGATTGAAGGGAATAAGGAGTTTTAACACTATTAACAAATGGAAGCGAATACTTAGATATATTTTTGCGAAAGCGAATAATCCAAAGATGGTTTTTGCGAAAGCGAATGTTATGTATATATGTGTATATATCGCAACTGTTCCACAAAGGGGTAACAACTCAACATTTTTAAATTTTGCTTTTTTTACAAGAAAACAACGTACAATGGCAATTTCTACCCACTGCAAAAATGTCCTTTGATTTTTCTTCTTTTTCTTAATAAAAAACCGTCATGAGTCTCTCTGTGTTTACAGAATAACGTCTTTAGATTCAACTAAAGAGTTACATTTTGAATTGTCTCCAAGTGTTTAAGCAAATGGGACCGTTTTTCAGTTAAAAAGGTACAACTCAAAATAATACCACTATTTATATACAAACTTTTTTCATGAAAAGAGTAACAATTCAAAAAAGTTGTTATTTTCCTAAAATCAATAAAAAACAAAAAGGAAAATAGCGTTATTAGTTTTTTCTATGATATTTTATTGCAACGACATATTCTTTTTTTGTAATATACCATTAATATTAACGGAAACAGTTTTTGGCCTCTACTGAAATTTTTTAAATTTTGAGTTGTTACCCTTTTGGGGAACAGGTGCGATATATGTACTCGGATTATATACCCGTTTTCCAAAAAGGAAGTTAAAAATAATCCAAATTTGACGCCACTTTACATACTGAAATCTATGCAAAGTGGCGTATCTATGCGTTTTAGTGGAGCTAAATGGCCGAAGTTCAGCTTCGGCCAGAATAACCACCTTCGGTCGAACTCTATCAGTTACATTTAATCCTGGGTCGATGCCCTTTAATGGGATCAGTGGTCCTTAAACCGGCATTTTTTTCCTATCTCGTCTAGTTTTCGAGATGTAGGTTGGATGAATCGATTTAACTTCGATTTAAAGGAAATAATTTTTATTTCTTTGTTCCATGTCTCCACTTTTCTATCGCCTTATGTTTTTGACTCATTATTTTACTGAAGTGAAAATAATTGGTTGGAATTCGATTGTAACAATAAAAAAATAGTACCAGCAACAAAAAGTATATTGTCTACACCGTCTGTCGGTTGTATTTATAAATAAATAGGTGACACAACAATAATGACATGGATACGATCAAATGAAAATGCTTGCAACTAAATCGATGGTTGTATCAATCGAATTAAGATTGTTTTTTTTTCATTGACACTCGGTTAGTTGTGGTAACCAATTTTTAATTTTCATCATAGTACCATATGATCGATTTTTGGTTGTGACAACCAATGTTTTATTCTTGACAACAGAAATTGTATCAATAGACCAAAGATTATTTTTGCAACGAATAATTGGTTACTACAACAGAAAAAATATTAATAAATAATCGTTTATTGGTTATCCCAATCATTTCCCAAATTTAGAATAATTAAATGTATTTTTGGAAATACAACCGAATGATTGGTTGCTGTTCTTTTGCTGTTAACAAACAAAAAATAAAATTACTCGACATAAAAAAATCTTCAACATTTTGTTCAAGAACGGTATAGGTAATCAAAAATAATCTCGTGTGGATAACAATGTGTGGAATGCAGAATATGTTGTGCAAAATGTTTTACATAAATAAACCAGTAAGGAAAGGCTAAAGTCGGGCGGGGCCGACTATATAATACCCTACACCACTCTCGTAATATTGAATAACTCTGATATATAAATTTTGTAATTCATGTATAAATTGTTTACATAAATTTACTTTTGGGACATTTTATACTTAAATAATACCCTGTACCACAGTGTGGTGTAGGGTATAAAAACGATTGGATCTAAAGAGCCAACTCGGATGAAACATATATATGGGAGCTATAGCTAAATCTTAACCGATTTTCTTCAAATTCGGCAATGTTGGTTCGTGTATCAAGAAACTCTACCATTCTAAATTTCAAAACGATTGGATGTAAAATATAGCTTCTATAGAACTAAAGGGCCAAATCGGACGAAACTATATATGGGAGCTATAGCTAAATCTTAACCGATTTTCTTCAAATTCGGTAGAGTTGGTTCATAGATCAAGAAACTCTACCATTCTAAATTTCAAAACGATTGGTTGCTGTTCTTTTGCTGATAACAAACAAAAAATAAAATTACTCGACATAAAAAAATCTTCAACATTTTGTTCAAGAACGGTATAGGTAATCAAAAATAATCTCGTGTGGATAACAATGTGTGGAATGCAGAATATGTTGTGCAAAATGTTTTACATAAATAAACCAGTAAGGAAAGGCTAAAGTCGGGCGGGGCCGACTATATAATACCCTACACCACTCTCGTAATATTGAATAACTCTGATATATAAATTTTGTAATTCATGTATAAATTGTTTACATAAATTTACTTTTGGGACATTTTATACTTAAATAATACCCTGTACCACAGTGTGGTGTAGGGTATAAAAACGATTGGATCTAAAGAGCCAACTCGGATGAAACATATATATGGGAGCTATAGCTAAATCTTAACCGATTTTCTTCAAATTCGGCAATGTTGGTTCGTGTATCAAGAAACTCTACCATTCTAAATTTCAAAACGATTGGATGTAAAATATAGCTTCTATAGAACTAAAGGGCCAAATCGGACGAAACTATATATGGGAGCTATAGCAAAATCTTAACCGATTTTCTTCAAATTCGGTAGAGTTGGTTCATAGATCAAGAAACTCTACCATTCTAAATTTCAAAACGATTGGATATAAAATACAGCTTCTATAGAACTAGAGGGCCAAATTGGACGAAACATATATATGGGAGCTATAGCTAAATCTTGGTTCATGGATCAAGAAACTCTACCATTCTAAATTTCAAAACGATTCGATGTAAAATACAGCTTCTACAGGACTAAAGAGCAAAATCGGACGAAAGATATATATGGGAGCTATAGCTAAATCTTAACCGATTTTCTTCAAATTCGGTAGCGTTGGTTCATGGATCAAGAAACTCTACCATTCTAAATTTCAAAACGATTGGATGTAAAATACTGCTTCTATAGAACTAAAGGGCCAAATCGGACGAAACATATATATGGGAGCTATAGCTAAATCTTAACCGATTTTCTTCAAATTCGGTAGTGTTGGTTCATGGATCAAGAAACTCTACCATTCTAAATTTCAAAATGATTGGATGTAAAATACAGCTTCTACAGGACTAAAGTGCAAAATCGGACGAAACATATATATGGGAGCTATAGGTAAATCTTAACCGATTTTCTTCAAATTCGGCAGAGTTGGTTCATGGATCAAGAAACTCTACCACTCTAAATTTCAAAACGATTGGATGTAAAATACAGCGTCTATAGGACTAAAGGGCCAAATCGGACGAAAGATATATATGGGAGCTATATCTAAATCTGAACCGGTTTCAACCAAATTCAATAGGGATCTTTACAGCTGCGAAATACTCTAAACTGCAAAATTTCAGAACGATCGGAGTGAAATTGCGACCTGTAGTCGACGAACAACTTTACATGCACACACGGACGGACAGCTAGTGATAAATCTACTCAGCTAGTGATTCTGAGTTGATCGGTATACTTTAAGGTGGGTCTAGCTGTGTTATTTTCAGGTGTTACAAACATCTGCCGTGAAACAAACTTATAATACCCTGTACCACAGTGTGGTGTAGGGTATAAAAAGCAACAATCATGAAATTGAAAGCACAGGGTTAAGCGATATTTGCATACATGAATTTGTGATATGGGATTTTTTAATTTTGTTATGAATTGTTTTGTTTTTTGTTCAATAAAAAAAATAAAAAATTAATGAAAACTGTTTTTAATTAATTGTCGGTAGTATATGACTGACAAATTGTCAGAACAACCAATTTTTTAAAACAGTTGGTTGTGGCAACATACAACAGATAATTTTAGCCACCATTTCCGTAGTTGGCGCAACCAAATATGATTGTTGTCAACATGTAAGCAGAAGTATACCACAACCAAAATATTGGTTGTCCTGATGGAATCGCATGATAGTAGACAGAACTACCAACATTCGGTTGGCAAATAATTCAGTTGAGGCAACCGAACTGTATTCTACGTCTAGAATGTGGGAATTTATAGTGTCCTAGTGAAATTGGAATTCTTGACTCTGTAGAGAATGATTTTCTAACCGAACTATTGGAAATACAAGGTGGCGCAAAAGTAACCTTCCGATGTTTTTTTGGCTGTAATTTAATGGCTCTTAGTAGCCATTTCCTGGACCTATGACATGCCACCCATTTTTCAAATAATATTAACTTTGCGTTAGGGCTTGAATCATTTCCTGACAAAAATTTCTATGTGGGTCCCTGCATTGAATTAGGCTCCATATAAATGTACGAGTACATTTGGATTTGACTACATGACGGCCCCAAAGGCCACATATTTAACCGATCGGACTCAAACATAGACATTTATATTCTATATTGCCAGACATCGTTCCTAGTGACAAACATTTTCACAACGCACCCATATAAAGGACCCTTCTGACTTAACTTCTTGATGCTCTAGCGGGTAAATTTGTTAACCAATTAATCTCAAAGATGAACCGAAAATTTGCACATAGAATTTCCTTAGGTTAGTGATTATCGCTACTGAAAATTAAATATATTCCCCATATCAAATTTCCTCCGATTTGATTTATTCTTGACAATGTCGGTCCCTACAAAAACAATAATGTAATAAGACATGTCATCGCGGAGTGCCAGGTACGAACGAATATGAATTTGATTCCAACGAGTGAGTTTTTTCGCGGATTTTCAGACCGATTTTCCCTATTCTTTTTTTTTAATTGTCACAATTAAAAAATTAATTTCAATCGATAAGTGCAAAAAATTTCAAGAAATTTTCTCGGAAACTGGGTTTTCGCGTGTGACAGTTCATTCCTATTCGTTCGTACCTGATAGACTCTGACGTTTCGTCTGGAAGGAATGTCTTATTCTTATTATATTTGCCTTTGGGTCCCTGTATAGATAGTATATCCAAAGACAAATATAATAAGAAGACAGTCCTTCCGGACGAAACATCAAAATCTAAAATTCCTTTCGTGAATTTTAGTGCGCTCCAGCAAGGCAGACGGACGGACATTGCTCAAATGACTTAAAATGGTCCAAAACGGATTGTCACCGAACATACTTGGGGTCTCCTTCGATTTGTTACATTTTTTGTCCGTAGCAAATCATACACTCGTCACACTAATGTGAGGTTATAAAACATGCGATTTTTCGAGTGTATCTATTGAATGATTAATGGTGCTTTCTTTTGTGCGAAAAAATGCTACATTTTTTCTGTCTTTCGCCCGAAAAATTCCTTTTTGTTTTCGTTTTGTTTTGGTGCTCTTACGCGATGCAAAAATGCAACATTTCAGCCCTGTATTTAATCGAAGGGGTTGACGCTGCCCTACAAAACAGTTTTTTTTTGGCATCGAGCGAATAGCCTTAATACCCGCGTGTGTACGTGCGTGTTTTTTCTAATGAAGTTTGGACAGACGCATTATTTAGGTAGCGCAGTGGAGTATTCTTTGTTTTTAGTTTTTTTTTTTGTGAGACGACATTATTAAATTGATGCTCTCTGACAGGGCAACATCATTTTTTAGAAAAGAAAACACCATAACATACGCCAAACACCCATTTTTTGAATCTCCCACTGTGTGGCGAAACACAGTCTTTGCAACTAAAAAATTAAATAATTATATCGATCCATTTTAAAAATGTTATATTTGGACTGAAGTTTTATTTATCATTATTTTGTATACATATACATATAAATAAATATTTATTAAATAGTAAAGATGTAATAGATACTTTATGCTATTCATTCTTTATTATATAGATACATACATTCAATTCATATTTTTGTTGTTTTTTATTGAAAGGAACTCAAAATAGATAAATAAATAAATAAATTATCCAAAACAATATCTATCGTTTGTTTGTATTTGTTTTGGATGCATTTGGTTAAGTTTCCGTGGCGGCTTACAGCTCCTTCTACATAAATATATACATATATATATTATGTACGTATGTAGATATCCTATCACTTAAATTTAAGTTTCATTTTCATTTAATTTTAGTACGACACGAGTAAGCAAACGTTTATTTGATTTTTTTTTGTTTTGAACCCATCTGTGAAATCCTAGGATGCGTCCATTCTTTAAAATACGCACGTATGTATGTATTCGTATGTGTTGTATGGATATCACCGCTGGATGATATACCTATTAATACCTATCTGTAGTTCCAGAACTTAGAACTCAGGACTCAGCTCTAATAGACTAGACCACCCAACATTTTTGTGCGGAGTGGTGGTTATTTGACTAGTTTGACAGTAAACGTCGCTACGTTTGTCTAACGTTGACCACAAAATTTTACCACGCGATTGTCATACTCCCGGAATACATGTCGTGATCGAGACCTTAATCGTGATCGGAATGTATGCCTTTGTTTCTCTTGTTTGTAGTAGATATGTATGTATGTATATGTATGTGAGTATGTATTTGAGCTGACAAAATTTGAAGGTTATTAGCGCATCTATGTATATATTTATTCAAATAAATCTATATACCAATTAATATCTAAGGCTTCCTTGATGCCAGTTTCGCTAGCTTTTTTAGCAGTGTTAAAACGTTCCTCAAACCTTCATTAAATTTTTTGGAATAAGGTCCTTTCGCTTTCTGATGTTTTTGTTTTCTTAAATAAAATAGAAAATTATTCTTTTTCTAGGAAATCGAAGAAGACTTCTAATTACCAGGTGTTACTGGTAAGAAAAAATACCAACAAGGTAAGTTCTTTTTTTGTTTTTTTACAAACAATTAAATAAAATTTAAAGTAGTATTCAAAAATTTTGCTAAATTTTGTATACTGAAGACAGAAGAAGAAAGGCATTATTTTCTTTATTTTGCAGATGAAGAAAATATTACTAAATCTGAAATTGCAGGAGATTTGTATAGATACTATAGAAGTTATAAGCTATTCAATATTTCACTAAAATTATTGTTCGCAGCAGAGCCAGACGGACTGACGCACATTGCTCACATGACTTAAAATGGTCCAAAACCGATTTCCACCAAATATTCTTGGGATCTCTAAGGTCACTCATTCGATGTGTTACATGTTTTCCCCCTAGTTACTGATATATAGCCTCGTTCACAATAGTGGGGATAAAAAATATGATTTTCTTGAAATTCTTTTGTACCAAAAGGGCTATAAATTCTACATTTATCCATAGCTTTTTTTTCCAAATAGGCATTGTTTGTATACCCTCCACCATAGGATGGTGAGGAAATATTCATTTTGTCACTCCGTTAGTAACACCTCTAAATACTGATTACACCGATCGACACGATTTTTGGGTCTGACTTCTAAGCGTCAAATTTTTGTTTCTTTTTTGCTACTAAAAGAGGGAAAAATATTTTTGTTTTTCAACGTTTGATTTGTTAAAATTTAGATCAAATTTTCGAATTTCAAGAGAAGTGACTGGTTTCCTCGCTACTACTTTTTAATTATGCATCGATTTTCTTCGAAATATTCTCATTTTCTTCATGACCGATCAGACTTTACGATGAAATCATAAAAATATAACTATTGTGCGTTTCTAGATGTTTCTACGAGGTATGTTAAAAAAATATTGCAAATTTTTAATTTCCGCGGGCTATGTATATTTGATTTTTGATATTTTTATAGCGTTATGTTGGTACACATGTCCCTTACTTATGCTGACAATGTCGGCCATTTTGAATGTTTAGTTAATTTTTGACAGCTGTTGTGCTTGGATGTGTTTTAACTTTTCTTCGATTTGTATCTATTTCAGAAAATGGATCAAAGAATCTGCATCAAATTTTGTGTGAAAAACAAAATAAAAAAACAAAATAAAGAACAAAAACTGGCTTTTGCACCATGATAACGCCCCTGTACACACATCGTTGCTTGTGCGCGAATATTTGGCCAAAAACAACACAGTAATGGTGCCGCAGCCACCGTATTCCCCTGAGTTTTTGTTCCAAAAACTGAAAAGGCCCACGCTACGCCACGATTGAGGAGATAAAGACGGCATCGAAGGATCATAAAAAATGATTATTTGAAGTGCTTCGAGGATTGGAAAAAACCTTGGCAGAAGTGTATTATATCCGAGGGGAATTACTTTGAAGGGGACAAAATAGATATTCATGAATAAATAAATTCTTTTTGAAAAAATACAAAATTCGCGATATTTTTTGAACATACCGGTGATACATTTATTTAAAAAAATATTAAAATTTTCTCAAAAAATATGATTTTTTCGCAATATTTTGTAAGATATCGTCGAAAACGGTGAACGGATAGGAAATTGTATTGAAAGAAGTTGAAGGCTACTTAATTCTTATTTTTTTAAAACTTTCCTGAACCAATTCGGAGAAATGGTTCTCTGGTTATGTCGTAATATGTGGTTGAACCTATTTTTGTTCTTAGCCTAAAGGGTTGTTTCTTTGGATTCTCGCGATAAACCGGGATATTGAAAAAATAGGGATGTTGTACCACATATTTCGGTATAACTCGAGAACCATTTAACCGGATTAGATCAGGAAATATCATGAATTAAATGACCCCATTTCGAATCGACCTATAATTACAAAAGTTGTAGCTAATTTAGTCAGGTTTTAACTTCAAAACATTCTTGTCGGTGTAAAATTTACAAAAAACAAACTTAAAAAGCTAAGAATGGATATTTTGGCGTTTTTTGGTGTCTAGCATCAGAATTTATGCATTAAAACAGAAACCCAAGAAAAATGTTTGTTTTTGTTGACCGGTGTTATATATATAGGGTGATCTAAGTAGAGATACTTTTTTCAGTAGCCTTTTTTGACAGATCACGTGTGCGTCGTGTCATGCTGTCATGTTATTTTTGTTAAGTATTGTTTGGCATTTCATCATGGAAAGACTTACGCCTGAACAACGTTTACAAATTATTCAGTTTTATTATCAAAATAATCGTTCGCCAATTGCGCTGTCAATTTTTTTTAAATAAAAAAAAACGCTTTCCAGTCGACCCACGACCGTGACACCCATGAGCAATATTTTAGCTTTCGTTAAGAGCTATCTTTTTGCCATTGATGCCGGTGAGAACGTAACCGTCAATGGCGACCGTTATCGTACCATGATAATCGACTATTTGATGCCAGAAATTGAAGCACGTGATCTCGGCGACATTTGGTTTCAACAAGACGGCGCCACTTCCCACACATCGCATCAATCAATGGATTTATTGAGAGAACGCTTCGGTGAGCAGATAATTTCACGTTTTGGGCCTGTTGATTGGCCACCAAGATCGTGTGATATCACACCGTTAGACTTTTTCCTGTGGGGATATGTAAAATCTAAAATTTATGCGCACGAATAGCGGTAGTCATAGGTCCATGTTTTGATATATCCCCCATTCAAAGGTCTCTCTAGATTTGACTTCGTAACACCAAAAAAAACTTCAAATTACAACGAATTGGAGTTGAAATTTGGTAATGTAATTTTTTTGCACCAGAAACAATTCACATGCGATCCATGGTGGAGGGAATATAAAATTCGGCATGGCCGAACTTAATCCGTCTTTACTTTTTTTTGCTTCGTTAGGATGCTAGCTTCCAAAAATGGAAAAAAGAAACATTTTTTTCTGTTTTAACGACAGTTACTAAACTTATGTTTCTAGGTGAAAGTGATATTTTGCAAGCTTTGCCTTAGGCAAGAGGCAATCAGGCAGTCCAACGAAAGACGGACAGAGGTCGGCAGCCAAGGTATGACCTGAGAAGGTCAAAATATCTCCTCGCACTACAGAGCACGTTAGTATCAGTTCTGACGAGACACTGCTTGATCGGCGAACACGCCAAAAGATTGGGTATTGGTTCCAATGAGTTCTGCAGATGCTAAGGAGTTGTGGAAGATATGGAGAGCATTGAGCACTTTCTATGCGACTGTCCCGCTTTGAGTAAACGAGGACTGGACATACTGTGGTCGGCCTTTCTGGGCAGTCTAACAGATCCAAAGTCAATGAATACAGAATATGTGCCATCGCATGTTTGATTACATTTTCTCGAGTTACGAACGAATAGAAATGATTTTTCAAAAGCAAAAAAATAGATTTCCGCTGTCTTTTCTTGAACTTTTTTGCACGTATCGATTGATATTAATATTCTAATCGTGATAATTACAAAAAAACGGGAAAATCGATCTGAAAATACGAGAAAACTCATACTCGTTGAAATCAAATTCCTATTCGTTCGTCACTCTCAGCTACTCGTTATGCGACGGCACATCTTCGTAAGTGACTGACTTTGAACAGATCTTTTCGGTACCGATATTCGTACTATCGATAAAATTGTATATCAAGCAGGTTGGTTTCGACGGGGGGCCATTTCAGCCCGTGGTAACACTAGGGACCTTAACTGGTCTATGTGAGCTGGTAAAAAAATACAGCTGCCACCCTAATCTAAACCTAGGTCACTCCTTCAATGGGTTACACTACACTCCTTCAATGGTTACGCTAAAAATGCCATGCCAATGCCAATTCGTCTTGGCATACATTAGAATGAACGTATCGAATTGCAATTCATGTCACAATTCAAGAAACACGAATTTCGTCAACAAAAAGATTTATTCTTGAATTCTTCGACTTGAAGAATTATTTTTTTATGTACGAAAATACCTGCATACATATGTACATATGTATCTACTAATTTGTATTCAAGATTCAATATGGATATCTAAGATTAATATCAAATACATATTTTGAAAGTAATTTTGGAGCTCTCATACATACTGCTGCGATTACTTACATATGTACATGCATAGATGTATGCATAGATGTACGCACATACATACATATACATTAGCCAAGTTCAGGATTCACATCTGACATCATCATCATCATTGCCATCCGTCATCTGTTCATCATTATCGGTTTGTGACTTGGGTGGTATGAATGAATCCCTTGAAAATCTCAATGCACAATGTACACAACAATTCAGAATTATGATGCGATCACTCACTCGCTCCCACTCACTTGTCACCGGATGATGTGCTTTTTGCAATGAATCGTGAACTACGCTATTATTGTTGTTGCAATGTTGCATTGTATAATAGTTTGTTGTTGTTGTCGTTGATATCTGTTGAGTTTTTACTTTGAGTGACGTTTCCAATCATCCAAAACAGTCAGAGAAGAATATTTTCGTTATTATTAGGATCAACTCAAAGATTGATGAGATCATTCGAGAGAAAGAGATATAGAGTGAGATAGATAGAGAGCGCGCAATTAATAAAAGCAATAATTATGTATGTTTTATGTATGTATGTATGTATGCATGTGTAGGTAGGTACGAGTACGATTAGGATTACGAGAGTTAGTAGTTATACATGTGTTTGTTGTGTACGTACGAATAACAAAAACACATCGAAATGCTTTTTGAAAGCCGATAATAATAATAATAATAGTAAATAGTATTAAAAAAATAATCTAATTTTAGGCGGTAATGGGCGGCTATGATTATGTATACAGCATGTTTGTCGTCTTCTCATACTATATATAATAGTTATGTAGTAGTAGTAGTAATTAGCATGTTTGTATGTATTTATGTATGTTTGTATATTTATGCATGTAAATATTATGGTGGGGGTGTGGAGGGAGTTCAATAGAGCTTACAATGGCAAGTGAGTTCATGAAAAGGAGATACATGATTAAGATCGCTATGGGTCTTCGGGGGGTGTAGGGAGAAAGATATAGCCAATAGTCAAGGAATAAAAAGTGCTCGATCAGTAGGGGGAGGGGTCCAACTCTGTAATTTCCAATGACAAAATAGGCATCACCCTAATGCGGTAATACCTGGACCAGTCAAGAGTTTTTAGATGACTTGATGCAAAAAGCTCAATTACAAATATTTGTTCAGTATAGAGATGCGACTTACATGTATTTCTTCGGCTGACGGCAGAGTTCACGCTATAAGCGGTACGATACATGCTACAAACCATTTCGCTTCTAGCTCCGCTCTCATTCCGACATGTGTTTCGAGCGATCACATAAGAAAAAAAAAACAAGCAGAACTTTTTAGCGCCATATTATGGCATCGCTTACAGCATGAATTCCCTATCGCCGGCCTCCGAGATCTGCATTATATTTTCATTTCTATGTATTTTCACGGTCGCCATCGTCAGTGAATGCAATTGTGTTGAAGCCTATGATGTCATGTATAAAAACAGAACAGAATTGCGAGTGGTTGTTGGGGTTCGTCGGGGTTTTGGGGAAGAAGGAGGCGGAGGAGGATAACTCTTTGCAATTGTCATCAGTAGTATGCACTTTACACTTGGCGCCGCATTGAGGACGGTGCGGCGCGGCGTCGCACTTACAGATCAAAATAAAACTCAACAAGCAAAACCTAAAATTGATTAACTTTCAACTCGTTGCCTTGCAACTGGACCAAACGGAAGGCCTCTCTTATTGTCGGTGTCATGAGCAACCGCAGATTGCTTTCGGCTTCCGCTGGCAGTGATCGCAGCAATTCCATCGATGCCACCACAAGTTGGGCTAATGCCGCCCGTTTGTAATTCGAGTCCTTTAGAATACTGGTGGCGCGCTGTTGTTCAATTTCCGGCGATATGGATTCGGCTTCGGTTTTCTGGGGCCGATTCGTATCGAAGGGATTATTACGGCTCTTCGGTTGAAACTCACTGATCAGCGTAGTCATGGTAATACTCTCCTCCTCAGCGATTTGGCTATATTTGTTGGGAGAGTAGTCTGTTGTCTCGGAGAAACTCGAAGCGTTGCCATTCTCAAAGTTACCATTTATGGTAATGCACATGGACTTGATGGGTTTCGCCGTGGTGTTGGCCAGATGTTTCAATTCCGTCTCGGAATTTCGCAATCGGCCATTTTCAATGTCATGCAGTGTAGAGTTATTCAAATACAGTTCACATACCAAATTCCAAGCATCTTGCAGGCAAAACAGATATCGTACGAAATTTTCCTTTTTCTTCACTTTGGTAGTGTTGAGGCGTGAGCAGGATTCCAGTATGAAGTTGAGGTCCTCGGGACCCAAATTGTAGATAACTATGTCATTGAGATACGAATCGACCAAAGCAATGTAGTAGATCATCCAGGACGAGGTCATCTGTTTGTATAGATTTGCGGCGTACTCAATGTTGGCCACCTTTTGCATGAGGAATTTCAGGCCTGGTCGGGAGTCGAACTCCAAAGCGCTGGTTAGGAACTGCAGGCAGCAACGCAAAAGAATCTCTTTTGAGCGAAAGTCCAAGTCATAGTCGTATGTCTGTTGACTGGCCGTAGTGTAATTGTCGAAGATGCAGGTCGACACAGCCTGAGGAACACATTTCAAGCGGGAAAGTAGTAGCTTTGCCACCAACTGCAGCAGCATTTGATTCGCCAGTAGTCCCACGACCAAAGTCTTGAAGGGTATGCGTATGACGAAATTGTCCAGATTGGAGTTGAAGCCATTGTTTTGCGGATACAAAAGGAACGAATAGCTGCGATCATCTGTCAAGTGTTTGTCCAAATGATTACTTTGCTTTGTGCCCGGCTCTCGTTGATTATCGGACAGAAAGACTTGTTGAGCTAAGGAATAGATTCGGGTCAATTCTTCCACAGTGCTGTCCCGTCTTGCGGCCACTTTCACATTGGCACAGTCACCATAAAAACTGTTGGATTTCTCATGAAATGCAAAAGAAAGCTGTCTCAAAGGAGCAATGGTTACTGTACACGCTCGGTGAATGGCGGAACAGGCGATCATCCATTGGTATTCATTGAATAGAGTACCCGTGGAAAGGATGACATGCTTCAGGCAGGATACTCCCACCCTCGCCACCGTCTCCTGAACTTGGGCGGCACATTCGATGAGAACCAGCAACAATTGCTTCAACGCCAGTGTTGCTGAATTGGAGACCTTTGTCAGCGACTCCTTGGGGTCTTGGGAATGCTCCTCACTGCTAGATGATGTGGTATCCGATTGGGTGTTGCTGCGCTCCTCTACAGGTTCGGTAACAAATTTCAACTTGGAATATGAATTGTCACTGGGCTGAACAATTTGTGTTACTCTGGTCCGGGTATTCGAGGCCTGCTTCTGAACTTCTGGCACGGACATTTTTATGAAATCCACAACCAAATCGGTAGTCATGCAACAGCAGTGCTTAAAATTCTTCTCCACCAACTGCCACGAGGTCCCCGTCTTGTTGATGTAACGCAACCAATCCTGGATCATAGGTATTAGCAGGTGATTGATGCAATAGAAACCAAATTCAATACCCGGATTGCTGAGCAGGTTCTTGAAGTGCTTGAAGATGGTCTGCAATATGGGTGCCTGATGTGAATACGGACACACGATCAGGGAGTTGGTGAGACCATCCAGCAGTAGAAACCATACTTTCAACACACCCGAAGGCTTGTCCATTTCATCAATCTTCACTATATTCTCTTTGTCGATGTGCAATGAACGATACGAAATCATGTGCTGCTCGTTCTTTGTCTGCAAATAATCGTTGCCAAAATATGTAAAGTTCTCCATTGAATTGGGTATGTTGGCATCGATTATATGCGTGTAGGAAATGCCCTTGATCTTATAGGTGGAATGGAAATTCGGACACTTTGGCATGTTGTACATGAAACCCAATATGGAAGAACAGCGTTCAAGGAAACGTAGAGTTTCATGTAAAAATTCGGTTGGTCTAAAGTTATTGTCCTCCTCGTTATTGTTGCCACTTGAAGAAGAACCAACACCACTTCCTCCACTGCTGTTGCCGCTCCCAGGTACTTCTAAGAAGGACAGTAGACATAGAATACAATCTAAACCGGCATTGGCAAATACCAAAGTATTATCCGAGTCCAGAAATACGCGGAATATATCGATTATATTACTAGTGCTTAGCATGCGGCTGCGAGCATTGCGCAAAGTTCCAAACAAGGGACGCCATCCCGAACGTATCTCAGTACGATGAGCTTCCACAATTTCATATAAACACGCCACTATTTGGTCCTGGACATCAGAATCGCAATTGTCCATGCTAAGAAGGTTTTCGAATGGTTTCAGCAAAGCTTCATTGAAATGGAAATAGGGCAACTCGGACTGTTCCACCAACAGAGCCGTCACTATGTCGTGTATGTACTCAATGGCTCTTTTCGATATTACGCGATCTCTGTGACATGCCGTATCCATTAGATGTGGACCTGTTATGGCCCACACTTTTAAAATGTGCAATAAGGGTCTGGCACTGCGAAATACTTTTAAGGTAACATCACCGATGCGATGCAACAGTAGCGACATGGGCAGTGAGTCATGTTTGCGCCAACCTTTGCTGGGCCACCAAACACGACTTCCCTTGCGTGTCGTCGTATTTTTGTACAACTGCTCGCGAGAGGCTCGGCACAAGTTCTTGAGGAACTGACACAGTGAGGGTAGACTCAGACGCTCAGCAGCGTCGCTAAACAAGTTTTCAGCCTGATGCGAAAGGCCACACAGTACCTTCGTTGTGTCATTGGGACTGAGTAGGACTGTTTCATTGGTGCCCGAATACACCTTCAGAATCGAGGTGATGTTTGTATTGGGACTTTGTAGTGGTGCCTGCAAGAAGCTATAGACATCAACGCTGCAAAGGAAAATAAAAAATAATTGTGCTTTACATGTAGTACATCTCGATTAACTTACCAAGTCTCATCGTCGTCAATGGGTATTGAGGCCAAGTTAATTTTTTCGCTTTGTCCTCCATTACACTGTAATTTTTCCCCCGTCTCTATGTCGCGATTTCCATTCGGCGATGACGATGGCACTGAGGCATTTCGCATGCTAAACATTTCATGTTCCAGTTGACTGACGTGACGACAGACGGCGAATATGGATTGCCAGCAGTCTGGGCTGTATGAACCCAAATTTAAGCCACCACTCAGCACAACGTCCATCGACATGGCCTGGCTAGCGGATATACGCGGTCCACTCGTCTGACAGACATTCGAAGCCAATAAATTTAGAATTTTTCCAGCCAAATGCTGTAGGTTTAGATTATTGCTCAACGTAGCAGCCTAGAAAATTTATTTACTCTTAGGATAGTTGAATCAAATCACAAAAATCCCATGCCAACACTTACCGAGTGTAGTCCATCCAGACACATGGCATAGAGAGCCTCTCCATTGGACTTGGTACTTTTTGTTTTCACCCTCAAAGTTCTCTTGGAAAGAGCCACAAATTTACTTGAGTTTGATGTCGGCAAATCACCCAGGCCTGAACTGAGAACCATCAGCATGGAATCCCAACAACACAGCAGAAGACGCCGACTCAGTTTCTTGGCGGCCTCACGGCGAGCATTGGAATGCTCATCGTCTGTGTACTTGATATTGGCCGTTTGCAAACGTTGCCATTCGCACATCATTTGGGTGGCTGCCAAACCCCCAGCATCGCATAGCATATCAATCAAGGCACAACGTGAATCTTGATCGTTTCTATCCAAAGACTCCAAAATATTGGTTACGAGCACGCTCTGATATAACTCACAAAGCCATGCCGACGAGAGATATACCAGAACCCCCGTATTCTGGACAGAGGTGACGAACTGCTGCTCGGACATGGGTATCATGATTTCCTTTTGTACTTCAGCATAATAGCCGGCTTTCTTGAGCTGCCAACTGAGTAATAACGCCGAATAGATGGCCAAGTATATGCCATCTGCATTGATTATGGTGAAGTTATAATCGAAGTCGGATATATTTGCGCTGTTTTCTTGGCAAACAGCCGAAGCAAATTCTTGCATAGCTTCATCCACTTCAATGCATGAGCGTAGGCGGGCCAGTTTGGGCACCAAATCTATGCATAATGCCTTGGCAAAGTCACGGGCATGTTGGCGGTCCGTATCGACATCGGAGCGAATGGGGAATACTGGTACTTCCAAATTGGTATATGGCCAACGATTAAGTTCGCCCCTCGAAGCCTCATCACTAGATGTAGAATGTTCCTCATCTTCGGGTCCTTCGGTGTCTCCCGATCCATTTGAAACCACATCGTTTTCAACATGATGATCTCCATCGCTCTCTGATCCCGAAGAGGCCTCGTACACACTCTGCCGAAATTCAACTACGGCATCTCGATACGATGCCGGCAGACGAGCCATGGATTGATACGTCAGAGGCCCCGTATAGTCGGCATCCTTCAATTGACCATAACGACTATTTACTACAGTGACAATTTGATCACTAATTATGGTATCATTCAACTCTCCTGTACAGAGGACCTGTAGGCTTTGCAGCAGAGCCACCATGCATTCGACACTAGCCTGCAGACTGGCTTCAACCACAAATCCAGGTCCATTGCTGCTACCAACGCCATAGGCACATTCTTCCATGGCATCAATCATCCTGCGAGGAGAAAAAAAAACATAAGAATATGTCGGTTATGCTATGCCGAGCCACTTACAGTCTAAAAAGGGCCATTTCATCACTGCAACCTGTAGGAGTAGCCTTATCTGCGTAGAGTATTACGGCCAAGTCAATTAAACGTTCAGGACTTTTAAAAATTTCACGCACACATTTCAATGGTTCTGTGCGATTTTGTGGTGTGGGCAAAAGAAGCATACGATGGAATAATGCCTCCAGCATAGGCCTCAGTGAGCCATGGGAACCAGCAATTCTCAACAACTGAATACCTGTGAGATAGACACAGCGTGCCTGGGCACCATCCAACCCAGGTCCTGTAAAGAAGCCTCGAGCTTCATTCTCTATAATGTGTAAAGCGTCCCTGCAAGGAGAAAGAAATTCACACAAACATTCATACATACGTATATTAATATTTTGTCCCCAAACGAATCCAGATGGCACACTTACTTATAGGTAAACTTCTTATCCAAATTAACTCTACCAGGTGAGCCCAATGCTGCCGCCAATGTGGGACAGAACTTTTGCCAGAGAAATGACGTAAAGTGTGGATTGGCATAAACATTTCGCGGCAACGATGACGTCAGTGTCAGAATGCATTCCGTCAGATAAAGCGTACAGGTATTCTCCACCTTCTTGTTAGGTGAACTAGTCACACTGGGCTCCACCAGGCGACTGCAGAGCCATTGCATTACCGGTATCACCTCATTGTACACAGCTGTGGCCTGGGTCTGCGTCATTAGGCCAGCAGGTGCCGTCTTTTTCACATCTTCTGCTTCCTCAATAAGAAATGTACAGAATGTCCTTAAGCACTGCGACGCTGCTGCCAAGGAGGCCGCTTTAATGGCCCGCGAGCCTAGCTCCCAACATTCTCCACATCGCGAGAGGATTTCGATTAGCAATCGTCCGTTCAGCGTACATGCAGGAGAGCATGCCATTGCCAGAAAAAGGCGTAGAACATTCACCACTGTGTCCTCGTTATTGTTTGTCGGCAATATGCCCGATGTAGCTCGCAGTAACTGTGAGGGTAGCCACACCGAATCATCTTCCGGCTCCAGACCAATATAAAATCGTTCGTCCTTGATGATTCTCTATTAGACAAAAAAAAAACGAAAATGTTAAGTAAACATATTGATGAATTTCTGCATACTAACTAAATCAGCCTTTAGAAATCGAATTAGTGCCATGACCAATGGAGTAGTGGAATTTATATTTTTATCTTCGCATTGACATACAACAAAAACAGAATAACTTTATGCAGAAGGCATAAGATGGGTTATTGGATTTTGGTCTAAACGTAGAAATTGAATGTTAATGATTTCACATTTGTAGCTATAACAATGATCAATTTCTGTAGTATATGTTAGAACTGAATACGAATTCCTTTCTTGGTCATATGCATTTTAGGTATTGCACAGTCTCATTAAAATGTACCTGTACATCCATTGGGGTTCTTCGGCAAAATGAAATCTACATTGCCCACTTTGTGAGCAATGGAAGGTACCATAAAGGGCAACTTGACCAAATTTTTACAAGGTGATACATATTAATAATATGTGTGGAATTTCAGAAGATTTCGACAGAAGCAATATTTCAACAAATGTTTACTCTGTGGGGGGAGGTACTAGAGGTACCAATGAGCCCCCACTTCAAACTTAGCCTGAGATAGAAAAAAATTTCCAAATACCAAATTTTAAGTCAATCAGTTACTCCTTTAGAGAGTTATCGTGCGCACCAGCCAGCAGACAGACAGATGGACGGACGGACATTGCTCACTCGACTTAAAATGACTTACATGGGGTCTTAGGTCACTCCTCTCTCGTCACACTAATGTAAGGGTATAACAAGTAAGAAAGTTCAGTTGGGTAAACCGGCTTAAGAATCCACTCACCTTCAGTCCAAAAAAGAAAAAAAGAAAGTTCAGTCGGGTAAACCGACTTAAGAATACCCTCACAAAAAGTATTTGTAAATTATTTTTTCTTTTTAAATTAAATTAAACTACATTTAATAACTTAACTAACTTTAATAACTGGTATTAAAGTATTAATCTGTAAAGTTTTGGTACAAAATAGTCCATTTGTGTGGTAGGTACAAAAAAGGAGCGTGCCAATAACGCCCACTTTTCTCTGGACTCTAGTATGTATTATAAAAGCATTACACTATACAAAATGTCAAGCATCTGTATGAACTGATATTAAAGCTATAAGCAGATAACTTTTGGTGCAAAACGGATCATTTGTGTGGAAGGTAATATTATGTGTGGAATTTCAGAAGTTTCGAGTTAGTAGTATAGAAGTTATTAAAGAATCAATATTTCACTAAATTGTTGTGGGGGAGGTACTAGAAGGGGTGGACCAATATGACCCATTTTCGAACTTAGCCGGAGATAGAGAAAACTATTACTGCATACCAAATTTGAAGTCAGTCGGTTAATCCTTTCGAGATCTATCTTGCGCACAAGCCAGCAGACAGGCGAACGGACAAACATTGCTCAAATGTCGGAATTAGAATTTCAGTCACACATACATGGGGTCGCTGCCCCCTCCTTCCATGAGTACTTTTGGCCCGTTTAGCAAAGGATATATGAGCGAATCACAGAAACAGTCCACCAACCAAAAAATTTTAAAATTGATCTAACTTTAGTTTGGTTAATGGAATATAAGACTAGATGTTAAAAAATATCTGTGTGTGTCTATTAATACAAAAAGTATTAAAAAAAATGGTTCCTCACTTCATATCTCTAAATTTTATTAGAAAAAAATACTTTTTATGGTGTTTTTATCATTATTTGCAGTGGTAAAATTGATAACCCATAACATTCATTCATAACCCATAACATTCATTCATAAACATATATTCATTCATAAACATATTTATAAATATAAAAAAATATTTTACAAAATCTTATTCAAAATAATGTAATTTGATTTGTTAAAATAAACAAAATTTCTATTAAAAGTTTGACTGGAAAAAATGTAGCGTGCGTCACATAGAGTTCACGGCTTTTGATAAAAAACTACAAAAATTGTTGGCTGCAAATAATTTTTTTTAGAATTCTCTTATATTCATCTTTCTTATAGGTATTTCATTTTAGATGCTTTATTATGAAAAATTTCCTAAAAAATTACGAAAACATACCTAACCTTCCAAGCTACTTCCATTTTTTTGTAGCGTGCGTCACAATAATTTGTGATAAATTTTTTCGCAACTTATACCTGTTACAAAAAATTTGTTATGGCATTCGAAAGAACACACATATCCCACTAAACGCTATGTATAAGTTGAAGATATCCCTTTTGAAAGACCAAAAAATTGTTATATTTTAATCCGAAAACGCGTACGAATGTAGCGTTCGTCACGCAGGATTTGCCCATATACCCTCGTCACTCTAATGTGAGGATATAAAATCGTCATGTCCGACCTGGTGCTGAGTATTTGACTCTTACCGAGCCACAACATCGGCTGTGTTATCGACCACCTGATGATCCCCTACTACTTTAAATTGCTTCTGGCCAACTGTGAAGGTACTCCAAGAACCTGCATTTTGGCAGGAAGAATTTAAGCATCTTCTTCATAACTAATTTCAGTGGTAAGGACAAACAACTGCTAAACAGTTACTTATAATAAACTCATGTTTCTACGTAAAAGTGAAATTTTCAACATTTCCTTTAAATTAAATGGTACCCTTATACTTCAAAAAATATAATATAAAAAGGGTGCTTTTTTAGACGTGTGGTTTTCAAGAAGAAATAAAACGCATATAATTTAATGCCATGGCCAAGAACTTGGTTTTTTTATAAAGATAATGGTTTGCCATTATGTTTTAAAAATGACTTCGGGCACGTGACCTCCGCGGTGGTTCGGATAAATTTCAGCCTAGAGGCCGAATTTTAGATCACTTTTTGCAGCATTTGGGGCGGTATGTTAGCAATAACGCGCCGAATTTTCTCTTCCATGGCGTCAATCGTTTTCGGGATTATCTGCATAGACAAGCGACTTCACATAACCCCACAAAAAATAGTCCAGTGGTGCTAAATCGCACGATCTCTCGCCACAGGCCCACGATGCAATATAATGAGCTCACCAAATGTTCCCTTCAATAAATTGATTCTTTCGTTGGCTGTATGGCATGTAGCGCCGTCTTGTTGGAACCAAAAGTCAACCTAATTCAGGCTCGAAAAAGTCATGAATCATGGGTCTCTGAGGATGCGCATTGTCCACTAGAGTAAACGTGGTGCGAAACCGATCCATGCTTGCTCGAATTACCAACTCTGCTGGACGATTATGTCGACCGAATATTGGACGTAGTGCGCGATGCGTCGCGCGAACCGAACCATCATTTTGGTAATAAATTTGCACGATTTGCAAACGTTGTTCCGAAGTAAGTTTATTGATTATGGAATGGCAAACCAAACTGAACATAAATCAAGTGACAACTGTCAAAAAGACCAACTCCGAAAAAAGTATTGCCAGATTGAAAACCCCACATTTACAAAAAACACCCTGTATAATTGAAATCACTCTCGTTGAAAGCAATTTAAAAAAAATACCATAAACATTTTTTGAAAATACTTTTGTCGAGTTTAGGACACCATATTCTACCAGGAACTTATACTTCTCGATAAGTATTTATAATCCACATATGAAGGTAACGTTTTTAACCTATGTGCTTGGAATTTAGAATTATACTCTGCAACAATTCCTAGTAATAATGATTTCTCACACCGGATGGTGTTATATAGTCGGCATTGGCAGACTTTAGTCTTTCCTTGTGGTTTTATTGATATGAAATAAATTTTTTATTTTAATTGTGAACAAATGCAAAGAAATTTTGAACTTATTTGTACAGTTTGGTAAGATTTCCCTTGTACGATTTTTTGGGTTTGGCGATAGCAGATATCTGCGTCAACATAAATTACAGCGCAGCATAGCGCTTCCACAATTACTTTTGTAGGATTTAAAACACGTATTAATTCCCTGAGCAAACTAAATTCCTTTGGAAATAAATGCATGCGATTCTGTTAACGCATAATTTTACGGATGTAGTGGCCTAAGACAATATCTAATAGACAACTTTGTCGCAGATCCGACCAAATATCCATCCATACCCAAATTCTGAACCGCTGGATTGAACACACACTACTCAGACCAAATGGAGATTTTGCTAAGACCGCAATCGACTAGACGCCCCAAGGGATAACTCCCAGAAGAAGCCGTCAATTTCCATTGCACACATGGAGACGCCATATTGAATGTGAAAAAGCTCAAACCGGATTAAGCTGGAGAGAAGTTAAAAACATAACATCAAATATACATGATTGGAATCAATTTGTAGTGTGGCCCTCTGTTTGGACTACATATAGAGCATAAATATTGGAAAAAAATATTTTTTGTTCATTTTTTCGAAATTTTAAAATTACTTGTTTAAATTTCAAACTATGCTAGCAGCCACTTCCATAGAAAAAGGCTTCGTTTTACTGCACATTAAAGCTTAACAAAACGTTTGGGTATTTTTCGCTTATGCTGCTCCTCAAACACAAAGCGTAATTTAGCTACCCAATCTAATCAATAGCACCAAATACTCCACCACTCTGCCCTAAAATGCATGCGATGAGTAGTACGTACGTACGAGTACATGGATGACAAGACAAGTAAAACGTTTAGTAAGGATGTCACGTACTGACAACATCTTGAATCGATATGACTCCTTGTCCTAATGTACGTACACATACATATGTACATATGTACGAGTTTGTATTTATGTACTTTAAAAGACCACACAAACACCCACATAAATATATATGACCGGACCATATAGGGACATAATATGTAAGTGTATATGTACACTGTTTATGATAGAACATAGATATTTGAAGATAGGACATATCTTATCGTATCCGAATTTCTTCACTTACATGCAATCCATTTAATCCCATGGTTACGAACTTTGGACGTTTGGTGTCCAACGCCATCTGTAGAGCCGTGAAGCACACCGAGCGCAACTCATGCGATGGATCCCTGTGTATACCATGTTGGCGATACAGTTTATCTGTTGGAGGGGAATAATCGGAAATGATTATTTCGAATTTTCAATTTATCATTTATAATGCGTCAAAGAGACACCATCATAACTGGTGTCTACACCACCACCGCCACCTACCGTATGCTATTTGTGCAGTCTGTCGCAGGGCATTGTGCTTCGTTCCCGTCGATTCCTTTATGACCAAAAGGAACAGATCCTCCATACTGTTCCGTGTGTGTGTCTGTGTGTGTTTTGGTCCGGTGGCTGTAGACACGGAGTCACCACCACTTCACTTCGTTAGGTAGTTAATTTTTGCAATAAACTAATGTACGCGTAATTCTTTCTAGTCCTGCATGTCGTTGACCAAATTTTGACGAATTTTCTGCATATCCTTCAGTGTTCCGTTATCCTGTGCTCTGCCGTGCCGTGCTGTAGTTGGTATATATTTGTCCTTTCGTTTTCTCCACTGAATGTCACATATGTTTGCTTTGAAGTATGACTCAACTCGTAGAAAAAATGTACCCACTTTATAGAAATTCAAGGTTTAACAACTTCTTTTTTCTTTCACATAGAGGATTCGTCGTCAATGAAATTCGAAGTATTCAATTCAATTATTTTCTGAACATGTTTTCTTCTTAATAAGATTTTCAGTTAACGGTTTGTTTTTTTTGCTTTATTTTTATTATTATACACTTAAATTGGGATTTGCTAAGTATTTTTTGCTTTTGCGAAATAGGTTTTTCTTTTTCATTTGGGATATTGTCTGCAGAACTCTTCTCAAATACTGTTTGGGTTGCCACAACTAACTACGGTTGGTTCGTCATTACGGCTGGTTGGATAGCTGCTATGTGTAGCTGGATGGATGGATGTCTGGCATGAATACAAAGCTGTAAATGAGTGTGGCCCGTACTCAGTGCGCACGTCCGTTGATATTCAAGTCTGAGACTCTCAGGAAAAATCAATAGATTTTGACAACTCTCCCTTGCCGCTGTGCGTTGTCGTGGTGTTTGTTGTTCCTCCATTCATTCGTTCTCACCCCCTGCACAACGCCAGCACATGTTTATCCTACGCGTACGCTCGCACGAGGAATCACAAATCTGTGGTGTTCTGTAGGGGGAGATGCACTAGCCCGTAGCGGTGAGACCATTTGTTTTTGTTTCAGACGAAAAAAGTTAAAGTCTCCGAATGTGGCGCTTTCTATAAATGAAAATCATAAAATTTTCGGCAGCTTCAACGTTCGTTTGTTGATAAAATAACTGTAGGTTGTCCAGATGTAATCCGCCGTTTCCACTCAAAATTAAGAGACAGATAATAACAATATGCAAAAAAAATTTTGTCCAAGGGATGTGGAGAACAGTTTCTGGTGTATTTTGGTGTCACAAACACGAAAAAACATATTAAAAAGTAGTCGAAAAATAATATTATTTTAAATATTAAATATATTAAATATTTTATCACATTTTTAAAAAGCCAGCATGCTAACGAAGCAAACACTGTCTATGTTATGAGCTGTAAAAGTTATGAGCCATTTTGTAAATGTTAGGGAAATTAAAAAAAAAACTTGTTTCATATTTTTCCGTTTTTAAATGATGTTTTTGCTTATATTCGCCATATGTGAGAGAGTCATATAAGACACATTGCACTTGCGTTTTATTTTATGAGGATTGATGTCATACATTATAAAATTATAGAGAGGGCGAGGTTTTATGGCCGTTCGTATCCCTCCATAAAACATTATATGCAATGTGAGAGCTATATGGATGAGATCCGCCCAGGTAGAGGGTCATTCAACAATATTTATGTTTTTTTATTTATGAGGTTTCCATTCAGTTACGCCTTTTAGGGGCATGGACATCCCAGTCGTATACGAGGTATGTTCAAAAATATCGCGAATTTTGTATTTTTTCAAAAAGTATTTATTTATTCATGAGTATCTATTTTGTCCCCTTCAAAGTAATTCCCCTCGGATATAATACACTTCTGCCAAAAGTTTTTTTCCAATCCTCGAAGCACTTCAAATAATAATTTTTTGTGATCTTGTTCAGCTCCTCCTTCGATGCCGTCTTTATCTCCTCAATCGTGACGTAGCGTCGTCCTTTCATGGGCCTTTTCAGTTTTGGGAACAAAAAATAGTCACAGGGCCTAGGTCAGGGGAATACGGTGGCTTCGGCACCATTACTGTGTTGTTTTTGGCCAAATATTCGCGCACAAGCAACGATGTGTGTGCAGGGGCGTTATCATGGTCCAAAAGCCAGTTTTTGTTCTTCCACAAATCCGGGCGTTTTTGGCGGATTGATTCGCGCAATTTGCGCAAAATTGCAGGTAATATGAGTTCTTGCCCTGTGGCAAGAACTCATAATGCACCACGCTCCTGCAATCAAAGAAAACTGTGAGCAAAACCTTTACGTTCGACCGAATTTGGCGCGCTTGACGCTGTCGTCCTTCGCATCTTCTCGGCACTCTAAGAACATGTTGTACCACCGATAAACGTTGCTTTGGTCCAAGGTAGCTTCACAATATGCCACAGTCAACATTCGGAATGCGTCAGCGCACTTTATTTTGTTTTTCACACAAAATTTTATGCAAATACTTTGATACATTTTCTGAAATACATAGATAAAAATCGAAGACAAGTTAAAACACATCCAAAATTGTCAAAAATTAACTAAACATTCAAAATGGCCGACCTTGTCAGCATAAGTAAGGGACATGAGTACCAACATAACGCTACAAAAATATCAAAAATCAAATCCACGTAGCCCGCGGAAATTAAAAATTCGCAATATTCTTTGAACATACCTCGTATTACAATGTTTTGTGGAATAAAACGTTTAAATTTTAGACATCACGTGCAATTTGGAATGCCAATGATTTGGAGACAACCATTCATTCACGATACGGACTGCTATTTTTGTCTAAGTAAACAGATTGGAGTAGGAAGGAGCATTCGCTGGAATTACTCTGTAGTAAAATCTGTTACTTTGCCAGTTACACATTCGGAAACAATACAAATTTCCAAGTGGCAAAGTATAGCTAACAGCCTACATAATTACGGAAACTGAGTACTCAACTCTGAGCGATTCAAGTTTGAGTCAGAAGTCATCGCTTTTAACTCAATTTCAACTCAATGATCTAGTGAGAGATTTGGAACTGACCAACGATAAGGCAGACCTACTTGCATCTCGGATGAAACAGTACAATATTTTGGCCCCAGATGTTAACATATCATATTACAAAGTCCGTGATATACATTACAAACAATTTTATACAACTGTGGATAACACATGCTTTTGCAAGGACATTCCCGGATTGTTCGAGGAATTTAATCAAACATACAATTCAAAGGAATGGCGGTTATTTGTTGATAGCAATAAAGAACGTTTGAAAACAGTACTTTTGCACAACGGAAATCAGAAACCGTCGAATAGTATTTTTAATAAACAATTTTTTAAAACAAAATTATCCACACAAAAATGTTTGGTTTTGAATTTATATAACAGTATGCCACTATTTGAAATTTTTTTTTTTACTTAGTGTTATTAAACGATCTTCAATCTCAACGGATTTATAAAATGCAAGAAAAATCAGTTTTTTACCTGTAAATCCGGTTTTTGGGGGTGTCCGGGGAATGTCAAAACAATGCAGGAAAAATAATGTCGCGTCCCATTTTCAACTTCAGTTTATTTTGTCGCACAGTGTTATCAGAAGAGAATAATCTCTCAAAGCCCCTCGATCTGACTATATATTTAAAACACACATAGAAAAATAATGTACATGTTATCAATATACAGGGTTGCCCATATTCGACGGACCCATGTTTTTTTCGATGACTCGTTGGGGCCATTCCAATCGACGAGGCTTGTCCGCAGGCAACAATCTTTGCGTCAATTGAATTTTGTACGGGAACAAATGCAAATCAACGCGAATAATCCGTTGTAAAGTGGACCGTGCCATGCCCAACTGCTGAGAACGGCGTTTTTGGGATGTTCTTGGGGACCTCTCAACACTGGCTCGTACGGCAGCGATATTCTCGGCCGATCGCCTTGGTCGACTTTTATTTGGCCTCTTCGGATTAGAAAGAGCCTCACCAGTCGAAAATTTTTCGTATAAACGCTTAATGGTGTTCTTAGAAGGCGCACTTCTCACATTTTTTAATATTTTAAAAGCACGTTGAGTTTTCACAATTGACTTCTTCTGTTGAATGTAAATTTCAACTATTTCAGGCGCTCGCGTGGCGTGTATTGTTCCATGGTAAAAATCTGCTGGGACTGACGCTTCAAACGCGGTATGTCATTAAGCGATCTGACATCTCTGTCAAAAGTTATGGCGTTGCCAGATGGGTCCGTCGAATATGGGGGAGCCTGTATATAGTTATCGAGTTATCGGTCGTTAAAATTTGAAATAAATCGAAAAAAAATATTTTTTTAAAATGAGTTCAATATGAGAAAAAAAAGAAAAAATAAAATAAAATTTTTCTATAGCTATCTCAGTTATCGAAAATGAAAATTTAAACAAGTATAAAAGTTTAGTGGAATAAACCAACATTCGAATCCCCTCACCTTCATAAATTTTGTCAGGAGGAGATTGCGACTAAAGCTTTGTATATACGATGGCCAGATCCAACAATATTGTCAGAAAAATGGCGTAAAAATGCAACCCTGTGAACGAACAACCGTGTGAACATAAAATTTTTGTCATTCAACGTTGGCAGAAAAGTCATTGTAAGATAATTTGCAGATTGTTAGATGCTTTAGAAAATGTGGTGTTTACTGCTTAAATAAGCCTTTTTGGTAGCGACATATATTGGTAGTCTATAACAAAATATGAACTGTTTTAAAAATTTTTTACTGTGATGAATTCTTGTCTAAATTAAATACAAACTGCTTAGAAAATGTGGTACAAATAACAGGTGGAGCAAAAGTAACCTTTCGATGTTATGTCAGACGCGATTGGCGGTCAGCAGCTAACAGCTGATGCACCGTCTGGACTTTGTACGGAAACGTCTTCAAATCTTGTACCAAAATTCGCTGTAGAGACCGTCGACTGATACCCATTTGCGTGGCACGTCGTCTGGTCAATGTCGACGGCGCTTCCATGACATCCTCGGCTACAGCAGCAATATTCTCTACAGAACGGCTACTCCGGGGTCTGCCACGCCTGGCAGCATCTCGTGTTGTGCCAGTCTCTTCGAGGCGAGCGGCTAAACGTCGCAGTGTTTCACCAGTAGGCGTTGGACGGCCAGGAAATCTGTGCCAAAGTCACCGACCGATTATTGGTCAAATCAATAGTCAGCAATATTCCGCGTTCTGGAGCAGTGTAGCGTAACATTGTTTATTAACGTGTATTTCGCATGTGTTTACTACACAAATGTCAAAACAGAACTGACATTAGGGGCCAATCGCAAAATTTATAGCATTTTCTGATAGGAGGATTACTTTTGCGCCACTTTGTATCAAAAAAAATTGTACGGTGATAAATTTTTGTCAAAAATAAAAAAATAAAATTGTAACTGCAAAGTATTAACTAATACTGCTTAGAAAATTTGGTATTTTTGGCTTCAATACGTACATTTTGGAGCGACCTCTATATGTACGGTGACTATAACAAAGTATGAACCGATTTGTAAAATTTTTGCTGTGATGAATTCTTGTCAAAATAGAATACAAACTGCAAAGTTTCTGCTAAATTGATTTTAAAATGTTGGAGCGACCTCTATAGGGGAAGAAAATGTGTATTCTTAAATGGCCACTCCAATGTAAAAAAAAACAAATGATTGTCCCAAAAGCACAATTCAGCCGGTCAGAGCAATTGGCATAACAACGATTTTGCTGCATTTTACAAGGTATGTTCAAAAAATATCGCAAATTTTGTATTTTTTCAAAAAGTATTTATTCATTCATGAATATCTATTTTGTACCCTTCAAAGTAATTCCCATCGAATATAATACACTTCTGCCAAAGTTTTTTTTTTCCAATCCTCGAAGCACTTCAAATAATAATTTTTTGTGATCTTGTTCAGCTTTTCCTTCGACGCCGTCTTTATCTCCTCAATCGTGGCGTAGCGTCGTCCTTTCATGGGCCTTTTCAGTTTTGGGAACAAAAAATAGTCACAGGGGGCTAGGTCAGGGGAATACGGTGGCTGCAGCACCATTACTTTGTTTGTTTTTGGCCAAATATTCGCGCACAAGCAACGATGTGTGTGCAGGGGCGTTATCATGGTGCAAAAGCCAGTTTTTATTCTTCCACAAATCCGGGCGTTTTTGGCTGATTGCTTCGTGCAATTTGCGCATAACTTTCAGGTAATATTCTTTATTGACCGTACTACCCTGTGGCAAGAACTCATAATGCACCACGCCCCTGCAATCAAAGAAAACTGTGAGCAAAACCTTTACGTTTGACCGAACTTAGTGCGCTTTTTTCGGTCTTGGTTCATGCGGCAGCTTCCATTGGGATGATTGAGGTTTGGTTTCCACGTCGTAACCATAAACTCATGATTCGTCACCAGTTATGACCCTCTGGAGCAAATTTGGGTCGTCACGGACCGAGTTCAACATCTCCTGAGCAATGTTAACGCGATGCTGTTTTTGGTCCAAATTGAGCAATTTTGGCACGAATATAGCGGCGACCCTACTCATGCCCAAATCATTGTTTAAAATCGAATGGCAAGAACCAATCGATACGTTTAGATTCTCAGCAACTTCTCTAATGGTAATTCGTCGATTAGCCAATATTATTTTATTCACTGTTCGTCCTTCACATCTTCTCGGCCCTGTAAGAACATTTTGTACCACCGATAAACGTTGCTTTGGTTCAAGGTAGCTTCACCATATGCCACAGTCAATATTCGGAATGCGTCAGCGTACTTTATTTTGTTTTTATAAATGCAAGCCTTTGAAACTATTTATTGGATCGGAAAAATTATTTCGTCTCAGAGTTGCCAGAAAAAAATTGATGTTGGCCTCAAATAATCACAAGAAAATCCCCAATTTAACCCCACATAAAACTATTTTATTGAAAACAAGTCTAACATATAAAAAACGGCAGAATCGAAATGAATCCAAATATTTTTAAAAATTATCCCTTTTGATTTTAATAAACTTTAAACATTCCTCTACAAGGGACGATTTTTTTTTGGCGTTTTTAGTTTTTTTGGTAGTTATTATCGTTGTAGTTATTATGGTACAAATCTCAGGATTTTTTCTAAAAATAACATTTGTTAAAATTGTTATATCTTTTTAACCGCTTCACGTATCTTTTTGTGGTGACAGGAGTTGAGAATATAGAAAACATCCATAATCCTTGAAGAGTATCAATTAAGGTCCTTAATTGTATTGATACTAAAGGGCCAAACTACTACGAACTGACCATGAAAAACTCCAAATGGAGCCTTGTTTGACCTTAAAAATAATATTTAATATTTCAATGTTAGAATATAGCTTGTACTTTTTTATATATTATTGGAATGTAGTAATAAATTTTGTCATTTAAAAGTTTATATACTTCAGCATCACCATCAATACCTCAAGTCTCATATGTATTGTAAATGTTTTTGAAATATAATTTTGTCAGATTTTAATTTTATGGCAATTTATACAGGGTTTTCTAACAAGAGGTGTTATTTTGAATCACCCGGTATTTCGGTAGCTGTCACTTTTGAAGCTTTTATTCTTTGACATTTGACAAGTAGAAACTACGCCATTACTAAAAATGGAACGATACACGATCATCGAACGATAGAAAACGATCGAACAAAAAACGATACGAACGATACAAAATCATATTGACTGATGAGGCCCATTTCCACCTCGGTGGCTACGTCAACAAGCAAAATTGTAGCATCTGGGGCTCGGAAAGAGCTATTGTTGAGAAGCCTCTCCATCCTCAACGAGTGACTGTTTGGTGCGGTTTATTGTCCGGCGGGGTCATTGGACCTTACTTTTTCGAAAATGAGGTTGGATCAACATGCGCTGAATGGATTGCGCTATCGAGAGATGATTAATGATTTTTTATGGTCGGAGTTGGATGTTATTGATCTGGACAACGTTTACATTCAACAAGACGGCGCTGCGTGCCACACAAGCAACGAAACCATTGTTCTGTTACGGGAAAAGTTTCCGGACCGTGTTATCTCTCGAAGAGGTGATAACAATTGGCCACCAAGATCTTGTGATTTAACACCTTGCGACTTCTTCCTTTGGGGTCACGTGAAAGATAAGGTCTACGCCAACAGCCCAGCGTCGATTCAAGACCTCAAAGATAGAATTCGTGAGGCTATCGAGGACATAGGGCAGCCACTTTGCGATTTTGTTATGGAAAATTTCATGAAAAGGATATGGCAGGACCGTGGTGGTCGTGGTAGCCATTTGGCTGATGTTGTTTTTCATTATTAACGACATACCTTCTTCTTTATTATGAAATAAACATCCGATCAGTTATCTCAAAAAAAAACATTTTTCTTTGAATTCTAAAATAACACCTCTTGTTGGAAAACCCTTTACCTAATAGTGCACTCTCGTACTGTTTTTTAATACGAAGTTCAGATTAAGTAAAATCATTATAGAAAATACTCGTTAATAAATGGTTAAAAACGTTATACATATATTCAAGAAAGTGTTTCGTTTACTAAGGACTTTGAATAGCCAAAAGATTGTAACATCAAATCTATCAATTAAAAATTCGTTCTCTCATATAAATTCTTAGCAACTTAAAGCACTTATTAAGTTTTTTTTAAAAATCTTAATGATTAAGAAAATCTATATACATCAAATAAACCCCAAGATACCCCAACAAAATTTACAAAAACCCCATTCCCAAATAATTTTTTGTATTCCAATTTGTATGGACTAAACCCCAGTATTTGGGTTAAAACCCCATTTCTGGCAACCCTGTTTCGTCTACATATTTTGAGGTGTTCTATCCAAATATTAGGTGGCCAGATCGAGGGGCCTCGGATATTATTTCTCCCCTAATCATCAAGTGTTATACATACCAAGTATTTTAAGTAAAGTTTTTCCCAAGTATGCATCGCTCCTGTCTATGGTAAATGTGTCTGTATGTGGATTATATATTCATCGTTATCTGCAGCCTGTTGGTATCTCATCCATACGACTGACTATAACGAGTGAGTGAGTGAGTGGATGGGTGAATGGGCGAGCGCGTGCTGAGTGCTGATACTAATGACGACGATGAGCCAACTTGTTAAGAAACAAACAGGTGGTTTATGTGCAATTGTGACCGACCAAGTGTACATATGCTGCGTCAAGGATGAGGAAACGGATGAATATTCTTAAAAGATGTTCTCATAAGCATCTCTTTTAGGCATTCACACACGCACACACACTCACTCGCGCACACAAAACAAGGGTATGCCAACGATTGCATCATATCGCCGTTTCCGTTTCCCTTATATTGATGCCTATGCGTTTATCATTTATGATGTATTCAATGTGAAACAAATGAATTTAATTCGTCGACAATTTGATATGTATGAGAAGATGTCATGTTAGCGTGAAACTGCAAAGTTTCTTAAATGCGCTTAAATTGGAATTGCTTCGCGGAGAATTCTTCGAAAAAACCACATACATTTGTTGCGCGATTTCATTGGCATTTACTGATATCGATGTGTAACGTTTTGTAAGCTGCTCATATTTCATGTTGAAAAAGTTTTCGTTGGCAAAATAGTCGCTCAAGCAACCATATATTGTGCCGGCCGGTCTACACATAACTATTCGGCCTAAATTCCAGTATTCGGCCAAAGTCGATTAACATATTGTCACCTGAAAGGCCCAAAGGCTTAACCCTCATTTTCATTATTTTACAGAAGAAGCAAAAAACTTTATAAAATGAAAAGTATTAAATATTTAGATGCAATTTTTTCAAACCATTCCAAAATATTTTCCATACATTTCTGTCAAAAAAAATTAATTATTTCCTAGAATTTTGAAAGTTATGCGGGTTACCTCTTTAGTGATTGTATTTTTCCTAAATGGCTAAAGGCGTAACCTTCATTTTTATAAAATAGTATTTGGAACACAATTCTTTAAATTTTTATATATAAAATCCTTCGTACGTTTGTTAGTAACGCATGAGTTCCGATACCATACGAGCGAATGGGCTAAAAATTGCACATTAGGTTCAGTTCGGGGTCATCTGTGTTTTAGAATTATTTTAACCACTAAAAATGGAGGATTGGTGAAGTTATTTGCAAAATCCGCATTTCCAGACCCATTTGACTGAAACTGGTTCGTCTTGATAATAATTTGTATGTATGGTTCTAACCGGTAGATGGCGCTGCAGTGGACGTATGTTCATTACACATTTTTATGGTGATTTTTTCGGCATGTATGGTGACTCGGCATGTATGCATTTTTGAATGAAATATCAGTGAATAACAAACCAATTCATCCCGAACAGAACGAGCAGGACAACGTCTTCTGGGTTCAGCTAGTATTATATATTTCTGAACAAATAAATCTCTGTGGTCACAAGGCATAACAGCATAACTCGAGTTATGCTCAAACTGAGTTATTAATGCCATAATGTTCCCCATCTTCGATTACATATTGATGATGATCCCTCGTTTAGTTCTCTATATAAGGCAGCATATCTCACTGTGTCACTACCTTACAAATGGATTATTATACCGATACAAACCTTTAAAGTTATCTCCTGAAAAGTTTCAAAAACAGACATATGCTGTTATGCCTTGTGACCACAGATCTTATTTGAAAATCAATAAAATATATTTGGTACGCATATACGTGTGTTAGCTTTGTTCCCTTACCTACTACAAGTTACTAGTTTTACCAGTTTTACTCCAAAAAACGTTCCTTTACTCAAAATACTAGTAAAAATAGTACACACATTTAAGAGAGAACTTTCAAAATGTCTTTCTCTTTTACTACTTTTTTACTAGTTTTTCCTCGACAAATTTTTCCGAGTAAAAGTAGTAGCTTTCAAAATACATTGAAAGTAATATAACAGAAACTTCAAATAGAAGACATGTTTCTGTGCTTGCTATTTTTACCAGATTTCCGTTCCCGTACTTTTTTAAAACATGTTTATTCAGAGAGAATTTTGAATTATTTATCTTTTGCTAGTTTTACTCAAAAACAATATAATTTAAGAAGACATTCCTTCCTGTAGCGAGTAATTGTCAGTTACGAACGAATAGGAAATTGATTTCAACGAGTAAGGTTTTTCGCGGATTTTCAGAACGTTTTCCCGAATTTTTTGTAATTGTTAGAATTAAAAAATTAGTATTGATCTATAAGTGCAAAAAAGTTCAAGCTAAATTCGCGGAAAATAGTTTTTTCGCGTGTGACAATTCATTCCTATTCGTTCGTAACTGGCGGATTTTGACATTTCGGCGTGAAGGAATGTCTTCTTATATTAATTTGTCTTTAGTTTTACTATTAAAAAAGTAAAGGAACAAATCTATTAATATATTACAACAAAATATATTTGCAAACAAAATTTCTCAAATCAAATATGTGTTTAAATACAAATAAAATTGTTTAGGAATTTCTCCAAAAAAAGATTTTCAAAACTTTTGCTGACTTTTTCTAATATCCGTTTTAATTTTTTCTTGGTTTCGAATTGTACCTCCCAGTTATAATACCATGCGGGTGATTCCAACAGAACGGGTGTGACATTGTTACTGATTATTTTCCAGATTTTGATCTATAGAATTTATAATGACAATTCACAAAGGGTGGTTTATGCACGGGGCAAAATCGCCTTTTTTGATATGTTTGAATCGAAAGAAAATATACTTGCAATACAAATTTTTAAATATTATATATTTTCGAGCAAATACATTTTATTTGAAAATCAATAATATGTATTTAGAACCCATATGTTAATATATTAGAATAAAATATATCTGCGAACTAATTTTCTCAAATAAAGTATGTGTTTAAATACAAATTAAATTATTGTTTATGAATATTTCCAAATATATTTTATTAAAAAAAGATTTTCAAAACTTTGCTGAATTTTTCGAATTTTAGTTTTAATTTTTTCTTTGTTTTCGAATTATGCATTTCTATTAAAAATGGAATACTTAGCATTAACTTCTATTTGAAACTATTTTTTGTTTTTCTAACTATTCCAAGTCATTATTTTGAATTATAAAGAATTTTTACTAACACTAAAACGTTCTAAAAATTACCTTTCAATTGCTGACAACTTAAAACAATTAAAGAATAGATATATATTCACGCAAATAGATCTTTGTTTGGGAAATAACATATCCAAATAAAAAATATTAGGTTGTAAACATAGTTTTGTTTAGAACAACATCATCCCAAACATATAATATTTGTATGTGTCAAATGTTGTATATTTGGAGTGCACTCTAAAAATATATATGTTTCAAGCAGAATATGTTTGGGACAATATACTACAGGGGCGATTTTTTTCAGCGTGTGTAGATATACTTAAGTGTTACCTAATGACATGCAGCAGCTTTCTTAATTGCATACTGTAAAATATTTGTATGTATTTCCAACAAAAAAAATGTTGGTATCTCGAGATTATAGTTTATATTGTAGACTTCATCCCAAATAATTTAATTTATTATTCCATTTGTAGTAAATAAAGGGTTATCCAACAAGAGGTGTTATTTTGGTATTCAAAGAAAAATTTCATTTTTTGAGATAAATGATCGGATGTTTATTTCATAATAAAGAGGAAGGTATGCCGTTAATAATGAAAAACAAACATCAGCCAAATGGCCACCACGACCACGCCAAATCGCAAAGTGGCTGCTCTATGTCCTCGATAGCCTCACGAATTCTATCTTTGAGGTCTTGAATCGACGCTGGGCTGTTGGCGTAGACCTTATCTTTCACGTGGCCCCAAAGGAGAAGTCGCAAGGTGTTAAATCACAAGATCTCGGTGGCCAATTGTGATCACCTCTTCGAGAGATAACACGGTCCGGAAACTTTCTCGTAGCAGAGCAATGGTTTCGTTGTCTGTGTGGCAACAATGCGTTGTTGAATCGTGTATCGTTCCATTTTTAGGAATGGCGTAGTTTCTACTTGTCAAATGTCAAAGAATAAAAGCTTCAAAAGTGACAGTATATTAACATGACATGCTAATGTAACGGGCGTGACCGAATCTCAATCTGGAGGAGTAATAAGTAGAACGAAATATTGTTCAGGATTTCTTAGCTAACATGCATCTATTAAACTTGTTTTTTCAAAATTTAAATCGTTGTACGAGGTTTGCTATATATATATATATATATATATATATATATATGGACTGACACCATCTGACATTTCCATTGGAAAGTTCGACATTTTTAGCATATACGTACTCAGAACGTTTTGGCGTACGACCATCAATCGTGTTGTTTACAGTGACTTGAAAAAATCAATTTGGCAAACAAATGGAATTAACTCGTGAACATTTTCGTGCGATCATTTTTCACAACTTTCGACGTGAATTATCACGACAAGAGTGCATCGATGAACTTACATCTCTGTATGGCGATGAAGCACCATCCTATAGCACTGTGAAAAACTGGTTTAATGAATTCAATCGTGGCCGACGCTCGCTCAGAGACGAAGGTCGTCCAAAACGGCCGTTGTGCCAGAGAACATTGATGCCGTGCGTGAACTGATAATGCAAAATCGTCATGTGACATACCGTGAGATAGAGGCATCCTTGGGCCGTAAAAAAGGTTTGTTCTCGTTGGATACCGCACAATTTGACAATCGCTCAAAAACGGCTCGTGTCGATTGGTGCAAAGACGTTTATAAGATCGTCACAGGTGACGAATCTTGGATCTATGCGTAGAAGCCCGAAACAAAACAGCAATCGACCGTGTGGGTCTTCGAAGACGAGCCAAATCCAACGAAAGTTGTTCGTGGAAGAAGCACTTCGAAGCAAATGGTCGCCTGTTTCTTCGGCAAAACTGGTCATGTGGCGACTGTTCCGCTTAAGCAACGTAGGACGGTCAATTCTGAGTGGTACACCACAATTTGTTTGCCTAAAGTCTTCGGAGAAATTCGAAAAACGAACAAGAGAAGACGAATCATTGTGCACCATGACAATGCGAGCTCTCACACATCGGGTCATCGGAAGGGTCATCCGCCGTACAGCCCTGATTTGACACCCAATGACTTCTTCTTATTCACTCACATCTCACTGTAACCAAAACAATTCGCGCTCAAATGACAAAACGGTCTGAGTGAAGTTATGCTACAAAATGTCAAACTTTCCAATGGAAATGTCAGATGGCGCCAGGCAACACTTAAGGCCCACTTAGGCAAACTTAACCGTAACGCCCCGTAGCATAACGAATCAGCTGATTCAATCTGTCATATGGAAATCAGTGTAAACGATTAGCCAACGGAAACGAAACGTAAACGGACGGCTGAATCTGTTGAAATCAGAAATGGACGTTCCGTTTACGTACAATTTGACAACAGCTGATACTACATGTTGTTTACAATTACAATTGTATGTTCACCGAAAAAAGTAAAGAAAATAATTTATTAATTATTTGTTGTTTAAAAGTGCAAATAAACATGAAAGACGAATATTTGATTTCATTGGTGCAGCCGCACGAGTATTTATACAATAAATATAATCCAGCATATAGGATATCTGAAAAAAAGCGAGAAGCTTGGAAGCAAATTGGCAAGGAGCTGGGCGTTGCAGGTGAGTTTTATGAAGATCGCGGCTGACTCCATTAAAAATTAAATTTATAATCTGCTTCAGGATTCTTTTGACGACCAATCTTCTTCATTGTGGGTTAATTTGACAGCAATATAAGCGTCTCTACAAACGTGGACTTATTTATAGATATAGATTGGATTGGATTTGGCTGAGTCCCTCTTCAATGGAAATAGACATAAGTAAACGTATTAATAAAACACAGAATATTTAAGATATTGAGTTCAAATTTATTCCAGGTGTAGTGCAAATGTTACATTTTAAGAATGGAATTCAATTTCGGTCATATGACCACCACAGCGACATTTCGACCGGAACGTTAACAATTTCGCGTTGGGTGTTGTCTCTGAGCTCGTCTATAGTTGTTGACTTAGACCAAGGATATTCCTCAGGGGAAACGCCGCATCGCCAATAAAAAAATGAGGAAAGGCTTCAGAGGATGCTGATGATAATGGTTTACTAGGAGGTACAGGTACTGTACCTAAAATAACTGATTGGCCAAACGGAGAGTACTGGAATATAGCTGTATTTAATTTAAATTAAGAAATGGAGATTGTTTGTATTAAAATAGATTATAAATAAATGTAAGTTTAATGGACATACCCCCATCGTGTTGGCTGCCATAACTTCCAGCATTAACAAATATGAATGTATAGTTAGCATCACAGATTCCCACACAATTGGGCATATCCCACATTCGTTGAAAATCATTGGCAAAATAATATTTCGAATTGTTGTTTTCCCCAGCTTGTGACTCCATGCAATCGATTGTATGGAACAACCGTGACCCAAATATCTGCAATTTTAAAGAATAGAATGTTAATATTTCCCATCTTGGAATCAAAGGATAAAGCAATATTTGACATACAGTGGTGTTATTGCTAGACTCTCTGCCGGTCTAATCCGTTGCTTTGGCGTAGTTAACTCATATTTTATTATTATTAATAACAAATTAAAAACTGCTATAGGCATTCTAGTGTCCGGCTTTCGCCCAGTCATTGTTTATAGGACGTCCATCCCATCTTCTTATCCGACGATATTTTCTTGATTACTTTTATTGTAAATTCTGCACAGATTTAAAACCACAAATTTATAAACATTATTTTCAACTTCATTTTTAATAAATCTAAACAAAAAGAAATCGCGGCTTTTTTGTTTACTTATGTGTTGTTGTTGTCAGAACATATGACTCGTTTTCTCAACGTTGGCTAATCGCTCAAACGGGCAACGGTAAAGATAAATTACGGTTACGTATGCCTAACCCGGCCTTTAGTGTTGCCTCTTTCTCTTTTGTATCAATGTTTATGACAATGCTATTTTTTCATTTTCTACCAAGAGTTAAGTTTTATATTAGAATACGCTGTGCGTCCTGCTAGAACATAATCAGTAGAACTCTTTTAAAATAATGTTTAGGTCGGTTATTAAAGATTTTTTTAGTTTTCCACCTATTTTCTAAAATATATTATTTATATTCGTTAACTCCATTTGAGATACATACGTATGCCTTTTATTCCAGAACCAATCAAAACCTTGTAACAATTAATAGGCTTATTAAAATGATCTTATTGGTCTTCACTGCCGCATACACCGTTCCCTTAATGATTGCACCCAAACCATCTATTTATTTTTTCAATTTATACCGAATATAAAAATTATTTACGGTCTTTGCTAAGATTTGCGGGTGTGACAAATCTTAGAAAGCAAATTCTAGCGTAAATATTGTAATGGTACTGAAAAATTTTTATTTACTCGTACTTTATACTCTACAACATTGACCTAACTTACACAAAAGATGGTATATGCATATCAACATAAAATGTATTAAATTTAATTTTTTGTATATTTTCCGCATCGGTTGTGACAAACAAAACACTCCATGATACAAAATCGTTTGCAGGCTCTGAATATTTTCCAAAAGTTTCGAGTTTTCACTAAACTACACATAAGGCTGTGTATTAGGGCGGGTTGATTTGTATGGATGAAAAAAAACTAAAAATCGTATAGCAAAAACGTAATCTACATTAAATTCTAAGAAAATTCTCCGAAGAAACCATGGGTCTAAAATCGAAACCTAATCCGCGCCTCTCGACTTGTAAATTTGTTTCCTCTTCTTTCGCTAAAATTATTTTCTTTTTATACCCTCACTTTAGTGTGACGAGGGTATATATCATTTGCTACGGAGAAAAGTGTTACACATCGAAGGAGTGATCTAAGACCCTAAGTATGTTCGGAGGAAATCCGTTTTGGGTCATTTTAAGTCGATTGGGCAATGTCCGTCCGTCTGTCTGTCTTTCTTTTAACCGATTGACTTCAAATTTGGTATGTGGTAATATTTTTTTCTATCTCCGGCTAAGTTCGAAGATGGGCCATATTGGTCCTCTCCTTCAAGTACCTCCCCCACAAAGTTTTAATATTAAGTGGATTATTGAGTATTTAATAACTTCTATACTACTTACTTGAATGCTCTGAAATTCTACACATAACATTATTTTATTAGTCACTATCACCTCAAGAAAAATGGGCGAAGTTACCGCGCCCCTTTTGGTACCTTCCACACAAATGGACCATTTTGCTCCAAAATTTAACAGCTTATAACTTGAATACCTATGCACAAAAATACTTGAAATTTTGTACAGTGTGATGGTTTCATAGTAGCTACAATCCAGTGAAAAATGGGCGAAGTTGCCACGCCCCTTTTGGTACCTCCCACACAAAATGGCCAAATCATACCAAAATTTAATAGATTATAATATTAAAGTTATGATCTATTCAATTTAGCCAGTGTATATAAACGCTTAAAATTTGATACAGTGCAATTTATTTGAAGTTTACTGTTTAGCGAAATATAGGAGTATTTGTTAATCCCCCTCTGGTATCTCCTATACAAATTGACAGATTAATTCGTGTATTTCATATTACAGTACTCACAAAGTGAGGTATACCTTAGTCGGTTTACCCGACTGAAACTTTCTTTCTTGTTATATTACAGTTTATGCAATACAGACTAATCAAAATATTCAATTATCAAAAAAGCAGTTAAACCCCAATTTGCATCTCCTCTGGTTTGCGTTCTATATCAAAAATAGTTAGAACACGTCTCACATTTTTATTTGCATTATAAAATAGGAATTGTTTATCGAAACAAAATAAGGTTATTTTATAAATACTGAAACAATTTTGAGTGCAATTTTGTTTTGTATTTCCAATTTTTCTTATTAAATAATGAAAGAAAAATTTTTTTATCTATGTTCCTTATAAAAAAATTTAATATAAAATTATATACAAACTTTTTTACTTGGGTGAATATTTTTTTTAATGAAAAAAAATTTTGGGTGTAGAAAAAATATAAAGTGCAAAAGAACTACCTTTATTTTTTATTTATTCAGAAAATTCGATTTTTTTTTGGAAAAAGCATTTCTTTCTAACATTTATTTTTTGTTGCATTTTCAAGTCGAGAGGCGCGGATTAGGATTTGATTTTAGGTACATGGTTTCTTCGGAGAATTTTCTTAGAATTTTATGTAGTTTACGTTTTTGCTATACGATTTAAGAGATAAAAAATCAACCCGCCCTACTGTGTATATACTTTCATGTAGTCAAAAGACAAATATCACCAAATAAAAAATATGTCGAAAAATAGTTCATGAACTGATCCACAGCAAAAGTAGTGCATGCAACAATTTTATAATAACCTATAGAATCTATTGGTAGGAAAAAACTATTCCTAAATTTCACCAAATCTTTATGAATTTCTAAAATTCAATTGTTCTTGATGTCCATTATGGTATTTTTTTTTTCTAAATCTGATTTATTTTTTATCTGTGATGGGGTCAGTTTACGTGGAATCACCCATATGCAGCATTAACTTCTGTTTTAAATCAATCATTTCAAATTTCTGAGTATTCTAAGCCATCACTAGTTGTCAGTCCTCCAAGCAATTTATTTGTATCCAAAATTATTCGATTTCAATTATTATTATTTATTATTTTCACGAACATTAAATATTTTTAAAAAAATTTATTGAGAAACTGAGAAATTGAAAATAATTTAGGTATTTTCTGAATACAAATAAATATTTGCTTCGGAAATAATAGTCCCTAATTAAATCATATTGGGATGTAAAAAAGATTTGTTTAGAACAACATATTCCCAAATATATAATATTTTTGTGTACCAAATATTATATGTTCAGAGTGTACCCTAAACATATATGATTTTGAAGTCGAATATGTTTGGGACATTATACAACAGAAGGGATTTTTTCAGCGTGTAGACATAGTTTGGATAGAATGTCACCAAAACGTCTAATGACGCTTTGTTCAGAACCATCCCCTCTACTCTACTATGAAGATATTAACTTCGGATCTGCTTACTTTCGCGGCTATGGCGTATTTGTATACCCTCAATTTAGTGATACGAGGCTATATATCATTTGCTACGGGCCAAAAGTGCAACACATCAAAGAAGAGACATAAAACCTTAGTATGTTCGGCGGATATCTGTTTTAGGTCGTTTTAAATCGAATGAACAATGTCCGTCCGTCTATCTGTCTGTCTGTCTGCTGGCTGGACGCACGATAACTCTCGAAAGGAGTAACCGATTGACTTAAAATTTTGTATCTGGTAATATTTTTTTCTATCTCCGGCTAAGTTTGAAGATGGGTCATATTGGTCCACTCTTTCTAGTACCTTCCCCTACAAAGGGTTAATATTTAGAGAATTATTTATTATCCCCTCATTTTAGAGAGGAGGGTATATATCATTTGCTACGAGCCAAAAGTGTAACACATCGAAGGAGTGACCTAAGACCTTAAGTATGTTCGGCGGAAATCCGAAGATCCGATTGACCGGATTAGATTACAAACTCAATCTAACCCGAACACTAACCCTCCCTCCCTACCAAATCTAGATATAGACTGGATAATTGAAAAGTTATATCTAATCTGAAGTTATCGGGTCAAATGTTATGTACAATGAACCCGATAATCTCAAATATCTGGATAAATTATACAAACGTTGGTGTATCATTGAATACGATTTGCGGAGCGTTGCTTCTGCGGCCAAAACGGCGAAGACTGACGATGATGGCTTCCCCACTTTCTTTTGCCAGAGCCGAAAGTTGTTTCAGATTGCAGAACGATTTTGAACCGTTACAACGAGTGATGTTAGCGGCAGGAATTGAGGCGATCAAACGGAAGCTCTTAACTGCTTTTGTTTTTTGCACGTGTCGACATTTTTTTTCAGCTTAATTGCAACAGGTGCTAAATTTTCATTTAGATAGATTCTGGTTGAGTTTCAAATTTTTTGTTGTATTTTTTCATTACTTCATCTTTTTTGATCCCCGAGATGAATTTTATTAGTAATGTCTTCATGGACTTTCCCAACCAAAAACAGCAATTCAAATCATCCACCTTCAAATTGACGACAACAGCTTTTGAAATGTTCAAATCCGTACACCAAAATGTCATTTCTGCAATTTTGTTGCCTTATCCTATAGGTTTTTGGTTCAACCTTACCAAATCTCGCATTTACCTTCATTCGAAAGTCGTGGCCAAAACCTATCGAAAATGACAAAAATCGCTGCAGATTTACATATAGCTACCATATATATGTACCATACTGTTTGACTTTTCCAACTGCGGATGCTATAATTTGTATGAGATAATGAACTGTGGCTGGGCTGTTTTGAATACGGATGATATATTTCTGAAATTTGGCATACATGTGTTCCTTGGTACTTGGATGATCCCTATACAACATTTTTGAATATCTGTTCAGAATCAGATGTCCTCACATATATGTATGAATCTTCAGGTCTGTATATTCTTCCACTGCGTCTCGCTCACATTGGTGCTGCATAGTTTACCATAGACCGACCTATCGCTTTGTAAGATCTCAACGACTTGAGGACCTTGGTCAAGTTTAAACAGTGCCGGAGATATCTCCCACCTTGGGGAACTCCCTGTTTCACTCTACGTGGTTTGGACTTCTTGTTTCTGAATTCCAAACAGTTCGGGAAGGACGTGTTGGCGATGTCCTCAAAAAGCGTGACGTGGCTGACAGTATCGAAGGCCTTCGGTAGGTCCAGTCACCGGGCTTGTTCTGGTTAAGATCGCGGCTCACATGCGTAGACATGGCGTTAAAGCAGTAGTATGATGATCAGCAATTGGAAAATGTCCAGTCAAGCTCGGGAGGATCAATGCCTCAGGCGTTGTTGTTGTTGTAGCAGTATATGTGTTTGTTATCCATTAGTTGTTTTTCATTCGCCTTGTATAGTGGTTTCTGCTGTATTGGTTTCCAGGCCGAGGAAGATGGCTGCTTCCACTGGTTGGGTCCAAAGAGACCTGGGAACAAGTTGAGTAGGTTTGGCAGGGCAGTTAAAGAGGTGTAGTGTGTCGTGTGGTCCCTGGTTACAGGCGGGACATATGTTCGACGTGGTGCCATCAATCCTTGCCCAGTATGAATTGAGGCGGCTACACCAGCCAGATCTTAATTGGGCCAAAAGTACTCTTGTCTGTCGTGGTAATTCCTCTTCCTCTGAGGCCACTGATGGAGGGTGGTCTCCTAGTACGACATTGACTCTGTAGTTATTCACGGCTTCAGCGACTGCGTCAGAGTGTATGTCAGCCAGACCTGCCTTGAAAGCTCTTTGGTCTAGAGGTTCTCTCTTGTAGCGTTGGACCTCGCGCTCTAGATCATGAAGGTCTTTCCTGATCTGCCTGGGAGGTGGGCGCCTATCCACTAGATGGTGATTGGGATGGCTGGGACGGTAGCAACCAAGCAGATACTGCTTCGACAGCAAAAAATTGTGTCGTCGCACGGTTATGATCTTCGTCTCCTCATGTAAGTGGTCCACAGAAGACATGAGGAGGCACCCTGTCGCAGTTCTCAGGGCGGCATTTTGGCAGGTCTGTATATTCTTCCACTGCGTCTCGCTCACATTCGGTGACCACACTGGTGCTGCATAGTTTACCACAGACCGACCTATCGCTTTGTAAGAGGTCAACAAGGTTTCTTTATCTGTGCCCCAAGTGCTGCCGGCTAGCGACTTGAGGACCTTGTTCCTACTTCTCATTTTATTGCAGATAGCTGTGGCATGCGCGTTAGACCTGAAGAGGCTATCAAATGTGACACCAAGAACCTTAGGGTAGTTGGTGGTCGGAATTCTTGTGCCATCGACTATCACATTGAGTTGCTCCTTCACTTGCGCTGTCCATGCAGTAAAAAGGGTGGCCGATGATTTGGTGGCGGATATTTTTAAGTTCCTCGCAGCGAAGAAATTGGCAATCTCAGCGAGGTAGACGTTCAGCCTTCCACATATGTCATCGATTAGAGGGCCCGACGCCAGAATCGTACAGTCATCAGCATATGATACGATTTCAACGCCGTCAGGTGGGGGTGGAATTGCAGAAAGGTAGAGGTTAAACAGTGCCGGAGATATCACCCCACCTTGGGGAACTCCCTGTTTCACTCTACGGGGTTTGGACTTCTTGTTTCTGAATTCCACATACGACTGGCGTCCACACATGTAATTGACGGTCCAACGTTTCAAACTATTCGGGAGGGACGTGTTGGCTATGTCCTCAAAAAGCGTGGCGTGGCTGACAGTATCGAAGGCCTTCGATAGGTCTAGCGCCACGAGGACGGTCCTGTCACCGGGCTTGTTCTGGTTAAGACCGCGGCTCACATGCGTGGATATGGCGTGTAAAGCAGTAGTCGTACTATGCTGCTTTCGGAATCCGTGTTGATGATTAGCAATTGGAAAATGTCCAATAAGGCTCGGGAGGATTAACGCCTCAAGCGTCTTTGCTACTGGCGAGAGAAGGGAGATAGGCCTGTACGATTCTCCCTTGCTCGCATCTTTGCCCGGTTTCAGTAGCGGGACCACTCTACCCATTTTCCAGGCTTCGGGTATTATCAGAGTGGCCAACGACAGATTGAGGACCCTAGTCAGGTACTCAACTCCCGGTATGTCCAATTGCTTCAACATCAGCATCGAAATTCCGTCGGGGCCGAGCGCTTTGGATGACTTAGCGCTACGGATGACATCTGCAACTTCTCCAACTGTAAACTGTGGTGGTACTTCTTCAGCTCGGAGAGCATGGATACGACGCATTACTCTCCTTTTCGCTCTGTCACTCACGGGGTGCTCTATAAATTGTCGGTTAAAATAACGCGCGCACCTCTTCGGGTCAGTCACAGTGGTGGCACCAAATGTGACTGCCGTCCGGTCGTCTTTCCTGCCTGGATTCGAGAGTGACTTAACCGTTGCCCACAATTTACTAATACCGGAACTTAAGTTGCATTGCTTCAGTTGATCTAGCCATTTATTCCGCTTATATTCGTCGACTTTCCTACTGATTTCTAGATTCAGTTCCCTGATTCTAGGATCAGCAGGATTAGAACGACGAATTTCATCACGCACGTCTGCTAGTCCCGCTGCATCTGCTGGGAAATTAGGTCGTATCTCGGGTATTCGACCAGCAGGGATAAAGCGAGCGGCTGCTGCGTTGATGATGCCTCGGAATTTCTTCTCAGCTACCCGAACATCTGAGGGGATGGGTAGTTCACTGAAGCTGCGGTTGGTGAATTCTCTGAACCCGTTCCAGTCCGCTTTCCTTTGATTCAGGAAAGTACGGCGTTCAGAGATAATAAAATCGGCTGGTCTGTCTATGGAGAGGATTATGGGGAGGTGGTCTGATCCCAATGAAATGACGGGCTGCCAGGTGACGTCATTTATCAGACCAGGCGACACGATGGTGATATCTGGCGAGCTGCTGCAATCACCCATAATCCGTGTGGGGGCGTCCTCATTCACTGTGCAGAACGTAGAGCCATCTATCTGCTCAGCCAAAGCTATGCCTCTATGGTCATTAGCTAGGAGAGAATGCCAAAGCTCATGATGGGCATTAAAGTCTCCTAGGACCACGCGATTATTGCCTTGCAGTAACGGACTGATGTCCGGCAAATAACGCGGAGAACAGCTACCAATCGGCGGTATATATACGTTGTACAGCTCTATCTCGGCAGTCCCGGACTTAACTGCTACCCCCATACATTCAATGTATGGGCGTCAATGCCTCAGGCGTCTTTGCTACTGGCGAGAGAATGGAGATATGCCTGTATGATTCTCCCTTGCTCACACTCCTTCAGTTGATCTTTCCTATTGATTTATAGATTCAGTTCCCTGGTTCTACGATCAGTAGGGTTAGAACGACGAATTTCAGTACGCTCGCCTGCTAGTTAGAGTGATCAAAACCGGGTTAAAATAAACCGGCCCACCGGTTTTTTGCTTCCACCGTCCCCGGTTTTTCTCAAAATCATGAATTTCGAACAACCGGTGCAACCGGTTTTTTTCGTTTGTTTCCACCGGTTTTCCGGTTTTTTTATTATCACTAAAATATTACAAATTATTTACAACTTTATATACAAAATATCACAAATTAAGATAATAATATGAAAGATCTCCTTATATGGCCTAAAAAGACTGCAACTTTGCTAGAATCCGAAGCCATTCACCAATTTCTATACAAATTACAAAAATTTAAAGAAAATAAATGATTCATACGCGCAGAAGTTATGTGAAAAGTAAACGCATTCTCCCACTTCCAAACCGAAAGAAAAACAAGAAAATTTCATTTGGGTAAACCGACTAGTGTATACTCTTATATATTTATATGTATACTCGTATATACCAACCTGCACTGAAGTGTGTATATAAAATATATATGTATAAAGATTTAATACCTCTATTAAATATTCTATTTAATATCCCGAAATATTAATATTTTCTTGACTGAACTACATAAGGGGAATTTCATGTCAAGTAAGTTAATTTTTAAAAGGGATGTCTTCTGTCGGGATGAAAATTGCACCAAGTAGCCCTATCAGATAGTAGTTATGAGACACAATACCAACGAAATCGGTTAAGGACTTTCCGAGGTGGAGGGTGTCAAATATTGACATTTTTGTCAAACGGTTGTTTTTCCCATCTGAAATGCAAAAATGTTTGGTTCAACGTTAATTTTTTCAGAGGTTTATATTTATTTTGATAGATCAACAGGTCCCATCCCATTAATAGGTCACAAAGCTTTTAAAGGAAATTATCTAAGCTTTCTTTTGAGCAAAAAAATCAAAAATTAAAACATAGGTTTTTACCAAAATTTCAAAAAAGTTTAATTTTGCAAAAAAGTAATGAAAATATATTTGCTAATTTTTTTAAAAGGTTGAAGAAAAGACTATCGGTAACACTTTTGGAAAATGTTTCTAAATACAATAGCTAAAGGACCGTTTGACTCAAATGACAATATTCATCACAATCCAACTCATAACTACTATCCAACAGGACTAAATTTGGTGCAAGATTCCTGATCAGAAGACATCGCTTTTAAAAATTTAATATTAAAAAATCGCCTTTTTTGTTATTAAAAAGCAAAATGTTTTTCAAAGGGCAATTTTCATACTGTTTTGTTATGCAGAAAAAACCTGTTCTACCGGTTTCCCCGGTTTTCTTCGAAGAAAAAAACCTTCCACCGGTTTTTTTATAACTTAAATAAACCATCCACCGGTTTTTTATTTTTTCAAAAAAACCGGTTTTTTGATCACTCTACTGCTAGTCCCGCTGCATCTGCTGGGAAATAAGGTCGTATATCGGGTATTCGACCAGCAGGTATAAAGCAAGCGGCTGCTGCGTTGATGATGACTCGAAATTTCTTCTCAGCTACCCGAACATCTAAGGGGATGGGTATTTCACATGAGCTGCGGTTGGTGAATAATCTGAACCCCTTCCAATCCGATTTCCTTTGATTCAGGAAAGTACGGCGTTCAGAAATAATGAAATCGGCTGGACTGTCTATGTCGGGTGACGTCATTTATCAGACCAGGCGACGCGATGGTGATATCTGGCGAGCTACTGCAATCACCCATAATCCGTGTGGGGGCGTCCTCATTCACTGTGCAGAACGTAGAGCCATCTATCCGCTCAGTCAAAGTTATGCCTCTATGGTCATTAGCTAGGAGAGAATGCCAAAGCTCATGATGGGCAATAAAGTCTCATAGGACCACGCGGTTATTGCCCTGGAGTAACGGACTTATGTCCGGCGGTATATATACGTTATACAGTTCTATCTCGGCAGTCCCGGACTTAACTGCTACACCCATACATACATGTATTGCACAGTATGGTGTAATAGGAAAGTCAGTCCCCCACCTCCACTTCTAGTGCGATCTTACGTAGCACATTGGAAACCTGACAACTGTGAAAGCTGCACGTGTCTTTCAGCTTCGTTTCCTGGATCGCAGCGACTTTGATGTTCTTCCGATTCATAAAATCTACAATCTCGTTGATTTTGTCGGGGAGACCATTGCAATTAAATTGCAAGATGGATGCATGTTCGGGGGTTGGTACAGCAATGTGTGGTGCTACTTGCGGTTTTGATTGCTGTGCATGTTTCTGTAGGGGAGATTGCGGCGGTGTCCCATAAACCGAAGGCGCCGATGACGTAGACGACGGGGACGACGACACTGACTACTGCGATCCCGACGTTCCTAAGGCTAGAACAATCCCTGAGATGCAACCATTTCATACATCGGGTTGAGTTGCCATGTATAAGGTTCCCGCAGACAGACATGTTCCTCTCCCAAGGCGAAAAAATGGACGAACATAAAACACGTAGTACTGAGGTGGCAGCCCCTGGACGAAGAATTGCTGCTTCGGGTCAATCCGGTATAAAGAACCGCCTGCCGTGGGATTGATGAGGTGCGTTTGCTTAGACTGCTGTATCTTCGTTAGATTTGCTCCGAAAGAAAGAATTTATCATCTAGTAGAACTCACAGGCAGCTTTGGGTGTCATTGAAAATTATAGTAGGTTTATCAGGAATTTCATTGAAGTCATTTAAAAGTTGTCTTAGCCATATAGCTTCCTTGGAAGCTTCAGATACTGATATATATTCGGCTTCACGTGTAGATATTGCTGTTTATTCACTGTTTTTGACAAGACCATGATATTGTCCCTCCATTCCAAAAGAATATAAGCCCACTTCTGCTATTGTCCAATAATTTCGAATTCGTATTCTTTCCATATGTAACCTCCATAGGTGATTTTGAAATTTTGCAATTTGTTAGCCCAAATTCGTCAACAGTCTTCTTTATATAATATGATTGGCATAATTCATAATTTCCATGCATATCCTTTGTTATTTGTATTCCTAAATAGTTGCATGACGAACTTCCCCAATTTTGCATGACGAATTTGCTTGATAGCATTTTCATGATGTGTTTGATTTGTTCCATTGTAATACCTCAAAATGACTTTTCTGCCAACGACAAAAATTGTATGTTTACACGGTTATACGTTCACAGCGTTGCATTTTTCTGACAATATTTTACGTTCTGACAATATTTTATCGTCTATATATTGCTTTACAACCAACTCGGCCTAATTCTACCTCTGATGTGGTTAGTAGCTTTACATCAAAACATGTTCTCCCGTTAATGTACATGGACATAATCTTTTATACAAAAAATGATTCAACGACGCAATCACTCAATCGACTAATCATCTCTCAAAACTTAGAAATAAACAGTACTTCTTTATGCATTTTAGGTATTTGTTCCTATCAAAACAAGCTCCATCGATGCGATGGTAACATTGATTTGGCTTCTTTATAAGATTCTTTGCCAGTTCATCCTAGGACCGGCCTGACCCCATGATCATTTGTACAAATCCCGGATAGCTTACATTGTTGCATAGTTTTATACTAGGAGATAAATTGAATTTGTCTCTTTAGTTCAAAGCTAATTGTATCATTACCAAATTTTCCTTCAATCATATTTCATCCTTACCGAACTTTTATAAATGACACCATTAGGAACTCAAACAACCAGAAGTTGTTCTCCCTTGTTTGTCATCACAATTTTAAACATCAAGAAGTAATAAGATCCTTATAGATAAGTTCTTTCTAGACTTTACTTGGTTGTATAGTTTTAAAACAGATTTGCAATATTAAATTGTCAAATATAAAAATACAATATAATACCATATATTATTTATTTGTATTTTTTTTTGCACAGTAGGTGAAAAAATCGTAAGTAAATAGCTTATTACATATGAGGAATGCTGCTAAAAATGTACACTACTCTTTTGGCGCCAATACAAACAAATTTTCAAAATCGTCAAGAGAAACATTACTAAATTCCCACTTCCGTTCAACAGCATTGGTGCTGTTGGCCTGCAACGGTGACTTTGTGATAAAATTATGTATATTCTCTTCGATCGAATCAACCATAATGAACCGGTGTACAGTGGTCGGTCTAAAAAATGTACCAGCAAATTAATGAAATTTGTCTTTCCTTAAAATATTCAGAATCAATTGTTTCATTACCTTGTTTGCCCAAACCGATGTACCCGACCGATAGCTTGTAGTTCTTCGCCAGGATTTAGAATAGGTTCTACCAGAAAGACATGAGTAGCTTCAACCAGATTTAAACCTTTCGAACCTTGTACAAATGGCATCAGTAGACAGGTTATATTACGTTGGGGATTCTAAAATGAGATGATATTTAGTCAGCGGTACCGTACATAAACGTAGTTGCATGCTGAAATTTACTTTGAAATCTTCCAAAGTTTGAGGTGTACATTGTATGCGGAATGTAATGCCATTTTCTTTAAGAGCTGCCGAAATAGCCTGTAAAATCGGTGTCCATTGCGAAAAAATCAATATTTTGAGGTCCAACTTTTCTTCGCTGTCCATTTCATGACATTGAAGTTTTAAAATCAATCGAACTATGTACATAATTTTTGAGGTATAATTTCCCTTTACTATCTGATTTTCATGTGCCTTACTCCTGGACCGGCAAACGTAGTAAAGACTGAAATTAAAAGATTGAGTTTAGTTTTTTCTTGTATGAAGCAAAAAGGACTTGTGATTTACTTTTGATTCTGCTGTATATTACGACACACTGAACATTTGAAGCTACTACCTTTTGAATACTGTTGAATTGATTTAAAACAATGAAAGCAAATATGATGACCACACTCTAAGACGACATACTAGAAATAAAAAACATTGTGCAATGTGCATATACATATACAATACTCGTATGTTAATCAATTTACTTACTCTATCGTCCTCCAGTGTTGAGCGACAAATGGGACATGGACCCATTTCCATATCACTTTCTAAATGTTTGATGTATTTTAATCGTGCTAATTTTATAGTAAACTGTCTTTGTGCGGTTTGCAATTCGTTTTGTTGGTCAATTATCCGGTCTTGTATGTCATGTTCAAGTACTTTATAAATCGATTTATCATCAGGATCTTCTGTTAGTGTTAGACGCAATTTGCACATATTTAATTCATCGTAAGCCTTTATGGTATATTCAATTTCAATCCAGAGTTTTATCATGCGTTTGCAGACCGCTTGCAAGTTTTCCAAATGTAACCACTTATTTTCCAATGTTTTATTCATATCTGTTGAGATCTTATTTTTAAGATAACTAAATGTGACTGTAAATAGAAAATTATCGTCAAATCATGAAGGCAAGTATCAATTTTATGTTGATGAATGGATAACATTTTAATACCGAACAATATTCAGTCAGGACCTTAATCACTAGTATAGTAGGTCTCGGACACAAAAAATATTCCAAATGCTTGAAATTCGGTAAAAAAAAAATGGCGATCTTTTTACTGGAAAATTGTTACTCCGTCGACGTGAAATGCTACGAAATATTTGAACCTTTTAAGTCGAAATGATGTAATCCCTCCACTTTAATTAACTTAACTCAAATTTCCAAAATATTTTAAAAAAGTGCTGTTTTCGTGAAATGGACAAAGAAAATGTTTCACTTTCGAAATCGCTATAAGATTGCTACTGCAATGACTACACCGTTCTGACATCTCCAGTCTAATTTATATACTTCAAACGGTTTACTCCACTGCGATTTTTTCATTTTTGTTAAATATTTTCAGAGACGAAAACATATACATACATATGTACTTACTTTTACAGATAAACATTTCAAGAGAGTGATTTTCCAAGCCTTCGGTCAATTTGGAATCCTTGTCAATCACTTTATCAAATAGCAAACACTCGAATCTATTGATATCATCACGTATACAGCACATTTTACATTTAAACTTCTTTACCGCATTATTTTTGGTGTTTTTGTCTTTTTTCCCTTTTTCCTTTTCCTAAGACATATTATTAATTGAAAAATAATGAAAAAAAAAACAATAAGATTAAACTCACCCGTATCTCACTTAGATGACAGTCATACACACTATTCACCAGCTCCATTATATTTTTCCAAATCGCAGGCATTACTTGATTCCGTGTCTTTACATTATCGATGAAAAATCTCAAATTTTCTATTAATTTCAGAGTTTTATGTAACTTGTCTAATTTCGTGAACCACATATCGACCACATACAACAACGAGTTGGTACTTTGGATTGTTTCCAGTTTTAAATTGGAAGCACCAAAACGTGGCAGGCATTCCTCATGGAGTTTTTGCAAAAATAACGAAATGTCGGAAGTCTTAAGTTCATTAAGCGCTTCTGACATGGAATCCATAAGTTGTTCCCCCACATCGACATTAGTTTTATTGAGGGCTGCTCTATAGGATGTCATAACGTTGGCTAACGTATTCGAATAAGTACTCAAATATTTCCATTCCAAGGTATTATACTGCGTTTGATAGCTTTCCAAGTCTGCAGGTGTTATCGACAGCTCCTCTTTCTCGTCACTCTGAATAGTTTTGATTTCTTTTAAGTTATGCAAAGCATGAATTTGCAATAAACTATCCACACTGAAACGGACAAAATATGTATGTGTAGCATTTTATATGCATATAAAATATTAATAAAGAATTACTTACGTTACATTCATGTGGACATAATCATTGGCTAATCTTAAAACGGCGTTATAATGTTTAATAGCATCATCATACTTCTGTTGTATAAAATACAATGCAGCTAGACCTAGCATGAAAATAATTTAAGTATGCATTAATGAAGGAATATATTCGTTAAGTTTCCCTCTACTCCGTTCGTACCATTGTGTGATGACGCCATTGCACGCAACTCCGTTTTGCAGCTTATTTCGTTTGAGGATTTCAGGTAACTGTGTAGCTCTGTGGGCTGAAGGAACTGTTTTTGCTGTGATCCAAAGGCTTTGTTCGAATTCGAGTTTACTACCACAACTGGCATGGTACATGATTGGCGGATTTTCAAAAATGGCTGCAAAATCTACATAGGGACACAAACACAATTTTAATATACATACATATGAAAACAATGAATACACATGTCGTCAGTTGAAAATTTCATGGGACAATTAAAAAAATAGATTAAATGAAAAGTATGTGGTTATAAGAACGGCGGTTTCAGGATAGTACCCAAACATAAATGTACCGTTTATTTATTCTCAACTACCTTACTTTTAATTTGACTTTCTAAGACCCTTAATTGCAAATTTTAATTACGAAAAAATAAATAATTTATTTTAAGTCAATTTTTTACTATCTTGAAGAACGTCATTTTCGGTATATTTCTGATTTTTCCGCTTAAAGGAAATGCCAAAAATTCAGAAATATGTAGAAAAACGTCTGCAATGTAGATGTAGAAACATGAAAAGGGTGTTCCAAAAAAAACGCACGATGTTAATTGTAAATAAAACAAACATTTTTCAGAGAAATAACTTAATATGTTTTATTATGATAGAAGGATCTATGACAATTATGTGTGAAATAAAATATCGGCCAAATGCAAAAAAGTTGACGTTAAGGTGCGACTCAAAATTAACATCGTGCATTATGGTTGGATCACCCTTCTTAAGAGGGAAACTAACGAATGGTTTTATTTTGAGGTTATGTAAATTTTGCAATGTCCTATCGAATCATTTATAATTTTAAGTTTAATTCTGTCTTTGTTTAGCCACAGAGAGCCAATTTCTAAAATGAGAATTTAGGTTAAAATTCAAACCCTTTATTTCGATTTAGCTCCATCTATTCAGCGCACTTAACGCTATTTTGTTTCATATGCCATTTGTTTATGATTGGAGAAAAACTCATTTTAGGGTTTGGATACAATTTGCTTAACACACGACTGAAAATGTACATATAAACATTTTTATTCACTAGGGTTCCCCAAAATTTTTAGATGATTTTCATACATTTTTATCTAATTAATTTAAAAAAAAAACCTTCTGCTATCGTTGTGATCGGTCGATTTCTATACGAACTACTTTCCATAAACCAACACAAACAATTTTTCTCTCTTATTTTCTTTGTATACGTATACATTTCAAATTCAAGTAATAAAGCGTGTAAAAGAGCTGCCGAGTGCCCATAACATTCGCGAAATGACTTCCTCTTCCGGAGGAAATTATGACGACATGCTGGATCCAGGGGGATCTGGCCAAAAATCTCCTAAACGCAAAAGGCAAAAAACCCACACAACATTAAGTATAGGAAATTATTTGGATTATCCCCAATTAATTCAACCTAAACCTAAGAACCAACCATGTCAACAACCATTCCTCATCTCTATTTTTACTAGAGATGGAAATTTATTGGTTCTAACAAAAAATGAAGCTAAAGCCAACCGCTTTCTTAAAACTAAAAGCCTAGCTGACGTCTGTCCAATCGAATGCACTCTACATCCTACACTAAATACCGTGAAAGGATTTGTAAGCAGTTTTGTAAGTAAGAAGATTACATCATGTCAGGATGGTGTCGCTTCCAACACCCCTTCACACATACTCAGCTTCAACTTATACGAAGTACCAGAAACCGTGTAAATAGGAGTAATATCCCTGCAGCTAAAATAATTTCTAGTTGCGTAAGCTAGTTGCAATGTGACCTATGCAAACCCATTCGCATCTCTGTCAGCAAAAACGATTATTTGGGCTGCTTTACAGTACTTGCATGGTAGCTACATACATGGTGGTTGCAGATCGACACGTTGGTCTCTCTGCGGCCAGCAGCAGATAAATAAGCAAAAACGATTGTCTGTACCAAAGTCAGTCAATTACGAAGATGTGCCATCGCATAACGAGTAGCTGAGAGTGACGAACGAATAGGAATTTGATTTCAACGAGTATGGGTTTTCTCGTATTTTCAGATCGATTTTTCCGATTTTTTTTTGTAATTAGCACGACTAGAAAATTAAAATCAATCGATACGTGCAAAAAAAGTTCAAGAAAGTCAGCGGAAAACTATTTTTTTTGGCTTGTTATTGTTTTATTGGCCCAGTCTTCAGTTATTTAAATATTTAACTAGTTTAAGCTATTAAGACCTAGTTTAAAGTTAAATAAAAATTCCTTTTTATTTCATTTTCTTCCCGACGTTTCGTCAATGTTTGTTGACTTCTTCTGGGGATACGTAAAATTTAGGAAAATTATTACATTAAACTTGTTTAGTATTTTTTATAAATGCACATAATGACGACATAATACATTAATGACAGACAAATTATATTTATTATCACAGTGTATTACTCTATATTGCAACTCGATAACTAACGCTTATATTATTTGGCGTTTGAAAAATCATTTCTATTTGTTCGTAACTCGAGAAAATGTAAACAAACCTGCGATGACACATCTTCTATATTCATTACGAGCAAGTACTCGCTTGGTGGTGGCAGAGTAAATGTGTCTCTCTCGCACCACCATTCCCTTGTACTCTCTTATTCTCAAATATAGTAATAACTGAACTAGATATTAACTAGTGCTGAATTGTAAACAAATGAACTAGTTGGGTGCCTATGACAAGCCAATTTTAAAATTGATAGTTCGTTATATGAAAAAAGGATAGATATGTTACTAGTTTGAAGTAAAAAGCAACTAGTATATTTCTATATACAAACTAGTCATTTTGGCTGCAGGGATACTGCAAGGTGAAGGAGTATATCCCCAATCCAATTCAGTGCAAAAATTTCTATAAATTGGGACACACTAAAAAATTCTGCAATAACAGCCCAGTATGTGAAGTTTGTTCTTGTACAATTCACGATCCCACACCCTGCACTAAAGTTCAATGCACCAATTGCAATCACCAGCACAGAGCAAACAACAAGAACTGTCCCGTACTTCAACAAAGACAAGAGATATTAAATCAAAAATAAAAAATAAATGTTCTTTCAGAAAGGCTAAATACACCTAAACCAGACACATTTGCAATACCAACTGAAACCCTTGAGAATGCAATCACAGAACGTAAAAACAGGCTAAACATTATTAAGAAACAAAACAGTCAAAACACCGTTTATGAGAAAGAAGTTTCACCCAACAAAGAAAACCTAAAAAACATCACCAAACCAACTACAACACAATCTGAAGTAACAAAAACAAGTACCATAAATACTGCAACAAAACCCACATCAAGCATGCATGCACACAACAAAAACACATAAAGAACAGATCCCTCTCAGTACATCTACCAAGACAACAAAACAAACATCACAAATGACTCAAAGAGCTATCCAAACAACAATTAATAAAGACGAACTTTTAAATAAATTCCACTCAAAAAACAAGAAACCCTTTCTCAAACTAACACAAACACATTATGCAAAACTAAATCTAACAACTCAAAAGATAATATCTCAGCAGAAAAATCGAAAACCGACGAATACACCCCAGCAAAAATATCTTCACGAAGATCTGAAATCGATAGCCAAAATTTCGAAATGCTAAATTAAAACATCAACATAAATATGTTACGTTTTTATGATATCCTTATGCCTAACTTCAAGACAGTCCAATGGAATATAAAGGGATTAATTAATAATTATATAGATCCTCAAGTGCTAATAAAAGATCACAGTCCTCATTTCATTTCCCTACAAGAAACCCATGTTCCCATCCAGTCCCATCCTTTAGCTCCAAAACCATAAACAACATATGCAGCCAATCACATTACCAACTCCAATGCTAAGGGAGGTATACCAATCTTCATCAAAAACAACATTCCTCACAAAAGGATTCAGAATTCATCAAAAATCATAAATATTGTAATTGAAGTCACGCTGAATTTAAAATTTACAATAATATCCGTATACATTCATCCTAACGAATTCTTTGCTATTAGCGATATAACTCAACTATTCCAAGACATCAACATTTAACACACTTACCAACATCGACATTGTATGCTGCTCACCGTCCCTCTTACCGTTTGCATCTAGCCAGGCACTCGATGATCTCTACAACAGTGATCATTTCCCTATAGTTACAAACATCACCACTAACACCAGTTGGTCAAACGTTAAGCCTACATCTAAATACAATTTTAATAAAGCTAACTGGATGCCCTACCAAAAGTTTGTTGATGATAATTTCAGACACTGCTCCTTTGCAAAAAACCAAAATAAAGTTAATGCAAGGATTACCAAACCATTAGAACAGCTGCAAATAAAAGCATTCCCCTAAAAAATCACAAGAGTCGTCCCTCTGTTCCTTGGTGGAATCCAGTACTTTCTACACTCCGTAAAGAAAAAATACGAAAATACCGTATGTTTGGAAAAAATTCTACATTAGAAATTCTAATGTTATATAAAAAATCTAACTCGAAATTTAGATACGAAAGCAAGAAGGCAAAAACAATATGTTTCATTAACTTCACAAAAACTATAAGCAGATATTCGCCACTGTCTGTTGTTTGGAGTAAAATCAATAGGCTATCCAATAAAAATGCAGAAACAATGAAATTCTCACTAACTCACTAGATATTGAAAATTATTTTGGAAGTCGTTGGTCTACTGATTCTTTAAATACAATTTTTTCTGCTGAATTTTGATCTGCTAAGAATAATGTACCAACAAACTTTATACATACACCAACCAACAAACATGCATCAATTATTGAAAATCAAATTTCAATGACAGAATTATCATATGCCTTAAGGAAAGTAAAAGGAAACACGCCTGGACACGACCGCCTTACATATTCTATGATTCAGAACTTATCTAACATAAGCCAAAATAAGATACTATCCTTATATAACCTTATTCTAGATATTGGACGCATACCTCACTCTTGGAAATCAGCCATAATAGTAGCACTACCTAAAGCAAACAAAAGTAAAACTGATTTCTCCGGATACAGACCAACATCGTTGCTATCTTACCTTTCGAAGCTGATGGAACGCATAATTTCAAATAGGACATCATGGTTTCTTAAAACTCGTAAATTAATTGCTCTAAATCAAGTAGCATTTAAAGAAAAACAGGGGTGCGCAGACGCTCTACTTCACCTAGACTACTATGTAACTAAGGCATTATCATCGAAAAACCATGCGTCGATACTAGCAATTGATTTTGAGAAAGCGTTTGATCGCATCGGTATTCATGTCATTTTAGATGCTTTGATCTCATGGGGAGTTGGCTTCAGAATCTTAAATTATATAAAGTCTTTTTTACCAAATCGCTCATTTAGTGTTAGAATAAACAATTTTTATTCTGATCAATATCATTTGGAAAATGGGATCCCACAAGGTTCTCCTCTCTCAGTAACGCTTTTTATACCCTCACTTTAGTGTGACGAGGGTATATATCATTTGCTACGGAAACAAGTAAGAAAGTTTCAGTCGGGTAAACCGACTAAGGTATACCCTCACTTTGTGAGTAATGTAATATTGAAAATTCCACGAATTAGTCTGTTAGTTTGTATGGGAGGTACCAGAACGGGTTTAACAAATACACCTATTTTTCGCTGAACATTAGATACTTTAAATTCATTGCACTGTGTCGACTTATAAGCATTTATGTGCACTGGTATAAACGTTATGAGACATTAAATTGTGGTATGATTTGGGCATTTTGTGTGGGAGGTACAAAGAGGGGCGTGGCAATAACGCCCATTTTTCACAGGGCTATAGACACTATAAAAACATTACACTGTACAAAATTTCAAGTATTTTTATACACTGGTGTTAATGTTATAAGCTGTTAACTTTTGGTGCACAAAGGTACCTTTGTGTGGGAGGTACCAAAAGGGGCGTGAATATGACACCCATTTTTCACTGGACTGTAGGCACTATGAAAGCATTACACTGTACAAAATTTCAAGTATTTTTATGCACTGGTATTAATGTTATAAGCTGTTAACTTTTGGTGCAAAATGGTGCATTTGTGTGGGCGGTACCAAAAGGGGCGTAGCAACATGGTCCATTTTTCTCGAGTTGATAGCGACTAATAAACTAATGCTATGTGTGGAATTTCAGAAGATTCGAATAAGTAGTATAGCAGTTATTAAAGAATCAATATTTCACAACATTTTAACCCTTTGTGGGGGAGG